>JAUIMM010000390.1:7912500-8344544 GCA_031769625.1 Taudactylus pleione
TGCAAGTGACATTGTGATGTCATAGTGGGAGAACTAAAGTGGTTTAATAATGAGAATGACATTGTGATGTCATAATGGGAGTTAAGATTTGATGTTAAAATTTTGTTTACAGTGTGACATCATAATGCGAGTGACATTGTGATGTCATAACGGGAGTAGTAAAATGGTTTAATAATGAGAATGACATTGTGATGTCATAATGGAAGTTAAGATTTGATGTTAAAATGGGGTTTACAGTGTGACTTCATAATGGGAGTAACATTGTGATGTCATAGTGGAAGTACTAAAGTGGTTTATTAATCAGAATGACATTGTGATGTCATAATGGGAGTGCCTATGTGACAAAAAAATGGGAAAGACATTGTGACATCATATTGTGAGTGACATTGTGATGTCATAATGGGAGTACTAAAGTGGTTTATTAATGATAATGACATTGTGATGTCATAATGGGAGTTAAGATTTGATGTTAAAATGTGGTTTACAGTGTGACATCATAATGCGAGTGACATTGTGATGTCATAATGGGAGTACTAAAGTGGTTTAAAAATGAGAGTGACATTGTGATGTCATAATGGGAGTTAAGATTTGATGTTAAAATGGGGTTTACATTGTGACATCATAATGCGATTGACATTGTGATGTCATATTGATAGTACTAAAGTGGTTTAATAATGAGTATGACATTGTGATGTTATAATGGGAGTTAAGATTTGATGTTAAAATGGGGCACACAGCGTAATATCATAATGGGAGTAACATTGTGATGTCATAGTGGAAGTACTAAAGTGGTTTATTAATGAGAATGACATTGTGATGTCATAATGGGAGTGCCTATGAAACAAAAAATGGGAATGACATTGTGACATCATAATTCAAGTGACATTGTGAAGTCATAGTGGGAGAACTAAAGTGGTTTAATAATGAGAATGACATTGTGATGTCATAATGGGAGTTAAGATTTGATGTTAAAATGGTGTTTACAGTGTGACATCATAATGCGAGTGACATTGTGATGTCATAACGGGAGGAGTAAAATGGTTTAATAATGAGAATGACATTGTGATGTCATAATGGAAGTTAAGATTTGATGTTAAAATGGGGTTTATAGTGTGACTTCATAATGGGAGTAACATTGTGATGTCATAGTGGAAGTACTAAAGTGGTTTATTAATCAGAATGACATTGTGATGTCATAATGGGAGTGCCTATGTGACAAAAAAATGGGAAAGACATTGTGACATCATAATGTGAGTGACATTGTGATGTCATAATGGGAGTACTAAAGTGGTTTATTAAGGATAATGACATTGTGATGTCATAATGGTAGTTAAGATTTGATGTTAAATTGGGGTTTACATTGTGACATCATAATGAGAGTGACATTGTGATGTCATTATGGGAGTACTAAAGTGGTTTAAAAATGAGAGTGACATTGTGTTGTCATAATGGGAGTTAAGATTTGATGTTAAATTGGGGTTTTCAGTCTGACATCATAATGCGAGTGACATTGTGATGTCATAATGGAAGAACTAAAGTGGTTTATTCATGAGAATGACATTGTGATGTCATAATGGGAGTGCATATGTGAAAAAATGGGAGTTAAGATTTGATGTTAAAATGGGGTTCACAGTGTGACATCATAATGGGAGTAACATTGTGATGTCATAGTGGAAGTAATAAAGTGGTTTATTAATGAGAATGACATTGTGATGTCATAATGGGAGTTAAGATTTGATGTTAAATTGGGGTTTTCAGTGTGACATCATAAAGTGAGTGACAATGTGATGTCATAATTGGAGTACGAAAGTGGTTTATTAATGATAATGACATTGTGTTGTCATAATGGGAGTTAATATTTGATGTTTAAATGGGGGTCACAGTGTGACATCATAATGGGAGTAACATTGTGATGTCATAGTGGAAGTACTAAAGTGGTTTAAGAATGAGAATTACAGTGTGATGTCATAATGGGAGTGCCTATGTGACAAACACTGGGAAGGACATTGTGACATCATAATGTGAGTGACATTGTGATGTCATAATGGGAGTACTAAAGTGGTTTAATAATGAGAATGACATTGTGATGTCATAATGGGAGTTAAGATTTGATGTTAAAATGGGATTTACAGTGTCACATCATAATGGGAGTAACAATGTGATGTCATAATGGAAGAACTAAAGTGGATTATTAATGAGAATGACATTGTGATGTCATAATGGGAGTGCCTATGTGACAAAAAATGGGAAGGACATTGTGACATCATAATGCGAGTGACATTGTGATGTCATAATGGGAGTACTAAAGTGGTTTAATAATGAGAATGACATTGTGATGTCATAGCGGGAGTTAAGATTTGATGTTAAAATTGGGTTTACAGAGTGACATCATAATGGGAGTAACATTGTGATGTCATAATGGAAGAACTAAAGTGGTTTATTAATGAGAATGACATTGTGATGTCATAATGGGAGTGCCTATGTGAAAAAAATGGGATTGGCATTGTGACATCATGTGAGTGACATTGTGATGTCATAATGGAGCACGAAAGAGGTTTAATAATGAGAATGATATTGTGATGTCATAATGGGAGTACTAAAGTGGTTTAATAATGAGAATGACATTGTAATGTCATAATGGGTGTTAAGATTTGATGTTAAAATTGGTTGTACATTGTTACATCATAATGCGAGTGACATTGTGATGTCATAATGGGAGTACTAAAGTGGTTTAATAATTAGAATGACATTGTGATGTCATAATGGGAGTTAAGATTTGATGTTAAAATGGGGTTTACAGTGTCACATCATAATGGGAGTAACATTGTGATGTCATAATGGAAGAACTAAAATGGTTTATTCATGAGAATGACATTGTGATGTCATAATGGGAGTGCATATGTGAAAAAAATGGGATGGACATTGTGACATCATGTGAGTGACATTGTGATGTCATAATGGGAGTACAAAAGTGGTTATATAATGAGAATGACTTTGTGATGTCATAATGGGAGTTAAGATTTCATGTTAAAATGGTGTTTACAGTGTGACATCATAATGCGAATGACATTGTGATGTCATAATGGAGCATGAAAGACGTTTAATAATGAGAATGACATTGTGATGTCATAATGGGAGTACTAAAGAGGTTTAATAATGAGTATGACATTGTGATGTCATAATGGGTGTTAAGCTTTGATGTTAAAATGGGGTGTACATTGTTACATCATAATGCGAGTGATATTGTGATGTCATAATGGGAGTACTAAAGTGGTTTAATAATGAGAATGACATTGTGATGTCAAAGTGGGAGTTAAGATTTGATGTTAAAATTGGGTTTACAGAGTGACATCATAATGGGAGTAACATTGTGATGTCATAATGGAAGAACTAAAGTTGTTTATTAATGAGAATGACATTGTGATGTCATAATGGGAGTGCCTATGTGAAAAAAATTGGTTTGGACATTGTGACATCATGTGAGTGACATTGTGATGTCATAATGGGAGTACAAAAGTGGTTAAATAATGAGAATGACATTGTGATGTCATAATGGGAGTTAAGATTTCATGTTAAAATGGTGTTTATAGTGTGACATCATAATGCGGATGACATTGTGATGTCTTAATGGAGCACGAAAGTGGTTTAATAATGAGAATGACATTGTGATGTCATAATGGGAGTACTAAAGTGGTTTAATAATGACAATGACATTGTGATGTCATAATAGGAGTTAAGATTTGATGTTAAAATGGGGTTTACAGTGTGACATCATAATGGGAGTAACATTGTGATGTCATAATGGAAGAACTAAAGTGGATTATTAATGAGAATGACATTGTGATGTCATAATGGGAGTGCCTATGTGACAAAAAATGGGAAGGACATTGTGACATCATAATGCGAGTGACATTGTGATGTCATAATGGGAGTACTAAAGTGGTTTAATAATGTGAATGACATTGTGATGTCATAGCGGGAGTTAAGATTTGATGTTAAAATTGGGTTTACAGAGTGACATCATAATGGGAGTAACATTGTGATGTCATAATGGAAGAACTAAAGTGGTTTATTAATGAGAATGACATTGTGATGTCATAATGGGAGTGCCTATGTGAAAAAAATGGGATTGGCATTGTGACATCATGTGAGTGACATTGTGATGTCATAATGGAGCACGAAAGAGGTTTAATAATGAGAATGACATTGTGATGTCATAATGGGAGTACTAAAGTGGTTTAATAATGAGAATGACATTGTAATGTCATAATGGGTGTTAAGATTTGATGTTAAAATTGGTTGTTTATTGTTACATCATAATGCGAGTGACATTGTGATGTCATAATGGGAGTACTAAAGTGGTTTAATAATTAGAATGACATTGTGATGTCATAATGGGAGTTAAGATTTGATGTTAAAATGGGGTTTACAGTGTCACATCATAATGGGAGTAACATTGTGATGTCATAATGGAAGAACTAAAGTGGTTTATTCATGAGAATGACATTGTGATGTCATAATGGGAGTGCATATGTGAAAAAAATGGGATGGACATTGTGACATCATGTGAGTGACATTGTGATGTCATAATGGGAGTACAAAAGTGGTTAAATAATGAGAATGACTTTGTGATGTCATAATGGGAGTTAAGATTTCATGTTAAAATGGTGTTTACAGTGTGACATCATAATGCGAATGACATTGTGATGTCATAATGGAGCACGAAAGACGTTTAATAATGAGAATGACATTGTGATGTCATAATGGGAGTACTAAAGTGGTTTAATAATGAGAATGACATTGTGATGTCATAATGGGTGTTAAGATTTGATGTTAAAATTGGTTGTACATTGTTACATCATAATGAAAGTAACATTGTGATGTCATAATGGAAGAACTAAAGTGGTTTATTAATGAGAATGACATTGTGATGTCATAATGGGAGTGCCTATGTGACAAAAAATGGGATGGACATTGTGACATCATAATGCGAGTGACATTGTGATGTCATAATGGGAGTACTAAAGTGGTTTAATAATGAGAATGACATTGTGATGTCATAGCGGGAGTTAAGATTTAATGTTAAAATTGGGTTTACAGAGTGACATCATAATGGGAGTAACATTGTGATGTCATAATGGAAGAACTAAAGTGGTTTATTAATGAGAATGACATTGTGATGTCATAATGGGAGTGCCTATGTGAAAAAAATGGGATGGACATTGTGACATCATGTGAGTGACATTGTGATGTCATAATGGGAGTACAAAAGTGGTTAAATAATGAGAATTACATTGTGATGTCATAATGGAAGTTAAGATTTCATGTTAAAATGGTGTTTACAGTGTGACATCATAATGCGAATGACATTGTGATGTCATAATGGAGCACGAAAGAGGTTTAATAATGAGAATGACATTGTGATGTCATAATGGGAGTACTAAAGTGGTTTAATAATGAGAATGACATTGTGATGTCATAATTGGTGTTAAGATTTGATGTTAAAATGGGGTGTACATTGTTACATCATAATGCGAGTGATATTGTGATGTCATAATGGGAGTACTAAAGTGGTTTAATAATGAGAATGACATTGTGATGTCAAAGTGGGAGTTAAGATTTGATGTTAAAATTGGGTTTACAGAGTGACATCATAATGGGAGTAACATTGTGATGTCATAATGGAAGAACTAAAGTGGTTTATTAATGAGAATGACATTGTGATGTCATAATGGGAGTGCCTATGTGAAAAAAATGGGTTGGACATTGTGACATCATGTGAGTGACATTGTGATGTCATAATGGGAGTACAAAAGTGGTTAAATAATGAGAATGACATTGTGATGTCATAATGGGAGTTAAGATTTCATGTTAAAATGGTGTTTATAGTGTGACATCATAATGCGGATGACATTGTGATGTCTTAATGGAGCACGAAAGTGGTTTAATAATGAGAATGACATTGTGATGTCATAATGGGAGTACTAAAGTGGTTTAATAATGACAATGACATTGTGATGTCATAATAGGAGTTAAGATTTGATGTTAAAATGGGGTTTACAGTGTGACATCATAATTCGAGTAACATTGTGATGTCATAATGGAAGAACTAAAGTGGTTTATTAATGAGAATGACATTGTGAAGTCATAATGGGAGTGCCTATGTGACAAAAAATGGGAAGGACATTGTGACATCATAATGCGAGTGACATTGTGATGTCATAATGGGAGTACTAAAGTGGTTTAATAATGAGAATGACATTGTGATGTCATAATGGGAGTTAAGATTTGATGTTAAATTGGGGTTTTCAGTGTGACATCATAAAGTGAGTGACATTGTGATGTCATAATTGGAGTACGAAAGTGGTTTATTAATGATAATGACATTGTGTTGTCATAATGGGAGTTAATATTTGATGTTTAAATGGGGGTCACAGTGTGACATCATAATGGGAGTAACATTGTGATGTCATAGTGGAAGTACTAAAGTGGTTTAATAATGAGAATTACAGTGTGATGTCATAATGGGAGTGCCTATGTGACAAACACTGGGAAGGACATTGTGACATCATAATGTGAGTGACATTGTGATGTCATAATGGGAGTACTAAAGTGGTTTAATAATGAGAATGACATTGTGATGTCATAATGGGAGTTAAGATTTGATGTTAAAATGGGGTTTACAGTGTCACATCATAATGGGAGTAACATTGTGATGTCATAATGGAAGAACTAAAGTGGATTATTAATGAGAATGACATTGTGATGTCATAATGGGAGTGCCTATGTGACAAAAAATGGGAAGGACATTGTGACATCATAATGCGAGTGACATTGTGATGTCATAATGGGAGTACTAAAGTGGTTTAATAATGAGAATGACATTGTGATGTCATAGCGGGAGTTAAGATTTGATGTTAAAATTGGGTTTACAGAGTGACATCATAATGGTAGTAACATTGTGATGTCATAATGGAAGAACTAAAGTGGTTTATTAATGAGAATGACATTGTGATGTCATAATGGGAGTGCCTATGTGAAAAAAATGGGATTGGCATTGTGACATCATGTGAGTGAAATTGTGATGTCATAATGGAGCACGAAAGAGGTTTAATAATGAGAATGATATTGTGATGTCATAGTGGGAGTACTAAAGTGGTTTAATAATGAGAATGACATTGTAATGTCATAATGGGTGTTAAGATTTGATGTTAAAATTGGTTGTACATTGTTACATCATAATGCGAGTGACATTGTGATGTCATAATGGGAGTACTAAAGTGGTTTAATAATTAGAATGACATTGTGATGTCATAATGGGAGTTAAGATTTGATGTTAAAATGGGGTTTACAGTGTCACATCATAATGGGAGTAACATTGTGATGTCATAATGGAAGAACTAAAGTGGTTTATTCATGAGAATGACATTGTGATGTCATAATGGGAGTGCATATGTGAAAAAAATGGGATGGACATTGTGACATCATGTGAGTGACATTGTGATGTCATAATGGGAGTACAAAAGTGGTTAAATAATGAGAATGACTTTGTGATGTCATAATGGGAGTTAAGATTTCATGTTAAAATTGTGTTTACAGTGTGACATCATAATGCGAATGACATTGTGATGTCATAATGGAGCACGAAAGACGTTTAATAATGAGAATGACATTGTGATGTCATAATGGGAGTACTAAAGTGGTTTAATAATGAGAATGACATTGTGATGTCATAATGGGTGTTAAGATTTGATGTTAAAATTGGTTGTACATTGTTACATCATAATGCGAGTGACATTGTGATGTCATAATGGGAGTACTAAAGTGGTTTAATAATGAGAATGACATTGTGATGTCATAATGGGAGTTAAGATTTGATGTTAAAATGGGGTTTACAGTGTCACATCATAATGAAAGTAACATTGTGATGTCATAATGGAAGAACTAAAGTGGTTTATTAATGAGAATGACATTGTGATGTCATAATGGGAGTGCCTATGTGAAAAAAATTGGTTTGGACATTGTGACATCATGTGTGTGACATTGTGATGTCATAATGGGAGTACAAAAGTGGTTAAATAATGAGAATGACATTGTGATGTCATAATGGGAGTTAAGATTTCATGTTAAAATGGTGTTTATAGTGTGACATCATAATGCGGATGACATTGTGATGTCTTAATGGAGCACAAAAGTGGTTTAATAATGAGAATGACATTGTGATGTCATAATGGGAGTACTAAAGTGGTTTAATAATGACAATGACATTGTGATGTCATAATAGGAGTTAAGATTTGATGTTAAAATGGGGTTTACAGTGTGACATCATAATGGGAGTAACATTGTGATGTCATAATGGAAGAACTAAAGTGGATTATTAATGAGAATGACATTGTGATGTCATAATGGGAGTGCCTATGTGACAAAAAATGGGAAGGACATTGTGACATCATAATGCGAGTGACATTGTGATGTCATAATGGGAGTACTAAAGTGGTTTAATAATGTGAATGACATTGTGATGTCATAGCGGGAGTTAAGATTTGATGTTAAAATTGGGTTTACAGAGTGACATCATAATGGGAGTAACATTGTGATGTCATAATGGAAGAACTAAAGTGGTTTATTAATGAGAATGACATTGTGATGTCATAATGGGAGTGCCTATGTGAAAAAAATGGGATTGGCATTGTGACATCATGTGAGTGACATTGTGATGTCATAATGGAGCACGAAAGAGGTTTAATAATGAGAATGACATTGTGATGTCATAATGGGAGTACTAAAGTGGTTTAATAATGAGAATGACATTGTAATGTCATAATGGGTGTTAAGATTTGATGTTAAAATTGGTTGTACATTGTTACATCATAATGCGAGTGACATTGTGATGTCATAATGGGAGTACAAAAGTGGTTTAATAATTAGAATGACATTGTGATGTCATAATGGGAGTTAAGATTTGATGTTAAAATGGGGTTTACAGTGTGACATCATAATGCGGATGACATTGTGATGTCTTAATGGAGCACGAAAGTGGTTTAATAATGAGAATGACATTGTGATGTCATAATGGGAGTACTAAAGTAGTTTAATAATGACAATGACATTGTGATGTCATAATAGGAGTTAAGATTTGATGTTAAATGGGGTTTACAGTGTGACATCATAATTCGAGTAACATTGTGATGTCATAATGGAAGAACTAAAGTGGTTTATTAATGAGAATGACATTGTGAAGTAATAATGGGAGTGCCTATGTGACAAAAAATGGGAAGGACATTGTGACATCATAATGCGAGTGACATTGTGATGTCATAATGGGAGTACTAAAGTGGTTTAATAATGAGAATGACATTGTGATGTCATAGCGGGAGTTAAGATTTGATGTTAAAATTGGGTTTACAGAGTGACATCATAATGGGAGTAACATTGTGATGTCATAATGGGTGTTAAGATTTGATGTTAAAATGGGGTGTACATTGTTACATCATAATGCGAGTGATATTGTGATGTCATAATGGGAGTACTAAAGTGGTTTAATAATGAAAATGACATTGTGATGTCAAAGTGGGAGTTAAGAATTGATGTTAAAATTGGGTTTACAGAGTGACATCATAATGGGAGTAACATTGTGATGTCATAATGGAAGAACTAAAGTTGTTTATTAATGAGAATGACATTGTGATGTCATAATGGGAGTGCCTATGTGAAAAAAATGGGTTGGACATTGTGACATCATGTGAGTGACATTGTGATGTCATAATGGGAGTACAAAAGTGGTTAAATAATGAGAATGACATTGTGATGTCATAATGGGAGTTAAGATTTCATGTTAAAATGGTGTTTATAGTGTGACATCATAATGCGGATGACATTGTGATGTCTTAATGGAGCACGAAAGTGGTTTAATAATGAGAATGACATTGTGATGTCATAATGGGAGTACTAAAGTGGTTTAATAATGACAATGACATTGTGATGTCATAATAGGAGTTAAGATTTGATGTTAAAATGGGGTTTACAGTGTGACATCATAATGGGAGTAACATTGTGATGTCATAATGGAAGAACTAAAGTGGATTATTAATGAGAATGACATTGTGATGTCATAATGGGAGTGCCTATGTGACAAAAAATGGGAAGGACATTGTGACATCATAATGCGAGTGACATTGTGATGTCATAATGGGAGTACTAAAGTGGTTTAATAATGTGAATGACATTGTGATGTCATAGCGGGAGTTAAGATTTGATGTTAAAATTGGGTTTACAGAGTGACATCATAATGGGAGTAACATTGTGATGTCATAATGGAAGAACTAAAGTGGTTTATTAATGAGAATGACATTGTGATGTCAAAATGGGAGTGCCTATGTGAAAAAAATGGGATTGGCATTGTGACATCATGTGAGTGACATTGTGATGTCATAATGGAGCACGAAAGAGGTTTAATAATGAGAATGACATTGTGATGTCATAATGGGAGTACTAAAGTGGTTTAATAATGAGAATGACATTGTAATGTCATAATGGGTGTTAAGATTTGATGTTAAAATTGGTTGTACATTGTTACATCATAATGCGAGTGACATTGTGATGTCATAAAGGGAGTACTAAAGTGGTTTAATAATTAGAATGACATTGTGATGTCATAATGGGAGTTAAGATTTGATGTTAAAATGGGGTTTACAGTGTGACATCATAATGCGGATGACATTGTGATGTCTTAATGGAGCACGAAAGTGGTTTAATAATGAGAATGACATTGTGATGTCATAATGGGAGTACTAAAGTAGTTTAATAATGACAATGACATTGTGATGTCATAATAGGAGTTAAGATTTGATGTTAAATGGGGTTTACAGTGTGACATCATAATTCGAGTAACATTGTGATGTCATAATGGAAGAACTAAAGTGGTTTATTAATGAGAATGACATTGTGAAGTCATAATGGGAGTGCCTATGTGACAAAAAATGGGAAGGACATTGTGACATCATAATGCGAGTGACATTGTGATGTCATAATGGGAGTACTAAAGTGGTTTAATAATGAGAATGACATTGTGATGTCATAGCGGGAGTTAAGATTTGATGTTAAAATTGGGTTTACAGAGTGACATCATAATGGGAGTAACATTGTGATGTCATAATGGAAGAACTAAAGTGGTTTATTAATGAGAATGACATTGTGATGTCATAATGGGAGTGCCTATGTGAAAAAAATGGGATGGACATTGTGACATCATGTGAGTGACATTGTGATGTCATAATGGGAGTACAAAATTGGTTAAATAATGAGAATGACATTGTGATGTCATAATGGAGCACGAAAGAGGTTTAATAATGAGAATGACATTGTGATGTCATAATGGGTGTTAAGATTTGATGTTAAAATTGGTTGTACATTGTTACATCATAATGCGAGTGACATTGTGATGTCATAATGGGAGTACTAAAGTGGTTTAATAATGAGAATGACATTGTGATGTCTTAATGGGAGTTAAGATTTGATGTTAAAATGGGGTTTACAGTGTCACATCATAATGAAAGTAACATTGTGATGTCATAATGGAAGAACTAAAGTGGTTTATTAATGAGAATGACATTGTGATGTCATAATGGGAGTGCCTATGTGACAAAAAATGGGAAGGACATTGTGACATCATAATGCGAGTGACATTGTGAAGTCATAATGGGAGTACTAAAGTGGTTTAATAATGAGAATGACATTGTGATGTCATAGCGGGAGTTAAGATTTGATGTTAAAATTGGGTTTACAGAGTGACATCATAATGGGAGTAACATTGTGATGTCATAATGGAAGAACTAAAGTGGTTTATTAATGAGAATGACATTGTGATGTCATAATGGGAGTGCCTATGTGAAAAAAATGGGATGGACATTGTGACATCATGTGAGTGACATTGTGATGTCATAATGGGAGTACAAAAGTGGTTAAATAATGAGAATGACATTGTGATGTCATAATGGGAGTTAAGATTTCATGTTAAAATGGTGTTTACAGTGTGACATCATAATGCGAATGACATTGTGATGTCATAATGGAGCACGAAAGAGGTTTAATAATGAGAATGACATTGTGATGTCATAATGGGAGTACTAAAGTGGTTTAATAATGAGAATGACATTGTGATGTCATAATGGGTGTTAAGATTTGATGTTAAAATGGGGTGTACATTGTTACATCATAATGCGAGTGATATTGTGATGTCATAATGGGAGTACTAAAGTGGTTTAATAATGAGAATGACATTGTGATGTCAAAGTGGGAGTTAAGATTTGATGTTAAAATTGGGTTTACAGAGTGACATCATAATGGGAGTAACATTGTGATGTCATAATGGAAGAACTAAAGTGGTTTATTAATGAGAATGACATTGTGATGTCATAATGGGAGTGCCTATGTGAAAAAAATTGGTTTGGACATTGTGACATCATGTGAGTGACATTGTGATGTCATAATGGGAGTACAAAAGTGGTTAAATAATGAGAATGACATTGTGATGTCATAATGGGAGTTAAGATTTCATGTTAAAATGGTGTTTATAGTGTGACATCATAATGCGAGTGACATTGTGATGTCATAATGGGAGTACTAAAGTGGTTTAATAATGAGAATGACATTGTGATGTCATAATGGGTGTTAAGATTTGATGTTAAAATGGGGTGTACATTGTTACATCATAATGCGAGTGATATTGTGATGTCATAATGGGAGTACTAAAGTGGTTTAATAATGAGAATGACATTGTGATGTCAAAGTGGGAGTTAAGATTTGATGTTAAAATTGGGTTTACAGAGTGACATCATAATGGGAGTAACATTGTGATGTCATAATGGAAGAACTAAAGTGGTTTATTAATGAGAATGACATTGTGATGTCATAATGGGAGTGCCTATGTGAAAAAAATTGGTTTGGACATTGTGACATCATGTGAGTGACATTGTGATGTCATAATGGGAGTACAAAAGTGGTTAAATAATGAGAATGACATTGTGATGTCATAATGGGAGTTAAGATTTCATGTTAAAATGGTGTTTATAGTGTGACATCATAATGCGGATGACATTGTGATGTCTTAATGGAGCACGAAAGTGGTTTAATAATGAGAATGACATTGTGATGTCATAATGGGAGTACTAAAGTGGTTTAATAATGACAATGACATTGTGATGTCATAATAGGAGTTAAGATTTGATGTTAAAATGGGGTTTACAGTGTGACATCATAATGGGAGTAACATTGTGATGTCATAATGGAAGAACTAAAGTGGATTATTAATGAGAATGACATTGTGATGTCATAATGGGAGTGCATATGTGACAAAAAATGGGAAGGACATTGTGACATCATAATGCGAGTGACATTGTGATGTCATAATGGGAGTACTAAAGTGGTTTAATAATGTGAATGACATTGTGATGTCATAGCGGGAGTTAAGATTTGATGTTAAAATTGGGTTTACAGAGTGACATCATAATGGGAGTAACATTGTGATGTCATAATGGAAGAACTAAAGTGGTTTATTAATGAGAATGACATTGTGATGTCATAATGGGAGTGCCTATGTGAAAAAAATGGGATTGGCATTGTGACATCATGTGAGTGACATTGTGATGTCATAATGGAGCAAGAAAGAGGTTTAATAATGAGAATGACATTGTGATGTCATAATGGGAGTACTAAAGTGGTTTAATAATGAGAATGACATTGTAATGTCATAATGGGTGTTAAGATTTGATGTTAAAATTGGTTGTACATTGTTACATCATAATGCGAGTGACATTGTGATGTCATAATGGGAGTACTAAAGTGGTTTAATAATTAGAATGACATTGTGATGTCATAATGGGAGTTAAGATTTGATGTTAAAATGGGGTTTACAGTGTCACATCATCATGGGAGTAACATTGTGATGTCATAATGGAAGAACTAAAGTGGTTTATTCATGAGAATGACATTGTGATGTCATAATGGGAGTGCATATGTGAAAAAAATGGGATGGACATTGTGACATCATGTGAGTGACATTGTGATGTCATAATGGGAGTACAAAAGTGGTTAAATAATGAGAATGACTTTGTGATGTCATAATGGGAGTTAAGATTTCATGTTAAAATGGTGGTTACAGTGTGACATCATAATGCGAATGACATTGTGATGTCATAATGGAGCACGAAAGACGTTTAATAATGAGAATGACATTGTGATGTCATAATGGGAGTACTAAAGTGGTTTAATAATGAGAATGACATTGTGATGTCATAATGGGTGTTAAGATTTGATGTTAAAATTGGTTGTACATTGTTACATCATAATGCGAGTGACATTGTGATGTCATAATGGGAGTACTAAAGTGGTTTAATAATGAGAATGACATTGTGATGTCATAATGGGAGTTAAGATTTGATGTTAAAATGGGGTTTACAGTGTCACATCATAATGAAAGTAACATTGTGATGTCATAATGGAAGAACTAAAGTGGTTTATTAATGAGAATGACATTGTGATGTCATAATGGGAGTGCCTATGTGACAAAAAATGGGATGGACATTGTGACATCATAATGCGAGTGACATTGTGATGTCATAATGGGAGTACTAAAGTGGTTTAATAATGAGAATGACATTGTGATGTCATAGCGGGAGTTAAGATTTAATGTTAAAATTGGGTTTACAGAGTGACATCATAATGGGAGTAACATTGTGATGTCATAATGGAAGAACTAAAGTGGTTTATTAATGAGAATGACATTGTGATGTCATAATGGGAGTGCCTATGTGAAAAAAATGGGATGGACATTGTGACATCATGTGAGTGACATTGTGATGTCATAATGGGAGTACAAAAGTGGTTAAATAATGAGAATTACATTGTGATGTTATAATGGAAGTTAAGATTTCATGTTAAAATGGTGTTTACAGTGTGACATCATAATGCGAATGACATTGTGATGTCATAATGGAGCACGAAAGAGGTTTAATAATGAGAATGACATTGTGATGTCATAATGGGAGTACTAAAGTGGTTTAATAATGAGAATGACATTGTGATGTCATAATGGGTGTTAATATTTGATGTTAAAATTGGTTGTACATTGTTACATCATAATGCGAGGGACATTGTGATGTCATAATGGGAGTACTAAAGTGGTTTAATAATGAGAATGACATTGTGATGTCATAGCGGGAGTTAAGATTTGATGTTAAAATTGGGTTTACAGAGTGACATCATAATGGGAGTAACATTGTGATGTCATAATGGGTGTTAAGATTTGATGTTAAAATGGGGTGTACATTGTTACATCATAATGCGAGTGATATTGTGATGTCATAATGGGAGTACTAAAGTGGTTTAATAATGAAAATGACATTGTGATGTCAAAGTGGGAGTTAAGATTTGATGTTAAAATTGGGTTTACAGAGTGACATCATAATGGGAGTAACATTGTGATGTCATAATGGAAGAACTAAAGTTGTTTATTAATGAGAATGACATTGTGATGTCATAATGGGAGTGCCTATGTGAAAAAAATGGGTTGGACATTGTGACATCATGTGAGTGACATTGTGATGTCATAATGGGAGTACAAAAGTGGTTAAATAATGAGAATGACATTGTGATGTCATAATGGGAGTTAAGATTTCATGTTAAAATGGTGTTTATAGTGTGACATCATAATGCGGATGACATTGTGATGTCTTAATGGAGCACGAAAGTGGTTTAATAATGAGAATGACATTGTGATGTCATAATGGGAGTACTAAAGTGGTTTAATAATGACAATGACATTGTGATGTCATAATAGGAGTTAAGATTTGATGTTAAAATGGGGTTTACAGTGTGACATCATAATGGGAGTAACATTGTGATGTCATAATGGAAGAACTAAAGTGGATTATTAATGAGAATGACATTGTGATGTCATAATGGGAGTGCCTATGTGACAAAAAATGGGAAGGACATTGTGACATCATAATGCGAGTGACATTGTGATGTCATAATGGGAGTACTAAAGTGGTTTAATAATGTGAATGACATTGTGATGTCATAGCGGGAGTTAAGATTTGATGTTAAAATTGGGTTTACAGAGTGACATCATAATGGGAGTAACATTGTGATGTCATAATGGAAGAACTAAAGTGGTTTATTAATGAGAATGACATTGTGATGTCAAAATGGGAGTGCCTATGTGAAAAAAATGGGATTGGCATTGTGACATCATGTGAGTGACATTGTGATGTCATAATGGAGCACGAAAGAGGTTTAATAATGAGAATGACATTGTGATGTCATAATGGGAGTACTAAAGTGGTTTAATAATGAGAATGACATTGTAATGTCATAATGGGTGTTAAGATTTGATGTTAAAATTGGTTGTACATTGTTACATCATAATGCGAGTGACATTGTGATGTCATAAAGGGAGTACTAAAGTGGTTTAATAATTAGAATGACATTGTGATGTCATAATGGGAGTTAAGATTTGATGTTAAAATGGGGTTTACAGTGTGACATCATAATGCGGATGACATTGTGATGTCTTAATGGAGCACGAAAGTGGTTTAATAATGAGAATGACATTGTGATGTCATAATGGGAGTACTAAAGTAGTTTAATAATGACAATGACATTGTGATGTCATAATAGGAGTTAAGATTTGATGTTAAATGGGGTTTACAGTGTGACATCATAATTCGAGTAACATTGTGATGTCATAATGGAAGAACTAAAGTGGTTTATTAATGAGAATGACATTGTGAAGTCATAATGGGAGTGCCTATGTGACAAAAAATGGGAAGGACATTGTGACATCATAATGCGAGTGACATTGTGATGTCATAATGGGAGTACTAAAGTGGTTTAATAATGAGAATGACATTGTGATGTCATAGCGGGAGTTAAGATTTGATGTTAAAATTGGGTTTACAGAGTGACATCATAATGGGAGTAACATTGTGATGTCATAATGGAAGAACTAAAGTGGTTTATTAATGAGAATGACATTGTGATGTCATAATGGGAGTGCCTATGTGAAAAAAATGGGATGGACATTGTGACATCATGTGAGTGACATTGTGATGTCATAATGGGAGTACAAAATTGGTTAAATAATGAGAATGACATTGTGATGTCATAATGGAGCACGAAAGAGGTTTAATAATGAGAATGACATTGTGATGTCATAATGGGAGTACTAAAGTGGTTTAATAATGAGAATGACATTGTGATGTCATAATGGGTGTTAAGATTTGATGTTAAAATTGGTTGTACATTGTTACATCATAATGCGAGTGACATTGTGATGTCATAATGGGAGTACTAAAGTGGTTTAATAATGAGAATGACATTGTGATGTCTTAATGGGAGTTAAGATTTGATGTTAAAATGGGGTTTACAGTGTCACATCATAATGAAAGTAACATTGTGATGTCATAATGGAAGAACTAAAGTGGTTTATTAATGAGAATGACATTGTGATGTCATAATGGGAGTGCCTATGTGACAAAAAATGGGAAGGACATTGTGACATCATAATGCGAGTGACATTGTGAAGTCATAATGGGAGTACTAAAGTGGTTTAATAATGAGAATGACATTGTGATGTCATAGCGGGAGTTAAGATTTGATGTTAAAATTGGGTTTACAGAGTGACATCATAATGGGAGTAACATTGTGATGTCATAATGGAAGAACTAAAGTGGTTTATTAATGAGAATGACATTGTGATGTCATAATGGGAGTGCCTATGTGAAAAAAATGGGATGGACATTGTGACATCATGTGAGTGACATTGTGATGTCATAATGGGAGTACAAAAGTGGTTAAATAATGAGAATGACATTGTGATGTCATAATGGGAGTTAAGATTTCATGTTAAAATGGTGTTTACAGTGTGACATCATAATGCGAATGACATTGTGATGTCATAATGGAGCACGAAAGAGGTTTAATAATGAGAATGACATTGTGATGTCATAATGGGAGTACTAAAGTGGTTTAATAATGAGAATGACATTGTGATGTCATAATGGGTGTTAAGATTTGATGTTAAAATGGGGTGTACATTGTTACATCATAATGCGAGTGATATTGTGATGTCATAATGGGAGTACTAAAGTGGTTTAATAATGAGAATGACATTGTGATGTCAAAGTGGGAGTTAAGATTTGATGTTAAAATTGGGTTTACAGAGTGACATCATAATGGGAGTAACATTGTGATGTCATAATGGAAGAACTAAAGTGGTTTATTAATGAGAATGACATTGTGATGTCATAATGGGAGTGCCTATGTGAAAAAAATTGGTTTGGACATTGTGACATCATGTGAGTGACATTGTGATGTCATAATGGGAGTACAAAAGTGGTTAAATAATGAGAATGACATTGTGATGTCATAATGGGAGTTAAGATTTCATGTTAAAATGGTGTTTATAGTGTGACATCATAATGCGAGTGACATTGTGATGTCATAATGGGAGTACTAAAGTGGTTTAATAATGAGAATGACATTGTGATGTCATAATGGGTGTTAAGATTTGATGTTAAAATGGGGTGTACATTGTTACATCATAATGCGAGTGATATTGTGATGTCATAATGGGAGTACTAAAGTGGTTTAATAATGAGAATGACATTGTGATGTCAAAGTGGGAGTTAAGATTTGATGTTAAAATTGGGTTTACAGAGTGACATCATAATGGGAGTAACATTGTGATGTCATAATGGAAGAACTAAAGTGGTTTATTAATGAGAATGACATTGTGATGTCATAATGGGAGTGCCTATGTGAAAAAAATTGGTTTGGACATTGTGACATCATGTGAGTGACATTGTGATGTCATAATGGGAGTACAAAAGTGGTTAAATAATGAGAATGACATTGTGATGTCATAATGGGAGTTAAGATTTCATGTTAAAATGGTGTTTATAGTGTGACATCATAATGCGGATGACATTGTGATGTCTTAATGGAGCACGAAAGTGGTTTAATAATGAGAATGACATTGTGATGTCATAATGGGAGTACTAAAGTGGTTTAATAATGACAATGACATTGTGATGTCATAATAGGAGTTAAGATTTGATGTTAAAATGGGGTTTACAGTGTGACATCATAATGGGAGTAACATTGTGATGTCATAATGGAAGAACTAAAGTGGATTATTAATGAGAATGACATTGTGATGTCATAATGGGAGTGCCTATGTGACAAAAAATGGGAAGGACATTGTGACATCATAATGCGAGTGACATTGTGATGTCATAATGGGAGTACTAAAGTGGTTTAATAATGTGAATGACATTGTGATGTCATAGCGGGAGTTAAGATTTGATGTTAAAATTGGGTTTACAGAGTGACATCATAATGGGAGTAACATTGTGATGTCATAATGGAAGAACTAAAGTGGTTTATTAATGAGAATGACATTGTGATGTCATAATGGGAGTGCCTATGTGAAAAAAATGGGATTGGCATTGTGACATCATGTGAGTGACATTGTGATGTCATAATGGAGCAAGAAAGAGGTTTAATAATGAGAATGACATTGTGATGTCATAATGGGAGTACTAAAGTGGTTTAATAATGAGAATGACATTGTAATGTCATAATGGGTGTTAAGATTTGATGTTAAAATTGGTTGTACATTGTTACATCATAATGCGAGTGACATTGTGATGTCATAATGGGAGTACTAAAGTGGTTTAATAATTAGAATGACATTGTGATGTCATAATGGGAGTTAAGATTTGATGTTAAAATGGGGTTAACAGTGTCACATCATCATGGGAGTAACATTGTGATGTCATAATGGAAGAACTAAAGTGGTTTATTCATGAGAATGACATTGTGATGTCATAATGGGAGTGCATATGTGAAAAAAATGGGATGGACATTGTGACATCATGTGAGTGACATTGTGATGTCATAATGGGAGTACAAAAGTGGTTAAATAATGAGAATGACTTTGTGATGTCATAATGGGAGTTAAGATTTCATGTTAAAATGGTGTTTACAGTGTGACATCATAATGCGAATGACATTGTGATGTCATAATGGAGCACGAAAGACGTTTAATAATGAGAATGACATTGTGATGTCATAATGGGAGTACTAAAGTGGTTTAATAATGAGAATGACATTGTGATGTCATAATGGGTGTTAAGATTTGATGTTAAAATTGGTTGTACATTGTTACATCATAATGCGAGTGACATTGTGATGTCATAATGGGAGTACTAAAGTGGTTTAATAATGAGAATGACATTGTGATGTCATAATGGGAGTTAAGATTTGATGTTAAAATGGGGTTTACAGTGTCACATCATAATGAAAGTAACATTGTGATGTCATAATGGAAGAACTAAAGTGGTTTATTAATGAGAATGACATTGTGATGTCATAATGGGAGTGCCTATGTGACAAAAAATGGGATGGACATTGTGACATCATAATGCGAGTGACATTGTGATGTCATAATGGGAGTACTAAAGTGGTTTAATAATGAGAATGACATTGTGATGTCATAGCGGGAGTTAAGATTTAATGTTAAAATTGGGTTTACAGAGTGACATCATAATGGGAGTAACATTGTGATGTCATAATGGAAGAACTAAAGTGGTTTATTAATGAAAATGACATTGTGATGTCATAATGGGAGTGCCTATGTGAAAAAAATGGGATGGACATTGTGACATCATGTGAGTGACATTGTGATGTCATAATGGGAGTACAAAAGTGGTTAAATAATGAGAATTACATTGTGATGTTATAATGGAAGTTAAGATTTCATGTTAAAATGGTGTTTACAGTGTGACATCATAATGCGAATGACATTGTGATGTCATAATGGAGCACAAAAGAGGTTTAATAATGAGAATGACATTGTGATGTCATAATGGGAGTACTAAAGTGGTTTAATAATGAGAATGACATTGTGATGTCATAATGGGTGTTAAGATTTGATGTTAAAATGGGGTGTACATTGTTACATCATAATGCAAGTGATATTGTGATGTCATAATGGGAGTACTAAAGTGGTTTAATAATGAGAATGATATTGTGATGTCAAAGTGGGAGTTAAGATTTGATGTTAAAATTGGGTTTACAGAGTGACATCATAATGGGAGTAACATTGTGATGTCATAATGGAAGAACTAAAGTGGTTTATTAATGAGAATGACATTGTGATGTCATAATGGGAGTGCCTATGTGAAAAAAATGGGTTGGACATTGTGACATCATGTGAGTGACATTGTGATGTCATAATGGGAGTACAAAAGTGGTTAAATAATGAGAATGACATTGTGATGTCATAATGGGAGTTAAGATTTCATGTTAAAATGGTGTTTATAGTGTGACATCATAATGCGGATGACATTGTGATGTCGTAATGGAGCACGAAAGTGGTTTAATAATGAGAATGACATTGTGATGTCATAATGGGAGTACTAAAGTGGTTTAATAATGACAATGACATTGTGATGTCATAATAGGAGTTAAGATTTGATGTTAAAATGGGGTTTACAGTGTGACATCATAATTCGAGTAACATTGTGATGTCATAATGGAAGAACTAAATTGGTTTATTAATGAGAATGACATTGTGAAGTCATAATGGGAGTGCCTATGTGACAAAAAATGGGAAGGACATTGTGACATCATAATGCGAGTGACATTGTGATGTCATAATGGGAGTACTAAAGTGGTTTAATAATGAGAATGACATTGTGATGTCATAGCGGGAGTTAAGATTTGATGTTAAAATTGGGTTTACAGAGTGACATCATAATGGGAGTAACATTGTGATGTCATAATGGAAGAACTAAAGTGGTTTATTAATGAGAATGACATTGTGATGTCATAATGGGAGTGCCTATGTGAAAAAAATGGGATGGACATTGTGACATCATGTGAGTGACATTGTGATGTCATAATGTTAGTACAAAAGTGGTTAAATAATGAGAATGACATTGTGATGTCATAATGGGAGTTAAGATTTCATGTTAAAATGGTGTTTACAGTGTGACATCATAATGCGAATGACATTGTGATGTCATAATGGAGCACGAAAGAGGTTTAATAATGAGAATGACATTGTGATGTCATAATGGGAGTACTAAAGTGGTTTAATAATGAGAATGACATTGTGATGTCATAATGGGTGTTAAGATTTGATGTTAAAATGGGTTGTACATTGTTACATCATAATGCGAGGGACATTGTGATGTCATAATGGGAGTACTAAAGTGGTTTAATAATGAGAATGACATTGTGATGTCATAATGGGAGTTAAGATTTGATGTTAAAATGGGGTTTACAGTGTCACATCATAATGGGAGTAACATGGTGATGTCATAATGGAAGAACTAAAGTGGTTTATTAATGAGAATGACATTGTGATGTCATAATGGGAGTGCCTATGTGACAAAAAATGGGAAGGACATTGTGACATCATAATGCGAGTGACATTGTGATGTCATAATGGGAGTACTAAAGTGGTTTAATAATGAGAATGACATTGTGATGTCATAGCGGGAGTTAAGATTTGATGTTAAAATTGGGTTTACAGAGTGACATCATAATGGGAGTAACATTGTGATGTCATAATGGAAGAACTAAAGTGGTTTATTAATGAGAATGACATTGTGATGTCATAATGGGAGTGCCTATGTGAAAAAAATGGGATGGAGATTGTGACATCATGTGCGTGACATTGTGATGTCATAATGGGAGTACAAAAGTGGTTAAATAATGAGAATGACATTGTGATGTCATAATGGGAGTTAAGATTTCATGTTAAAATGGTGTTTACAGTGTGACATCATAATGCGAATGACATTGTGATGTCATAATGGGAGTTAAGATTTCATGTTAAAATGATGTTTACAGTGTGACATCATAATGCGAATGACATTGTGATGTCATAATGGAGCACTAAAGTGGTTTAATAATGAGTATGACATTGTGATGTTATAATGGGAGTTAAGATTTGATGTTAAAATGGGGTTCACAGCGTAATATCATAATGGGAGTAACATTGTGATGTCATAGTGGAAGTACTAAAGTGGTTTATTAATGAGAATGACATTGTGATGTCATAATGGGAGTGCCTATGAAACAAAAAATGGGAATGACATTGTGACATCATAATTCAAGTGACATTGTGAAGTCATAGTGGGAGAACTAAAGTGGTTTAATAATGAGAATGACATTGTGATGTCATAATGGGAGTTAAGATTTCATGTTAAAATGGTGTTTACAGTGTGACATCATAATGCGAGTGACATTGTGACGTCATAACGGGAGGAGTAAAATGGTTTAATAATGAGAATGACATTGTGATGTCATAATGGAAGTTAAGATTTGATTTTAAAATGGGGTTTACAGTGTGACTTCATAATGGGAGTAACATTGTGATGTCATAGTGGAAGTACTAAAGTGGTTTATTAATCAGAATGACATTGTGATGTCATAATGGGAGTGCCTATGTGACAAAAAAATGGGAAAGACATTGTGACATCATAATGAGAGTGACATTGTGATGTCATAATGGGAGTACTAAAGTGGTTTAAAAATGAGAGTGACATTGTGATGTCATAATGGGACTTAAGATTTGATGTTAAAATGGGGATTACATTGTGACATCATAATGCGATTGACATTGTGATGTCATATTGATAGTACTAAAGTGGTTTAATAATGAGAATGACATTGTGATGTTATAATGGGAGTTAAGATTTGATGTTAAAATGGGGTTCACAGTGTGACATCATAATGGGAGTAACATTGTGATGTCATAGTGGAAGTAATAAAGTGGTTTATTAATGAGAATGACATTGTGATGTCATAATGGGAGTTAAGATTTGATGTTAAATTGGGGTTTTCAGTGTGACATCATAAAGTGAGTGACATTGTGATGTCATAATTGGAGTACGAAAGTGGTTTATTAATGATAATGACATTGTGTTGTCATAATGGGAGTTAATATTTGATGTTTAAATGGGGGTCACAGTGTGACATCATAATGGGAGTAACATTGTGATGTCATAGTGGAAGTACTAAAGTGGTTTAATAATGAGAATTACAGTGTGATGTCATAATGGGAGTGCCTATGTGACAAACACTGGGAAGGACATTGTGACATCATAATGTGAGTGACATTGTGATGTCATAATGGGAGTACTAAAGTGGTTTAATAATGAGAATGACATTGTGATGTCATAATGGGAGTTAAGATTTGATGTTAAAATGGGGTTTACAGTGTCACATCATAATGGGAGTAACATTGTGATGTCATAATGGAAGAACTAAAGTGGATTATTAATGAGAATGACATTGTGATGTCATAATGGGAGTGCCTATGTGAAAAAAATGGGATTGGCATTGTGACATCATGTGAGTGACATTGTGATGTCATAATGGAGCACGAAAGAGGTTTAATAATGAGAATGATATTGTGATGTCATAATGGGAGTACTAAATGGTTTAATAATGAGAATGACATTGTAATGTCATAATGGGTGTTAAGATTTGATGTTAAAATTGGTTGTACATTGTTACATCATAATGCGAGTGACATTGTGATGTCATAATGGGAGTACTAAAGTGGTTTAATAATTAGAATGACATTGTGATGTCATAATGGGAGTTAAGATTTGATGTTAAAATGGGGTTAACAGTGTCACATCATAATGGGAGTAACATTGTGATGTCATAATGGAAGAACTAAAGTGGTTTATTCATGAGAATGACATTGTGATGTCATAATGGGAGTGCATATGTGAAAAAAATGGGATGGACATTGTGACATCATGTGAGTGACATTGTGATGTCATAATGGGAGTACAAAAGTGGTTAAATAATGAGAATGACTTTGTGATGTCATAATGGGAGTTAAGATTTCATGTTAAAATGGTGTTTACAGTGTGACATCATAATGCGAATGACATTGTGATGTCATAATGGAGCACGAAAGACGTTTAATAATGAGAATGACATTGTGATGTCATAATGGGAGTACTAAAGTGGTTTAATAATGAGAATGACATTGTGATGTCATAATGGGTGTTAAGATTTGATGTTAAAATTGGTTGTACATTGTTACATCATAATGCGAGTGACATTGTGATGTCATAATGGGAGTACTAAAGTGGTTAAATAATGAGAATGACATTGTGATGTCATAATGGGAGTTAAGATTTGATGTTAAAATGGGGTTTACAGTGTCACATCATAATGAAAGTAACATTGTGATGTCATAATGGAAGAACTAAAGTGGTTTATTAATGAGAATGACATTGTGATGTCATAATGGGAGTGCCTATGTGACAAAAAATGGGAAGGACATTGTGACATCATAATGCGAGTGACATTGTGATGTCATAATGGGAGTACTAAAGTGGTTTAATAATGAGAATGACATTGTGATGTCATAGCGGGAGTTAAGATTTGATGTAAAAATTGGGTTTACAGAGTGACATCATAATGGGAGTAACATTGTGATGTCATAATGGAAGAACTAAAGTGGTTTATTAATGAGAATGACATTGTGATGTCATAATGGGAGTGCCTATGTGAAAAAAATGGGATGGACATTGTGACATCATGTGAGTGACATTGTGATGTCATAATGGGAGTACAAAAGTGGATAAATAATGAGAATGACATTGTGATGTCATAATGGGAGTTAAGATTTCATGTTAAAATGGTGTTTACAGTGTGACATCATAATGCGAATGACATTGTGATGTCATAATGGAGCACGAAAGAGGTTTAATAATGAGAATGACATTGTGATGTCATAATGGGAGTACTAAAGTGGTTTAATAATGAGAATGACATTGTGATGTCATAATGGGAGTACTAAAGTGGTTTAATAATGAGAATGACATTGTGATGTCATAATGGGTGTTAAGATTTGATGTTAAAATTGGTTGTACATTGTTACATCATAATGCGAGTGACATTGTGATGTCATAATGGGAGTACTAAAGTGGTTTAATAATGAGAATGACATTGTGATGTCATAATGGGAGTTAAGATTTGATGTTAAAATGGGGTTTACAGTGTCACATCATAATGAAAATAACATTGTGATGTCATAATAGAAGAACTAAAGTGGTTTATTAATGAGAATGACATTGTGATGTCATAATGGGAGTGCCTATGTGACAAAAAATGGGAAGGATATTGTGACATCATAATGCGAGTGACATTGTGATGTCATAATGGGAGTACTAAAGTGGTTTAATAATGAGAATGACATTGTGATGTCATAGCGGGAGTTAAGATTTGATGTTAAAATTGGGTTTACAGAGTGACATCATAATGGGAGTAACATTGTGATGTCATAATGGAAGAACTAAAGTGGTTTATTAATGAGAATGACATTGTGATGTCATAATGGGAGTGCCTATGTGAAAAAAATGGGATGGACATTGTGACATCATGTGAGTGACATTGTGATGTCATAATGGGAGTACAAAAGTGGTTAAATAATGAGAATGACATTGTGATGTCATAATGGGAGTTAAGATTTCATGTTAAAATGGTGTTTACAGTGTGACATCATAATGCGAATGACATTGTGATGTCATAATGGAGCACGAAAGAGGTTTAATAATGAGAATGACATTGTGATGTCATAATGGGAGTACTAAAGTGGTTTAATAATGAGAATGACATTGTGATGTCATAATGGGTGTTAAGATTTGATGTTAAAATGGGGTGTACATTGTTACATCATAATGCGAGTGATATTGTGATGTCATAATGGGAGTACTAAAGTGGTTTAATAATGAGAATGATATTGTGATGTCAAAGTGGGAGTTAAGATTTGATGTTAAAATTGGGTTTACAGAGTGACATCATAATGGGAGTAACATTGTGATGTCATAATGGAAGAACTAAAGTGGTTTATTAATGAGAATGACATTGTGATGTCATAATGGGAGTGCCTATGTGAAAAAAATGGGTTGGACATTGTGACATCATGTGAGTGACATTGTGATGTCATAATGGGAGTACAAAAGTGGTTAAATAATGAGAATGACATTGTGATGTCATAATGGGAGTTAAGATTTCATGTTAAAATGGTGTTTATAGTGTGACATCATAATGCGGATGACATTGTGATGTCGTAAAGGAGCACGAAAGTGGTTTAATAATGAGAATGACATTGTGATGTCATAATGGGAGTACTAAAGTGGTTTAATAATGACAATGACATTGTGATGTCATAATAGGAGTTAAGATTTGATGTTAAAATGGGGTTTACAGTGTGACATCATAATTCGAGTAACATTGTGATGTCATAATGGAAGAACTAAATTGGTTTATTAATGAGAATGACATTGTGAAGTCATAATGGGAGTGCCTATGTGACAAAAAATGGGAAGGACATTGTGACATCATAATGCGAGTGACATTGTGATGTCATAATGGGAGTACTAAAGTGGTTTAATAATGAGAATGACATTGTGATGTCATAATGGGAGTTAAGATTTGATGTTAAAATGGGGTTTACAGTGTCACATCATAATGGGAGTAACATTGTGATGTCATAATGGAAGAACTAAAGTGGATTATTAATGAGAATGACATTGTGATGTCATAATGGGAGTGCCTATGTGAAAAAAATGGGATTGGCATTGTGACATCATGTGAGTGACATTGTGATGTCATAATGGAGCACGAAAGAGGTTTAATAATGAGAATGATATTGTGATGTCATAATGGGAGTACTAAAGTGGTTTAATAATGAGAATGACATTGTAATGTCATAATGGGTGTTAAGATTTGATGTTAAAATTGGTTGTACATTGTTACATCATAATGCGAGTGACATTGTGATGTCATAATGGGAGTACTAAAGTGGTTTAATAATTAGAATGACATTGTGATGTCATAATGAGAGTTAAGATTTGATGTTAAAATGGGGTTTACAGTGTCACATCATAATGGGAGTAACATTGTGATGTCATAATGGAAGAACTAAAGTGGTTTATTCATGAGAATGACATTGTGATGTCATAATGGGAGTGCATATGTGAAAAAAATGGGATGGACATTGTGACATCATGTGAGTGACATTGTGATGTCATAATGGGAGTACAAAAGTGGTTAAATAATGAGAATGACTTTGTGATGTCATAATGGGAGTTAAGATTTCATGTTAAAATGGTGTTTACAGTGTGACATCATAATGCGAATGACATTGTGATGTCATAATGGAGCACGAAAGACGTTTAATAATGAGAATGACATTGTGATGTCATAATGGGAGTACTAAAGTGGTTTAATAATGAGAATGACATTGTGATGTCATAATGGGTGTTAAGATTTGATGTTAAAATTGGTTGTACAGTGTTACATCATAATGCGAGTGACATTGTGATGTCATAATGGGAGTACTAAAGTGGTTAAATAATGAGAATGACATTGTGATGTCATAATGGGAGTTAAGATTTGATGTTAAAATGGGGTTTACAGTGTCACATCATAATGAAAGTAACATTGTGATGTCATAATGGAAGAACTAAAGTGGTTTATTAATGAGAATGACATTGTGATGTCATAATGGGAGTGCCTATGTGACAAAAAATGGGAAGGACATTGTGACATCATAATGCGAGTGACATTGTGATGTCATAATGGGAGTACTAAAGTGGTTTAATAATGAGAATGACATTGTGATGTCATAGCGGGAGTTAAGATTTGATGTAAAAATTGGGTTTACAGAGTGACATCATAATGGGAGTAACATTGTGATGTCATAATGGAAGAACTAAAGTGGTTTATTAATGAGAATGACATTGTGATGTCATAATGGGAGTGCCTATGTGAAAAAAATGGGATGGAGATTGTGACATCATGTGAGTGACATTGTGATGTCATAATGGGAGTACAAAAGTGGTTAAATAATGAGAATGACATTGTGATGTCATAATGGGAGTTAAGATTTCATGTTAAAATGGTGTTTACAGTGTGACATCATAATGCGAATGACATTGTGATGTCATAATGGGAGTTAAGATTTCATGTTAAAATGATGTTTACAGTGTGACATCATAATGCGAATGACATTGTGATGTCATAATGGAGCACTAAAGTGGTTTAATAATGAGTATGACATTGTGATGTTATAATGGGAGTTAAGATTTGATGTTAAAATGGGGTTCACAGCGTAATATCATAATGGGAGTAACATTGTGATGTCATAGTGGAAGTACTAAAGTGGTTTATTAATGAGAATGACATTGTGATGTCATAATGGGAGTGCCTATGAAACAAAAAATGGGAATGACATTGTGACATCATAATTCAAGTGACATTGTGAAGTCATAGTGGGAGAACTAAAGTGGTTTAATAATGAGAATGACATTGTGATGTCATAATGGGAGTTAAGATTTCATGTTAAAATGGTGTTTACAGTGTGACATCATAATGAGAGTGACATTGTGATGTCATAACGGGAGGAGTAAAATGGTTTAATAATGAGAATGACATTGTGATGTCATAATGGAAGTTAAGATTTGATTTTAAAATGGGGTTTACAGTGTGACTTCATAATGGGAGTAACATTGTGATGTCATAGTGGAAGTACTAAAGTGGTTTATTAATCAGAATGACATTGTGATGTCATAATGGGAGTGCCTATGTGACAAAAAAATGGGAAAGACATTGTGACATCATAATGAGAGTGACATTGTGATGTCATAATGGAGGTACTAAAGTGGTTTAAAAATGAGAGTGACATTGTGATGTCATAATGGGACTTAAGATTTGATGTTAAAATGGGGATTACATTGTGACATCATAATGCGATTGACATTGTGATGTCATATTGATAGTACTAAAGTGGTTTAATAATGAGAATGACATTGTGATGTTATAATGGGAGTTAAGATTTGATGTTAAAATGGGGTTCACAGTGTGACATCATAATGGGAGTAACATTGTGATGTCATAGTGGAAGTAATAAAGTGGTTTATTAATGAGAATGACATTGTGATGTCATAATGGGAGTTAAGATTTGATGTTAAATTGGGGTTTTCAGTGTGACATCATAAAGTGAGTGACATTGTGATGTCATAATTGGAGTACGAAAGTGGTTTATTAATGATAATGACATTGTGTTGTCATAATGGGAGTTAAAATTTGATGTTTAAATGGGGGTCACAGTGTGACATCATAATGGGAGTAACATTGTGATGTCATAGTGGAAGTACTAAAGTGGTTTAATAATGAGAATTACAGTGTGATGTCATAATGGGAGTGCCTATGTGACAAACACTGGGAAGGACATTGTGACATCATAATGTGAGTGACATTGTGATGTCATAATGGGAGTACTAAAGTGGTTTAATAATGAGAATGACATTGTGATGTCATAATGGGAGTTAAGATTTGATGTTAAAATGGGGTTTACAGTGTCACATCATAATGGGAGTAACATTGTGATGTCATAATGGAAGAACTAAAGTGGATTATTAATGAGAATGACATTGTGATGTCATAATGGGAGTGCCTATGTGAAAAAAATGGGATTGGCATTGTGACATCATGTGAGTGACATTGTGATGTCATAATGGAGCACGAAAGAGGTTTAATAATGAGAATGATATTGTGATGTCATAATGGGAGTACTAAAGTGGTTTAATAATGAGAATGACATTGTAATGTCATAATGGGTGTTAAGATTTGATGTTAAAATTGGTTGTACATTGTTACATCATAATGCGAGTGACATTGTGATGTCATAATGGGAGTACTAAAGTGGTTTAATAATTAGAATGACATTGTGATGTCATAATGGGAGTTAAGATTTGATGTTAAAATGGGGTTAACAGTGTCACATCATAATGGGAGTAACATTGTGATGTCATAATGGAAGAACTAAAGTGGTTTATTCATGAGAATGACATTGTGATGTCATAATGGGAGTGCATATGTGAAAAAAATGGGATGGACATTGTGACATCATGTGAGTGACATTGTGATGTCATAATGGGAGTACAAAAGTGGTTATATAATGAGAATGACTTTGTGATGTCATAATGGGAGTTAAGATTTCATGTTAAAATGGTGTTTACAGTGTGACATCATAATGCGAATGACATTGTGATGTCATAATGGAGCACGAAAGACGTTTAATAATGAGAATGACATTGTGATGTCATAATGGGAGTACTAAAGTGGTTTAATAATGAGAATGACATTGTGATGTCATAATGGGTGTTAAGATTTGATGTTAAAATTGGTTGTACATTGTTACATCATAATGCGAGTGACATTGTGATGTCATAATGGGAGTACTAAAGTGGTTAAATAATGAGAATGACATTGTGATGTCATAATGGGAGTTAAGATTTGATGTTAAAATGGGGTTTACAGTGTCACATCATAATGAAAGTAACATTGTGATGTCATAATGGAAGAACTAAAGTGGTTTATTAATGAGAATGACATTGTGATGTCATAATGGGAGTGCCTATGTGACAAAAAATGGGAAGGACATTGTGACATCATAATGCGAGTGACATTGTGATGTCATAATGGGAGTACTAAAGTGGTTTAATAATGAGAATGACATTGTGATGTCATAGCGGGAGTTAAGATTTGATGTAAAAATTGGGTTTACAGAGTGACATCATAATGGGAGTAACATTGTGATGTCATAATGGAAGAACTAAAGTGGTTTATTAATGAGAATGACATTGTGATGTCATAATGGGAGTGCCTATGTGAAAAAAATGGGATGGACATTGTGACATCATGTGAGTGACATTGTGATGTCATAATGGGAGTACAAAAGTGGTTAAATAATGAGAATGACATTGTGATGTCATAATGGGAGTTAAGATTTCATGTTAAAATGGTGTTTACAGTGTGACATCATAATGCGAATGACATTGTGATGTCATAATGGAGCACGAAAGAGGTTTAATAATGAGAATGACATTGTGATGTCATAATGGGAGTACTAAAGTGGTTTAATAATGAGAATGACATTGTGATGTCATAATGGGAGTACTAAAGTGGTTTAATAATGAGAATGACATTGTGATGTCATAATGGGTGTTAAGATTTGATGTTAAAATTGGTTGTACATTGTTACATCATAATGCGAGTGACATTGTGATGTCATAATGGGAGTACTAAAGTGGTTTAATAATGAGAATGACATTGTGATGTCATAATGGGAGTTAAGATTTGATGTTAAAATGGGGTTTACAGTGTCACATCATAATGAAAGTAACATTGTGATGTCATAATAGAAGAACTAAAGTGGTTTATTAATGAGAATGACATTGTGATGTCATAATGGGAGTGCCTATGTGACAAAAAATGGGAAGGATATTGTGACATCATAATGCGAGTGACATTGTGATGTCATAATGGGAGTACTAAAGTGGTTTAATAATGAGAATGACATTGTGATGTCATAGCGGGAGTTAAGATTTGATGTTAAAATTGGGTTTACAGAGTGACATCATAATGGGAGTAACATTGTGATGTCATAATGGAAGAACTAAAGTGGTTTATTAATGAGAATGACATTGTGATGTCATAATGGGAGTGCCTATGTGAAAAAAATGGGATGGACATTGTGACATCATGTGAGTGACATTGTGATGTCATAATGGGAGTACAAAAGTGGTTAAATAATGAGAATGACATTGTGATGTCATAATGGGAGTTAAGATTTCATGTTAAAATGGTGTTTACAGTGTGACATCATAATGCGAATGACATTGTGATGTCATAATGGAGCACGAAAGAGGTTTAATAATGAGAATGACATTGTGATGTCATAATGGGAGTACTAAAGTGGTTTAATAATGAGAATGACATTGTGATGTCATAATGGGTGTTAAGATTTGATGTTAAAATGGGGTGTACATTGTTACATCATAATGCGAGTGATATTGTGATGTCATAATGGGAGTACTAAAGTGGTTTAATAATGAGAATGATATTGTGATGTCAAAGTGGGAGTTAAGATTTGATGTTAAAATTGGGTTTACAGAGTGACATCATAATGGGAGTAACATTGTGATGTCATAATGGAAGAACTAAAGTGGTTTATTAATGAGAATGACATTGTGATGTCATAATGGGAGTGCCTATGTGAAAAAAATGGGTTGGACATTGTGACATCATGTGAGTGACATTGTGATGTCATAATGGGAGTACAAAAGTGGTTAAATAATGAGAATGACATTGTGATGTCATAATGGGAGTTAAGATTTCATGTTAAAATGGTGTTTATAGTGTGACATCATAATGCGGATGACATTGTGATGTCGTAAAGGAGCACGAAAGTGGTTTAATAATGAGAATGACATTGTGATGTCATAATGGGAGTACTAAAGTGGTTTAATAATGACAATGACATTGTGATGTCATAATAGGAGTTAAGATTTGATGTTAAAATGGGGTTTACAGTGTGACATCATAATTCGAGTAACATTGTGATGTCATAATGGAAGAACTAAATTGGTTTATTAATGAGAATGACATTGTGAAGTCATAATGGGAGTGCCTATGTGACAAAAAATGGGAAGGACATTGTGACATCATAATGCGAGTGACATTGTGATGTCATAATGGGAGTACTAAAGTGGTTTAATAATGAGAATGACATTGTGATGTCATAATGGGAGTTAAGATTTGATGTTAAAATGGGGTTTACAGTGTCACATCATAATGGGAGTAACATTGTGATGTCATAATGGAAGAACTAAAGTGGATTATTAATGAGAATGACATTGTGATGTCATAATGGGAGTGCCTATGTGAAAAAAATGGGATTGGCATTGTGACATCATGTGAGTGACATTGTGATGTCATAATGGAGCACGAAAGAGGTTTAATAATGAGAATGATATTGTGATGTCATAATGGGAGTACTAAAGTGGTTTAATAATGAGAATGACATTGTAATGTCATAATGGGTGTTAAGATTTGATGTTAAAATTGGTTGTACATTGTTACATCATAATGCGAGTGACATTGTGATGTCATAATGGGAGTACTAAAGTGGTTTAATAATTAGAATGACATTGTGATGTCATAATGAGAGTTAAGATTTGATGTTAAAATGGGGTTTACAGTGTCACATCATAATGGGAGTAACATTGTGATGTCATAATGGAAGAACTAAAGTGGTTTATTCATGAGAATGACATTGTGATGTCATAATGGGAGTGCATATGTGAAAAAAATGGGATGGACATTGTGACATCATGTGAGTGACATTGTGATGTCATAATGGGAGTACAAAAGTGGTTAAATAATGAGAATGACTTTGTGATGTCATAATGGGAGTTAAGATTTCATGTTAAAATGGTGTTTACAGTGTGACATCATAATGCGAATGACATTGTGATGTCATAATGGAGCACGAAAGACGTTTAATAATGAGAATGACATTGTGATGTCATAATGGGAGTACTAAAGTGGTTTAATAATGAGAATGACATTGTGATGTCATAATGGGTGTTAAGATTTGATGTTAAAATTGGTTGTACAGTGTTACATCATAATGCGAGTGACATTGTGATGTCATAATGGGAGTACTAAAGTGGTTAAATAATGAGAATGACATTGTGATGTCATAATGGGAGTTAAGATTTGATGTTAAAATGGGGTTTACAGTGTCACATCATAATGAAAGTAACATTGTGATGTCATAATGGAAGAACTAAAGTGGTTTATTAATGAGAATGACATTGTGATGTCATAATGGGAGTGCCTATGTGACAAAAAATGGGAAGGACATTGTGACATCATAATGCGAGTGACATTGTGATGTCATAATGGGAGTACTAAAGTGGTTTAATAATGAGAATGACATTGTGATGTCAAAGAGGAAGTTAAGATTTGATGTAAAAATTGGGTTTACAGAGTGACATCATAATGGGAGTAACATTTTGATGTCATAATGGAAGAACTAAAGTGGTTTATTAATGAGAATGACATTGTGATGTCATAATGGGAGTGCCTATGTGAAAAAAATGGGATGGACATTGTGACATCATGTGAGTGACATTGTGATGTCATAATGGGAGTACAAAAGTGGTTAAGTAATGAGAATGACATTGTGATGTCATAATGGGAGTTAAGATTTCATGTTAAAATGGTGTTTACAGTGTGACATCATAATGCGAATGACATTGTGATGTCATAATGGAGCACGAAAGAGGTTTAATAATGAGAATGACATTGTGATGTCATAATGGGAGTACTAAAGTGGTTTAATAATGAGAATGACATTGTGATGTCATAATGGGAGTACTAAAGTGGTTTAATAATGAGAATGACATTGTGATGTTATAATGGGTGTTAAGATTTGATTTTAAAATTGGTTGTACATTGTTACATCATAATGCGAGTGACATTGTGATGTCATAATGGGAGTACTAAAGTGGTTTAATAATGAGAATGACATTGTGATGTCATAATGGGAGTTAAGATTTGATGTTAAAATGGGGTTTACAGTGTCACATCATAATGAAAGTAACATTGTGATGTCATAATGGAAGAACTAAAGTGGTTTATTAATGAGAATGACATTGTGATGTCATAATGGGAGTGCCTATGTGACAAAAAATGGGAAGGATATTGTGACATCATAATGCGAGTGACATTGTGATGTCATAATGGGAGTACTAAAGTGGTTTAATAATGAGAATGACATTGTGATGTCATAGCGGGAGTTAAGATTTGATGTTAAAATTGGGTTTACAGAGTGACATCATAATGAGAGTAACATTGTGATGTCATAATGGAAGAATTGAAGTGGTTTATTAATGAGAGTGACATTGTGATGTCATAATGGGAGTGCCTATGTGAAAAAAATGGGATGGACATTGTGACATCATGTGAGTGACATTGTGATGTCATAATGGGAGTACAAAAGTGGTTAAATAATGAGAATGACATTGTGATGTCATAATGGGAGTTAAGATTTCATGTTAAAATGGTGTTTACAGTGTGACATCATAATGCGAATGACATTGTGATGTCATAATGGAGCACGAAAGAGGTTTAATAATGAGAATGACATTGTGATGTCATAATGGGAATACTAAAGTGGTTTAATAATGAGAATGACATTGTGATGTCATAATGGGTGTTAAGATTTGATGTTAAAATGGGGTGTACATTGTTACATCATAATGCGAGTGATATTGTGATGTCATAATGGGAGTACTAAAGTGGTTTAATAATGAGAATGACTTTGTGATGTCAAAGTGGGAGTTAAGATTTGATGTTAAAATTGGGTTTACAGAGTGACATCATAATGGGAGTAACATTGTGATGTCATAATGGAAGAACTAAAGTGGTTTATTAATGAGAATGACATTGTGATGTCATAATGGGAGTGCCTATGTGAAAAAAATGGGTTGGACATTGTGACATCATGTGAGTGACATTGTGATGTCATAATGGGAGTACAAAAGTGGTTAAATAATGAGAATGACATTGTGATATCATAATGGGAGTTAAGATTTCATGTTAAAATGGTGTTTATAGTGTGACATCATAATGCGGATGACATTGTGATGTCTTAATGGAGCACGAAAGTGGTTTAATAATGAGAATGACATTGTGATGTCATAATGGGAGTACTAAAGTGGTTTAATAATGACAATGACATTGTGATGTCATAATAGGAGTTAAGATTTGATGTTAAAATGGGGTTTACAGTGTGACATCATAATGGGAGTAACATTGTGATGTCATAATGGAAGAACTAAAGTGGATTATTAATGAGAATGACATTGTGATGTCATAATGGGAGTGCCTATGTGACATTAAATGGGAAGGACATTGTGACATCATAATGCGAGTGACATTGTGATGTCATAATGGGAGTACTAAAGTGGTTTAATAATGAGAATGACATTGTGAGGTCATAGCGGGAGTTAAGATTTGATGTTAAATTGGGTTTACAGAGTGACATCATAATGGGAGTAACATTGTGATGTCATAATGGAAGAACTAAAGTGGTTTATTCATGAGAATGACATTGTGATGTCATAATGGGAGTGCATATGTGAAAAAAATGGGATGGACATTGTGACATCATGTGAGTGACATTGTGATGTCATAATGGGAGTACAAAAGTGCTTAAATAATGAGAATGACTTTGTGATGTCATAATGGGAGTTAAGATTTCATGTTAAAATGGTGTTTACAATGTGACATCATAATGCGAATGACATTGTGATGTCATAATGGAGCACGAAAGACGTTTAATAATGAGAATGACATTGTGATGTCATAATGGGAGTACTAAAGTGGTTTAATAATGAGAATGACATTGTGATGTCATAATGGGTGTTAAGATTTGATGTTAAAATTGGTTGTACATTGTTACATCATAATGCGAGTGACATTGTGATGTCATAATGGGAGTACTAAAGTGGTTTAATAATGAGAATGACATTGTGATGTCAAAATGGGAGTTAAGATTTGATGTTAAAATGGGGTTTACAGTGTCACATCATAATGAAAGTAACATTGTGATGTCATAATGGAAGAACTAAAGTGGTTTATTAATGAGAATGACATTGTGATGTCATAATGGGAGTGCCTATGTGACAAAAAATGGGAAGGACATTGTTACATCATAATGCGAGTGACATTGTGATGTCATAATGGGAGTACTAAAGTGGTTTAATAATGAGAATGACATTGTGATGTCATAGCGGGAGTTAAGATTTGATGTAAAAATTGGGTTTACAGAGTGACATCATAATGGGAGTAACATTGTGATGTCATAATGGAAGAACTAAAGTGGTTTATTAATGAGAATGACATTGTGATGTCATAATGGGAGTGCCTATGTGAAAAAAATGGGATGGACATTGTGACATCATGTGAGTGACATTGTGATGTCATAATGGGAGTACAAAAGTGGTTAAATAATGAGAATGACATTGTGATGTCATAATGGGAGTTAAGATTTCATGTTAAAATGGTGTTTACAGTGTGACATCATAATGCGAATGACATTGTGATGTCATAATGGAGCACGAAAGAGGTTTAATAATGAGAATGACATTGTGATGTCATAATGGGAGTACTAAAGTGGTTTAATAATGAGAATGACATTGTGATGTCATAATGGGAGTACTAAAGTGGTTTAATAATGAGAATGACATTGTGATGTCATAATGGGTGTTAAGATTTGATGTTAAAATTGGTTGTACATTGTTACATCATAATGCGAGTGACATTGTGATGTCATAATGGGAGTACTAAAGTGGTTTAATAATGAGAATGACATTGTGATGTCATAATGGGAGTTAAGATTTGATGTTAAAATGGGGTTTACAGTGTCACATCATAATGAAAGTAACATTGTGATGTCATAATGGAAGAACTAAAGTGGTTTATTAATGAGAATGACATTGTGATGTCATAATGGGAGTGCCTATGTGACAAAAAATGGGAAGGACATTGTGACATCATAATGCGAGTGACATTGTGATGTCATAATGGGAGTACTAAAGTGGTTTAATAATGAGAATGACATTGTGATGTCATAGCGGGAGTTAAGATTTGATGTTAAAATTGGGTTTACAGAGTGATATCATAATGGGAGTAACATTGTGATGTCATAATGGAAGAACTAAAGTGGTTTATTAATGAGAATGACATTGTGATGTCATAATGGGAGTGCCTATGTGAAAAAAATGGGATGGACATTGTGACATCATGTGAGTGACATTGTGATGTCATAATGGGAGTACAAAAGTGGTTAAATAATGAGAATGACATTGTGATGTCATAATGGGAGTTAAGATTTCATGTTAAAATGGTGTTTACAGTGTGACATCATAATGCGAATGACATTGTGATGTCATAATGGAGCACGAAAGAGGTTTAATAATGAGAATGACATTGTGATGTCATAATGGGAGTACTAAAGTGGTTTAATAATGAGAATGACATTGTGATGTCATAATGGGTGTTAAGATTTGATGTTAAAATGGTGTGTACATTGTTACATCATAATGCAAGTGATATTGTGATGTCATAATGGGAGTACTAAAGTGGTTTAATAATGAGAATGACATTGTGATGTCAAAGTGGGAGTTAAGATTTGATGTTAAAATTGGGTTTACAGAGTGACATCATAATGGGAGTAACATTGTGATGTCATAATGGAAGAACTAAAGTGGTTTATTAATGAGAATGACATTGTGATGTCATAATGGGAGTGCCTATGTGAAAAAAATGGGTTGGACATTGTGACATCATGTGAGTGACATTGTGATGTCATAATGGGAGTACAAAAGTGGTTAAATAATGAGAATGACATTGTGATGTCATAATGGGAGTTAAGATTTGATGTTAAAATGGTGTTTATAGTGTGACATCATAATGCGGATGACATTGTGATGTCTTAATGGAGCACGAAAGTGGTTTAATAATGAGAATGACATTGTGATGTCATAATGGGAGTACTAAAGTGGTTTAATAATGACAATGACATTGTGATGTCATAATAGGAGTTAAGATTTGATGTTAAAATGGGGTTTACAGTGTGACATCATAATGGGAGTAACATTGTGATGTCATAATGGAAGAACTAAAGTGGATTATTAATGAGAATGACATTGTGATGTCATAATGGGAGTGCCTATGTGACAAAAAATGGGAAGGACATTGTGACATCATAATGCGAGTGACATTGTGATGTCATAATGGGAGTACTAAAGTGGTTTAATAATGAGAATGACATTGTGATGTCATAGCGGGAGTTAAGATTTGATGTTAAAATTGGGTTTACAGAGTGACATCATAATGGGAGTAACATTGTGATGTCATAATGGAAGAACTAAAGTGGTTTATTAATGAGAATGACATTGTGATGTCATAATGGGAGTGCCTATGTGAAAAAAATGGGATGGACATTGTGACATCATGTGAGTGACATTGTGATGTCATAATGGGAGTACAAAAGTGGTTAAATAATGAGAATGACATTGTGATGTCATAATGGGAGTTAAGATTTCATGTTAAAATGGTGTTTACAGTGTGACATCATAATGCGAATGACATTGTGATGTCATAATGGAGCACGAAAGAGGTTTAATAATGAGAATGACATTGTGATGTCATAATGGGAGTACTAAAGTGGTTTAATAATGAGAATGACATTGTGATGTCATAATGGGAGTACTAAAGTGGTTTAATAATGAGAATGACATTGTGATGTCATAATGGGTGTTAAGATTTGATGTTAAAATTGGTTGTACATTGTTACATCATAATGCGAGTGACATTGTGATGTCATAATGGGAGTACTAAAGTGGTTTAATAATGAGAATGACATTGTGATGTCATAATGGGAGTTAAGATTTGATGTTAAAATGGGGTTTACAGTGTCACATCATAATGAAAGTAACATTGTGATGTCATAATGGAAGAACTAAAGTGGTTTATTAATGAGAATGACATTGTGATGTCATAATGGGAGTGCCTATGTGACAAAAAATGGGAAGGACATTGTGACATCATAATGCGAGTGACATTGTGATGTCATAATGGGAGTACTAAAGTGGTTTAATAATGAGAATGACATTGTGATGTCATAGCGGGAGTTAAGATTTGATGTTAAAATTGGGTTTACAGAGTGATATCATAATGGGAGTAACATTGTGATGTCATAATGGAAGAACTAAAGTGGTTTATTAATGAGAATGACATTGTGATGTCATAATGGGAGTGCCTATGTGAAAAAAATGGGATGGACATTGTGACATCATGTGAGTGACATTGTGATGTCATAATGGGAGTACAAAAGTGGTTAAATAATGAGAATGACATTGTGATGTCATAATGGGAGTTAAGATTTCATGTTAAAATGGTGTTTACAGTGTGACATCATAATGCGAATGACATTGTGATGTCATAATGGAGCACGAAAGAGGTTTAATAATGAGAATGACATTGTGATGTCATAATGGGAGTACTAAAGTGGTTTAATAATGAGAATGACATTGTGATGTCATAATGGGTGTTAAGATTTGATGTTAAAATGGTGTGTACATTGTTACATCATAATGCAAGTGATATTGTGATGTCATAATGGGAGTACTAAAGTGGTTTAATAATGAGAATGACATTGTGATGTCAAAGTGGGAGTTAAGATTTGATGTTAAAATTGGGTTTACAGAGTGACATCATAATGGGAGTAACATTGTGATGTCATAATGGAAGAACTAAAGTGGTTTATTAATGAGAATGACATTGTGATGTCATAATGGGAGTGCCTATGTGAAAAAAATGGGTTGGACATTGTGACATCATGTGAGTGACATTGTGATGTCATAATGGGAGTACAAAAGTGGTTAAATAATGATAATGACATTGTGATGTCATAATGGGAGTTAAGATTTGATGTTAAAATGGTGTTTATAGTGTGACATCATAATGCGGATGACATTGTGATGTCTTAATGGAGCACGAAAGTGGTTTAATAATGAGAATGACATTGTGATGTCATAATGGGAGTACTAAAGTGGTTTAATAATGACAATGACATTGTGATGTCATAATAGGAGTTAAGATTTGATGTTAAAATGGGGTTTACAGTGTGACATCATAATGGGAGTAACATTGTGATGTCATAATGGAAGAACTAAAGTGGATTATTAATGAGAATGACATTGTGATGTCATAATGGGAGTGCCTATGTGACAAAAAATGGGAAGGACATTGTGACATCATAATGCGAGTGACATTGTGATGTCATAATGGGAGTACTAAAGTGGTTTAATAATGAGAATGACATTGTGATGTCATAGCGGGAGTTAAGATTTGATGTTAAAATTGGGTTTACAGAGTGACATCATAATGGGAGTAACATTGTGATGTCATAATGGAAGAACTAAAGTGGTTTATTAATGAGAATGACATTGTGATGTCATAATGGGAGTGCCTATGTGAAAAAAATGGGATGGACATTGTGACATCATGTGAGTGACATTGTGATGTCATAATGGGAGTACAAAAGTGGTTAAATAATGAGAATGACATTGTGATGTCATAATGGGAGTTAAGATTTCATGTTAAAATGGTGTTTACAGTGTGACATCATAATGCGAATGACATTGTGATGTCATAATGGAGCACGAAAGAGGTTTAATAATGAGAATGACATTGTGATGTCATAATGGGAGTACTAAAGTGGTTTAATAATGAGAATGACATTGTGATGTCATAATGGGTGTTAAGATTTGATGTTAAAATGGGGTGTACATTGTTACATCATAATGCAAGTGATATTGTGATGTCATAATGGGAGTACTAAAGTGGTTTAATAATGAGAATGACATTGTGATGTCAAAGTGGGAGTTAAGATTTGATGTTAAAATTGGGTTTACAGAGTGACATCATAATGGGAGTAACATTGTGATGTCATAATGGAAGAACTAAAGTGGTTTATTAATGAGAATGACATTGTGATGTCATAATGGGAGTGCCTATGTGAAAAAAATGGGTTGGACATTGTGACATCATGTGAGTGACATTGTGATGTCATAATGGGAGTACAAAAGTGGTAAAATAATGAGAATGACATTGTGATGTCATAATGGGAGTTAAGATTTCATGTTAAAATGGTGTTTATAGTGTGACATCATAATGCGGATGACATTGTGATGTCTTAATGGAGCACGAAAGTGGTTTAATAATGAGAATGACATTGTGATGTCATAATGGGAGTACTAAAGTGGTTTAATAATGACAATGACATTGTGATGTCATAATAGGAGTTAAGATTTGATGTTAAAATGGGGTTTACAGTGTGACATCATAATGGGAGTAACATTGTGATGTCATAATGGAAGAACTAAAGTGGATTATTAATGAGAATGACATTGTGATGTCATAATGGGAGTGCCTATGTGACAAAAAATGGGAAGGACATTGTGACATCATAATGCGAGTGACATTGTGATGTCATAATGGGAGTACTAAAGTGGTTTAATAATGAGAATGACATTGTGAGGTCATAGCGGGAGTTAAGATTTGATGTTAAAATTGGGTTTACAGAGTGACATCATAATGGGAGTAACATTGTGATGTCATAATGGAAGAACTAAAGTGGTTTATTAATGAGAATGACATTGTGATGTCATAATGGGAGTGCCTATGTGAAAAAAATGGGATTGGCATTGTGACATCATGTGAGTGACATTGTGATATCATAAAGGAGCAGAAAAGAGTTTTAATAATGAGAATGATATTGTGATGTCATAATGGGAGTACTAAAGTGGTTTAATAATGAGAATGACATTGTAATGTCATAATGGGTGTTAAGATTTGATGTTAAAATTGGTTGTACATTGTTACATCATAATGCGAGTGACATTGTGATGTCATAATGGGAGTACTAAAGTGGTTTAATAATGAGAATGACATTGTGATGTCATAATGGGAGTTAAGATTTGATGTTAAAATGGGGTTTACAGTGTCACATCATAATGAAAGTAACATTGTGATGTCATAATGGAAGAACTAAAGTGGTTTATTAAAGAGAATGTAATTGTGATGTCATAATGGGAGTGCCTATGTGACAAAAAATGGGAAGGACATTGTGACATCATAATGCGAGTGACATTGTGATGTCATAATGGGAGTACTAAAGTGGTTTAATAATGAGAATGACATTGTGATGTCATAGCGGGAGTTAAGATTTGATGTTAAAATTGGGTTTACAGAGTGACATCATAATGGGAGTAACATTGTGATGTCATAATGGAAGAACTAAAGTGGTTTATTAATGAGAATGACATTGTGATGTCATAATGGGAGTGCCTATGTGAAAAAAATGGGATGGACATTGTGACATCATGTGAGTGACATTGTGATGTCATAATGGGAGTACAAAAGTGGTTAAATAATGAGAATGACATTGTGATGTCATAATGGGAGTTAAGATTTCATGTTAAAATGGTGTTTACAGTGTGACATCATAATAAGAATGACATTGTGATGTCATAATGGAGCACGAAAGAGGTTTAATAATGAGAATGACATTGTGATGTCATAATGGGAGTACTAAAGTGGTTTAATAATGAGAATGACATTGTGATGTCATAATGGGTGTTAAGATTTGATGTTAAAATGGGGTGTACATTGTTACATCATAATGCGAGTGATATTGTGATGTCATAATGGGAGTACTAAAGTGGTTTAATAATGAGAATGACATTGTGATGTCAAAGTGGGAGTTAAGATTTGATGTTAAAATTGGGTTTACAGAGTGACATCATAATGGGAGTAACATTGTGATGTCATAATGGAAGAACTAAAGTGGTTTATTAATGAGAATGACATTGTGATGTCATAATTGGAGTGCCTATGTGAAAAAAATGGGTTGGACATTGTGACATCATGTGAGTGACATTGTGATGTCATAATGGGAGTACAAAAGTGGTTAAATAATGAGAATGACATTGTGATGTCATAATGGGAGTTAAGATTTCATGTTAAAATGGTGTTTATAGTGTGACATCATAATGCGGATGACATTGTGATGTCTTAATGGAGCACGAAAGTGGTTTAATAATGAGAATGACATTGTGATGTCATAATGGGAGTACTAAAGTGGTTTAATAATGACAATGACATTGTGATGTCATAATAGGAGTTAAGATTTGATGTTAAAATGGGGTTTACAGTGTGACATCATAATTCGAGTAACATTGTGATGTCATAATGGAAGAACTAAAGTGGTTTATTAATGAGAATGACATTGTGAAGTCATAATGGGAGTGCCTATGTGACAAAAAATGGGAAGGACATTGTGACATCATAATGCAAGTGACATTGTGATGTCATAATGGGAGTACTAAAGTGGTTTAATAATGAGAATGACATTGTGATGTCATAGCGGGAGTTAAGATTTGATGTTAAAATTGGGTTTACAGAGTGACATCATAATGGGAGTAACATTGTGATGTCATAATGGAAGAACTAAAGTGGTTTATTAATGAGAATGACATTGTGATGTCATAATGGGAGTGCCTATGTGAAAAAAATGGGATGGAGATTGTGACATCATGTGAGTGACATTGTGATGTCATAATGGGAGTACAAAAGTGGTTAAATAATGAGAATGACATTGTGATGTCATAATGGGAGTTAAGATTTCATGTTAAAATGGTGTTTACAGTGTGACATCATAATGCGAATGACATTGTGATGTCATAATGGAGTACGAAAGAGGTTTAATAATGAGAATGACATTGTGATGTCATAATGGGAGTACTAAAGTGGTTAAATAATGAGAATGACATTGTGATGTCATAATGGGTGTTAAGATTTGATGTTAAAATTGGTTGTACATTGTTACATCATAATGCGAGTGACATTGTGATGTCATAATGGGAGTACTAAAGTGGTTTAATAATGAGAATGACATTGTGATGTCATAATGGGAGTTAAGATTTGATGTTAAAATGGGGTTTACAGTGTCACATCATAATGGGAGTAACATTGTGATGTCATAATGGAAGAACTAAAGTGGATTATTAATGAAAATGACATTGTGATGTCATAATGGGAGTGCCTATTTGACAAAAAATGGGAAGGACATTGTGACATCATAATGCGAGTGACATTGTGATGTCATAATGGGAGTACTAAAGTGGTTTAATAATGAGAATGACATTGTGATGTCATAGCGGGAGTTAAGATTTGATGTTAAAATTGGGTTTACAGAGTGACATCATAATGGGAGTAACATTGTGATGTCATAATGGAAGAACTAAAGTGGTTTATTAATGAGAATGACATTGTGATGTCATAATGGGAGTGCCTATGTGAAAAAAATGGGATTGGCATTGTGACATCATGTGAGTGACATTGTGATGTCATAATGGAGCACGAAAGAGGTTTAATAATGAGAATGATATTGTGATGTCATAATGGGAGTAATAAAGTGGTTAAATAATGAGAATGACATTGTGATGTCATAATGGGAGTTAAGATTTCATGTTAAAATGGTGTTTACAGTGTGACATCATAATGCGAATGACATTGTGATGTCATAATGGAGCACGAAAGACATTTAATAATGAGAATGACATTGTGATGTCATAATGGGAGTACTAAAGTGGTTTAATAATGAGAATGACATTGTGATGTCATAATGGGTGTTAAGATTTGATGTTAAAATTGGTTGTACATTGTTACATCATAATGCGAGTGACATTGTGATGTCATAATGGGAGTACTAAAGTGGTTTAATAATGAGAATGACATTGTGATGTCATAATGGGAGTTAAGATTTGATGTTAAAATGGGGTTTACAGTGTCACATCATAATGAAAGTAACATTGTGATGTCATAATGGAAGAACTAAAGTTGTTTATTAATGAGAATGACATTGTGATGTCATAATGGGAGTGCCTATGTGACAAAAAATGGGAAGGACATTGTGACATCATAATGCGAGTGACATTGTGATGTCATAATGGGAGTACTAAAGTGGTTTAATAATGAGAATGACATTGTGATGTCATAATGGGAGTACTAAAGTGGTTTAATAATGAGAATGACATTGTGATGTCATAATGGGAGTTAAGATTTGATGTTAAAATGGGGTTTACAGTGTCACATCATAATGAAAGTAACATTGTGATGTCATAATGAAAGAACTAAAGTGGTTTATTAATGAGAATGACATTGTGATGTCATAATGGGAGTGCCTATGTGACAAAAAATGGGAAGGACATTGTGACATCATAATGCGAGTGACATTGTGATGTCATAATGGGAGTACTAAAGTGGTTTAATAATGAGAATGACATTGTGATGTCATAATAGTAGTACTAAAGTGGTTTAATAATGACAATGACATTGTGATGTCATAATGGGAGTACTAAAGTGGTTTAATAATGAGAATGACATTGTGATGTCATAATGGAAGAACTAAAGTGGTTTATTAATGAGAATGAAATTGTGATGTCATAATGGGAGTGCCTTTGTGAAAAAAATGGGTTGGACATTGTGATATCATGTGAGTGACATTGTGATGTCATAATGGGAGTACAAAAGTGGTTAAATAATGAGAATGACATTGTGATGTCATAATGGGAGTTAAGATTTCATGTTAAAATGGTGTTTATAGTGTGACATCATAATGCGGATGACATTGTGATGTCTTAATGGAGCACGAAAGTGGTTTAATAATGAGAATGACATTGTGATGTCATAATGGGAGTACTAAAGTGGTTTAATAATGACAATGACATTGTGATGTCATAATAGGAGTTAAGATTTGATGTTAAAATGGGGTTTACAGTGTGACATCATAATTCGAGTAACATTGTGATGTCATAATGGAAGAACTAAAGTGGTTTATTAATGAGAATGACATTGTGATGTCATAATGGGAGTGCCTATGTGACAAAAAATGGGAAGGACATTTTGACATCATAATGCGAGTGACATTGTGATGTCATAATGGGAGTACTAAAGTGGTTTAATAATGAGAATGACATTGTGATGTCATAACGGGAGTTAAGATTTGATGTTAAAATTGGGTTTACAGAGTGACATCATAATGGGAGTAACATTGTGATGTCATAATGGAAGAACTAAAGTGGTTTATTAATGAGAATGACATTGTGATGTCATAATGGGAGTGCCTATGTGAAAAAAATGGGATGGAGATTGTGACATCATGTGAGTGACATTGTGATGTCATAATGGGAGTACAAAAGTGGTTAAATAATGAGAATGACATTGTGATGTCATAATGGGAGTTAAGATTTCATGTTAAAATGGTGTTTACAGTGTGACATCATAATGCGAATGACATTGTGATGTCATAATGGAGCACGAAAGAGGTTTAATAATGAGAATGACATTGTGATGTCATAATGGGAGTACTAAAGTGGTTTAATAACGAGAATGACATTGTGATGTCATAATGGGTGTTAAGATTTGATGTTAAAATTGGTTGTACATTGTTACATCATAATGCGAGTGACATTGTGATGTCATAATGGGAGTACTAAAGTGGTTTAATAATGAGAATGACATTGTGATGTCATAATGGGAGTTAAGATTTGATGTTAAAATGGGGTTTACAGTGTCACATCATAATGGGAGTAACATTGTGATGTCACAATGGAAGAACTAAAGTGGACTATTAATGAGAATGACATTGTGATGTCATAATGGGAGTGCCTATTTGACAAAAAATGGGAAGGACATTGTGACATCATAATGCGAGTGACATTGTGATGTCATACTGGGAGTACTAAAGTAGTTTAATAATGAGAATGACATTGTGATGTCATAGCGGGAGTTAAGATTTGATGTTAAAATTGGGTTTACAGAGTGACATCATAATGGGAGTAACATTGTGATGTCATAATGGAAGAACTAAAGTGGTTTATTAATGAGAATGACATTGTGATGTCATAATGGGAGTGCCTATGTGAAAAAAATGGGATTGGCATTGTGACATCATGTGAGTGACATTGTGATGTCATAATGGAGCACGAAAGAGGTTTAATAATGAGAATGATATTGTGATGTCATAATGGGAGTACTAAAGTAGTTTAATAATGAGAATGACATTGTAATGTCATAATGGGTGTTAAGATTTGATGTTAAAATTGGTTGTACATTGTTACATCATAATGCGAGTGACATTGTGATGTCATAATGGGAGTACTAAAGTGGTTTAATAATTAGAATGACATTGTGATGTCATAATGGGAGTTAAGATTTGATGTTAAAATGGGGTTTACAGTGTCACATCATAATGGGAGTAACATTGTGATGTCATAATGGAAGAACTAAAGTGGTTTATTAATGAGAATGACATTGTGATGTCATAATGGGAGTGCCTATGTGAAAAAAATGGGATGGACATTGTGACATCATGTGAGTGACATTGTGATGTCATAATGGGAGTACAAAAGTGGTTAAATAATGAGAATGACATTGTGATGTCATAATGGGAGTTAAGATTTCATGTTAAAATGGTGTTTACAATGTGACATCATAATGCGAATGACATTGTGATGTCATAATGGAGCACGAAAGACATTTAAAAATGAGAATGACATTGTGATGTCATAATGGGAGTACTAAAGTGGTTTAATAATGAGAATGACATTGTGATGTCATAATGGGTGTTAAGATTTGATGTTAAAATTGGTTGTACATTGTTACATCATAATGCGAGTGACATTGTGATGTCATAATGGGAGTACTAAAGTGGTTTAATAATGAGAATGACATTGTGATGTCATAATGGGAGTTAAGATTTGATGTTAAAATGGGGTTTACAGTGTCACATCATAATGAAAGTAACATTGTGATGTCATAATGGAAGAACTAAAGTTGTTTATTAATGAGAATGACATTGTGATGTCATAATGGGAGTGCCTATGTGACAAAAAATGGGAAGGACATTGTGACATCATAATGCGAGTGACATTGTGATGTCATAATGGGAGTACTAAAGTGGTTTAATAATGAGAATGACATTGTGATGTCATAATGGGAGTACTAAAGTGGTTTAATAATGAGAATGACATTGTGATGTCATAATGGGAGTTAAGATTTGATGTTAAAATGGGGTTTACAGTGTCACATCATAATGAAAGTAACATTGTGATGTCATAATGGAAGAACTAAAGTGGTTTATTAATGAGAATGACATTGTGATGTCATAATGGGAGTGCCTATGTGACAAAAAATGGGAAGGACATTGTGACATCATAATGCGAGTGACATTGTGATGTCATAATGGGAGTACTAAAGTGGTTTAATAATGAGAATGACATTGTGATGTCATAATAGGAGTACTAAAGTGGTTTAATAATGACAATGACATTGTGATGTCATAATGGGAGTACTAAAGTGGTTTAATAATGAGAATGACATTGTGATGTCATAATGGAAGAACTAAAGTGGTTTATTAATGAGAATGACATTGTGATGTCATAATGGGAGTGCCTATGTGAAAAAAATGGGTTGGACATTGTGACATCATGTGAGTGACATTGTGATGTCATAATGGGAGTACAAAAGTGATTAAATAATGAGAATGACATTGTGATGTCATAATGGGAGTTAAGATTTCATGTTAAAATGGTGTTTACAGTGTGACATCATAATGCGGATGACATTGTGATGTCTTAATGGAGCACGAAAGTGGTTTAATAATGAGAATGACATTGTGATGTCATAATGGGAGTACTAAAGTGGTTTAATAATGACAATGACATTGTGATGTCATAATAAGAGTTAAGATTTGATGTTAAAATGGGGTTTACAGTGTGACATCATAATGGGAGTAACATTGTGATGTCATAATGGAAGAACTAAAGTGGTTTATTAATGAGAATGACATTGTGATGTCATAATGGGAGTGCCTATGTAAAAAAAATGGGATGGACATTGTGACATCATGTGAGTGACATTGTGATGTCATAATGGGAGTACTAAAGTGGTTTAATAATGAGTATGACATTGTGATGTTATAATGGGAGTTAAGATTTGATGTTAAAATGGGGTTCACAGTATGACATCATAATGGGAGTAATATTGTGATGTCATAGTGGAAGTACTAAAGTGGTTTATTAAGAAGAATGACATTGTGGTGTCATAATGGGAGTTAAGAATTTATGTTAAAATGGGTGGTTCACAGTGTGACACCATAATGGGAGTAACATTGTGATGTCAAAGTGGAAGTACTAAAATGGTTTAATAATGAGAATGACATTGTGATGTCAAAATGGGAGTTAAGATTTGATGTTAAAATGGGGTTTACAGTGTGACATCATAATGGGAGTAACATTGTGATGTCATAATGGAAGAACTAAAGTGGTTTATTAATGAGAAAGACATTGTGATGTCATAAGGGGAGTGCCTATGTGACAAAAAATGGGAAGGACATTGTGACATCATAATGCGAGTGACATTGTGATGTCATAATGGGAGTACAAAAGTGGTTAAATAATGAGAATGACATTGTGATGTCATAATGGGAGTTAAGATTTCATGTTAAAATGGTGTTTACAGTGTGACATCATAATGCGAATGACATTGTGATGTCATAATGGAGCACGAAAGAGGTTTAATAATGAGAATGACATTGTGATGTCATAATGGGAGTACTAAAGTGGTTTAATAATGAGAATGACATTGTGATGTCATAATGGTTGTTAAGATTTGATGTTAAAATGGGGTGTACATTGTTACATCATAATGCGAGTGACATTGTGATGTCATAATGGGAGTACTAAAGTGGTTTAATAATGAGAATGACATTGTGATGTCAAAGTGGGAGTTAAGATTTGATGTTAAAATTGGGTTTACAGAGTGACATCATAATGGGAGTAACATTGTGATGTCATAATGGAAGAACTAAAGTGGTTTATTAATGAGAATGACATTGTGATGTCATAATGGGAGTGCCTATGTGAATAAAATGGGTTGGACATTGTGACATCATGTGAGTGACATTGTGATGTCATAATGGGAGTACAAAAGTGGTTAAATAATGAGAATGACATTGTGATGTCATAATGGGAGTTAAGATTTCATGTTAAAATGGTGTTTACAGTGTGACATCATAATGCGGATGACATTGTGATGTCTTAATGGAGCACGAAAGTGGTTTAATAATGAGAATGACATTGTGATGTCATAATGGGAGTACTAAAGTGGTTTAATAATGACAATGACATTGTGATGTCATAATGGGAGTTAAGATTTGATGTTAAAATGGGGTTTACAGTGTGACATCATAATGGGAGTAACATTGTGATGTCATAATGGAAGAACTAAAGTGGTTTATTAATGAGAATGACATTGTGAAGTCATAATGGGAGTGCCTATGTGACAAAAAATGGGAAGGACATTGTGACATCATAATGCGAGTGACATTGTGATGTCATAATGGGAGTACTAAAGTGGTTTAATAATGAGAATGACATTGTGATGTCATAGCGGGAGTTAAGATTTGATGTTAAAATTGGGTTTACAGAGTGACATCATAATGGGAGTAACATTGTGATGTCATAATGGAAGAACTAAAGTGGTTTATTAATGAGAATGACATTGTGATGTCATAATGGGAGTGCCTATGTGAAAAAAATGGGATGGACATTGTGACATCATGTGAGTGACATTGTGATGTCATAATGGGAGTACAAAAGTGGTTAAATAATGAGAATGACATTGTGATGTCATAATGGGAGTTAAGATTTCATGTTAAAATGGTGTTTACAGTGTGACATCATAATGCGAAAGACATTGTGATGTCATATTGATAGTACTAAAGAGGTTTAATAATGAGTATGACATTGTGATGTTATAATGGGAGTTAAGATTTGATGTTAAAATGGGGTTCACAGCGTAATATCATAATGGGAGTAACATTGTGATGTCATAGTGGAAGTACTAAAGTGGTTTATTAATGAGAATGACATTGTGATGTCATAATGGGAGTGCCTATGAAACAAAAAATGGGAATGACATTGTGACATCATAATTCAAGTGACATTGTGAAGTCATAGTGGGAGAACTAAAGTGGTTTAATAATGAGAATGACATTGTGATGTCATAATGGGAGTTAAGATTTGATGTTAAAATGGTGTTTACAGTGTGACATCATAATGCGAGTGACATTGTGATGTCATAATGGGAGGAGTAAAATGGTTTAATAATGAGAATGACATTGTGATGTCATAATGGAAGTTAAGATTTGATGTTAAAATGGGGTTTACAGTGTGACATCATAATGCAAATGACATTGTGATGTCATAATGGAGCACGAAAGAGGTTTAATAATGAGAATGACATTGTGATGTCATAATGGGAGTACTAAAGTGGTTTAATAATGAGAATGACATTGTGATGTCATAATGGGTGTTAAGATTTGATGTTAAAATTGGTTGTACATTGTTACATCATAATGCGAGTGACATTGTGATGTCATTATGGGAGTACTAAAGTGGTTTAATAATGAGAATGACATTGTGATGTCATAATGGGAGTTAAGATTTGATGTTAAAATGGGGTTTACAGTGTCACATCATAATGGGAGTAAAATTGTGATGTCATAATGGAAGAACTAAAGTGGTTTATTAATGAGAATGACATTGTGATGTCATAGCGGGAGTTATGATTTGATGTTAAAATTGGGTTTACAGAGTGACATCATAATGGGAGTAACATTGTGATGTCATAATGGAAGAACTAAAGTGGTTTATTAATGAGAATGACATTGTGATGTCATAATGGGAGTGCCTATGTGACAAAAATGGGAAGGACATTGTGACATCATAATGCGAGTGACATTGTGATGTCATAATGGGAGTACTAAAGTGGTTTAATAATGAAAATGACATTGTGATGTCATAGCGGGAGTTAAGATTTGATGTTAAAATTGGGTTTACAGAGTGACATCATAATGGGAGTAACATTGTGATGTCATAATGGAAGAACTAAAGTGGTTTATTAATGAGAATGACATTGTGATGTCATAATGGGAGTTAAGATTTCATGTTAAAATGGTGTTTACAGTGTGACATCATAATGCGAATGACATTGTGATGTCATAATGGAGCACGAAAGAGGTTTAATAATGAGAATGACATTGTGATGTCATAATGGGAGTGCCTATGGGAAAAAAATGGGATGGAGATTGTGACATCATGTGAGTGACATTGTGATGTCATAATGGGAGTACAAAAGTGATTAAATAATGAGAATGACATTGTGATGTCATAATGGGAGTTAAGATTTCATGTTAAAATGGTGTTTACAGTGTGACATCATAATGCGAATGACATTGTGATGTCATAATGGAGCACGAAAGAGGTTTAATAATGAGAATGACATTGTGATGTCATAATGGGAGTACTAAAGTGGTTTAATAATGAGAATGACATTGTGATGTCATAATGGGTGTTAAGATTTGATGTTAAAATTGGTTGAACATTGTTACATCATAATGCGAGTGACATTGTGATGTCATAATGGGAGTACTAAAGTGGTTTAATAATGAGAATGACATTGTGATGTCATAATGGGAGTTAAGATTTGATGTTAAAATGGGGTTTACAGTGTCACATCATAATGGGAGTAACATTGTGATGTCATAATGGAAGAACTAAAGTGGTTTATTAATGAGAATGACATTGTGATGTCATAATGGGAGTGCCTATGTGACAAAAAATGGGAAGGACATTGTGACATCATAATGCAAGTGACATTGTGATGTCTTAAAGGGAGTACTAAAGTGGTTTAATAATGAGAATGACATTGTGATGTCATAGTGGGAGTTAAGATTTGATGTTAAAATTGGGTTTACAGAGTGACATCATAATGGGAGTAACATTGTGATGTCATAATGGAAGAACTAAAGTGGTTTATTAATGAGAATGACATTGTGATGTCATAATGGGAGTGCCTATGTGAAAAAAATGGGATCGACATTGTGACATCATGTGAGTGACATTGTGATATCATAATGGGAGTACAAAAGTGGTTAAATAATGAGAATGACATTGTGATGTCAAAATGGGAGTTAAGATTTCATGTTAAAATGGTGTTTACAGTGTGACATCATAATGCGAATGACATTGTGATGTCATAATGGAGCACGAAAGTGGTTTAATAATGAGAATGACATTGTGATGTCATAATGGGTGTTAAGATTTGATGTTAAAATGGGGTGTACATTGTTACATCATAATGCGAGTGACATTGTGATGTCATAATGGGAGTACTAAAGTGGTTTAATAATGAGAATGACATTGTGATGTCATAATGGGAGTTAAGATATGATGTTAAAATGGGGTTTACAGTCTGACATAATGGGAGTAACATTGTGATGTCATAATGGAAGAACTAAAGTGGTTTATTAATGAGAATGACATTGTGATGTCATAATGGGAGTGCCTATGTGAAAAAAATGGGTTGGACATTGTGACATCATGTGAGTGACATTGTGATGTCATAATAGGAGTACAAAAGTGGTTAAATAATGAGAATGACATTGTGATGTCATAATGGGAGTTAAGATTTCATGGGAAAATGGTGTTTACAGTGTGACATCATAATCGGAGTAACATTGTGATGTCATATTGATAGTACTAAAGTGGTTTAATAATGAGAATGACATTGTGATGTCATAATGGGAGTTAAGATTTGATGTTAAAATTGGGTTTACATTGTGACATCATAATGCGATTGAAATTGTGATGTCATAATTGGAGTACTAAAGTGGTTTAATAATGAGTATGTCATTGTGATGTCATTATGGGAGTTAAGATTTGATGTAAAAATGGGGTTTACAGTGTGACATCATAATGGGAGTAACATTGTGATGTCATAGTGGAAGAACTAAAGTGGTTTATTAATGAGAATGACATTGTGATGTCATAATGGGAGTTAAAATTTGATGTTACATTGGGGTTTACAGTGTGACATCATAATGGGAGTAACATTGTGATGTCATAGTAGAAGTTCTAAAGTGGTTTATTAATGAGAATCCCTTTGTGATGTCATAATGGGAGTGCCTATGTAACAAAAAATGGGAAGGACATTGTGACATCATAATGTGAGTGACATTGTGATGTCATAGTGGGAGAACTAAAGTGGTTTAATAAAGAGAATTACATTGTGATGTCATAATGGGAGTTAAGATTTGATGGTAAAATGGGGTTTACAGTGTGACATCATAATGGGAGTAACATTGTGATGTCATCATGGAAGAACTAAAGTGGTTTATTAATGAGAATGACATTATGATGTCATAATGGGAGTGCCTATGTGACAAAAAATGGGAAGGACATTGTGACATCATAATGTGAGTGACATTGTGATGTCATAATGGGAGTACTAAAGTGGTTTATTAATGATAATGACATTGTATTGTCATAATGGGAGTTAAAATTTGATGTTACATTGGGGTTTACAGAGTGGCATCATAATGCGAGTGACTTTGTGATGTCATAATGGGAGTAGTAAAATGGTTTAATAATGAGAATGACTTTGTGAAGTCATAATGGGCGTTAAGATTTGATGTTAAAATGGGGTTCACAGTGTGACATCATAATGGGAGTAACATTGTGATGTCATAGTAGAAGTACTAAAGTGGTTTATTAATGAGAATCCCTTTGTGATGTCATAATGGAAGTTAAGATTTGATGTTAAAATGGGGTTTACATTGTGACATCATAATGCAATTGACATTGTGATGTCATAGTGGAAGTACTAAAGTGGTTTATTAATGAGAATGACTTTGTGACATCATAATGCGAGTGACATTGTGATGTCATAATGGGAGTAGTAAAATGGTTTGATAATGAGAATGACATTGTGATGTCATAATGGGAGTTAATATTTGATGTTAAAATGGGGTTTACAGTGTGACATCATAATGGGAGTAACATTGTGATTTCATGATGGAAATCTAAAGTGGTTTATTAATACGAATGACTTTGTGATGTCATAATGGGAGTGCCTATGTGACAAAAAATGGGATGGACATTGTGACATCATAATGCGAGTGACATTGTGATGTCATAATGGGAGTAGTAAAATGGTTTGATAATGAGAAAGACATTGTGATGTCATAATGGGAGTTAAGATTTGATGTTAAAATGGGGTTCACAGTGTGACATCATAATGGGAGTAACATTGTGATGTCATAGTGGAAGTACTAATGTGATTGATTAATGAGAATGACATTGTGATGTCATAATGGGAGCTAAGATTTGATTTTAAAATGGGGTTTACAGTGAGACATCATAATGGGAGTAACATTGCGATGTCATAATGGGAGTTAAGATTTGATGTTAAAATGGGGTTCACACTGTGACATCATAAAGGGAGTAACATTGTGATGTCATAGTGGAAGTACTAAAATGGTTTATTATTGAGAATGACATTGTGATGTCACAATGTCACAATGAGAGTGAATATGTAACAAAAAATGGGAAGGACATTGTGACATCATAATGTGAGTGACATTGTGATGTTATAGTGGTAGAACTAAAGTGGTTTAATAATGAGAATGACATTGTGATGTCATAATGGGAGCTAAGATTTGATGTTAAATTGTGTTTACATTGTGACATCATAATGCGAGTGACATTGTGATGTCAAAATTGGAGTACTAAAGTGGTTTAATAATGAGAATGACATTGTGATGTCATAATGGGAGATAAGATTTGATGTTAAAATGGGGTTTACAGTGTGACATCATAATGGGAGTAACATTGTGATGTCATAATGGAAGAACTAAAGTGGTTTATTAATGAGAATGACATTGTGATGTCATAATGGGAGTGCCTATGTGACAAAAAATCGGAAGGACATTGTGACATCATAATGTGAGTGACATTTTGATGTCATAATGGGAGTACTAAACTGGTTTATTATTGATAATGACATTGTGATGTCATAATGGGAGTTAAGATTTGATGTTAAATTGGGGTTTACAGAGTGGCGTCATAATGCGAGTGACAGTGTGATGTCATAATTGGAGTACTAAAGTGGTTTAATAATGAGTATGTCATTGTGATGTCATTATGGGAGTTAAGGTTTGATGTAAAAATGGGGTTTACAGTGTGACATCATAATGGGAGTAACATTGTGATGTCATAATGGAAGAACTAAAGTGGTTTATTAATGAGAATGACATTGTGATGTCATAATAGGAGTGCCTATGTGACAAAAAATGTGAAGAACATTGTGACAGCATAATGCGAGTGACATTGTGATGTCATAATGGGAGTACTAAAGAGGTTTATTAATGATAATGACATTGTGATGTCATAATGGGAGTTAAAATTTGATGTTACATTGGGGTTTACAGAGTGGCATCATAATGCGAGTGACTTTGTGGTGTCATAATGGGCGTAGTAAAATGGTTTAATAATGAGAATGATGATGTCATAATGGGCGTTAAGATTTGATGTTAAAATGGGGTTCACAGTGTGACATCATAATGGGCGTAACATTGTGATGTCATAGTAGAAGTTCTAAAGTGGTTTATTAATGAGAATCCCTTTGTGATGTCATAATGGGAGTTAAGATATGATGTTAAAATCGGTTTACATTGTGACATCATAATGCAATTGACATTGTGATGTCATAGTGGAAGTACTAAAGTGGTTTATTAATGAGAATGACTTTGTGACATCATAATGCGAGTGACATTGTGATGTCATAATGGGAGTAGTAAAATGGTTTGATAATGAGAATGACATTGTGATGTCATAATGGGAGTTAAGATGTGATGTTAAAATAGGGTTCACAGTGTGACATCATAATGGGAGTAACATTGTGATGTCATAGTGGAAGTACTAAAGTGATTTATTAATGAGAATGACATTGTGACATCATAATGGGAGTTAAGATTTGATTTTAAAATGGGGTTTACAGTGTGACAGCATAATGGGAGTAACATTGTGATGTCATAATGGGAGTTAAAATTTGATGTTAAAATGGGGTTTACAGTGTGACATAATCATGGGAGTACAAAAGTTGTTTAATAATGAGAATGATATTGTGATGTCATAATGGGAGTTAAGATTTGATGTTAAAATGGGATTCACAGTGTGACATCATAAAGGGAGTAACATTGTGATGTCATAGTGGAAGTACTTAAATAATTTATTAATGAGAATGACATTGTGATGTCACAATGGGAGTGAATATGTAACAAAAAATGGGAAGGACATTGTGACATCATAATGTGAGTGACATTGTGATGTCATAGTGGGAGAACTAAAGTGGTTTAATAAGGAGAATGACATTGTGATGTCATAATGGGAGTTAAGATTTGATGTTAAATTGGGTTTTACATTGTGACATCATAATGCAAGTGACATTGTGATGTCATAATTGGAGTACTAAAGTGGTTTAATAATGAGAATGACATTGTGATGTCATAATGGGAGTTAAGATTTGATGTTAAATTGGGGTTTACAGAGTGGCATCATAATGCGAGTGACTTTGGAATGTCATAATGTGAGTAGAAAAATGGTTTAATAATGAGAATGACATTGTGATGTCATAATGGGCGTTAAGATTTGATGTTAAAATGGGGTTCACAGTGTGACATCATAATGGGAGTAACATTGTGATGTCATAGTGGAAGTACTAAAGTGGTTTAATAATGAGAATCCCTTTGTGATGTCATAATGGGAGTGCCTATGTAACAAAAAATGGGAAGGACATTGTGACATCATAATGTGAGTGACATTGTGATGTCATAGTGGGAGAACTAAAGTGGTTTAATAATGAGAATGACATTGTGATGTCATAATGGGAGATAAGATTTGATGTTAAAATGGGGTTTACAGTGTGACATCATAATGGGAGTAACATTGTGATGTCATAATGGAAGAAATAAAGTGGTTTATTAATGAGAATGACATTGTGATGTCATAATAGGAGTGCCCATGTGACAAAAAATGGGAAGGACATTGTGACATCATAATGCGAGTGACATTGTGATGTCATAATGGGAGTGCCTATGTGACAAAAAATGGGAAGGACATTGTGACATCATAATGTGAGTGACATTGTGATGTCATAATGGGAGAGCTAAAGTGGTTTATTAATGATAATGACATTGTGATGTCATAATGGGAGTTAAGATTTGATGTTAAAATGGGGTTTACAGCGTGACATCATAATGTGAGTGACATTGTGATGTCATAATGGTAGTTCTAAAGTGGTTTAATAATGAGAGTGACATTGTGATGTCATAATGGGAGTTAAGATTTGATGTTAAAATGGGGTTTACATTGTGACATCATAATGCGATTGACATTGTGATGTCATAATTGGAGTACTAAAGTGGTTTAATAATGAGAATGACATTGTGATGTCATAATGGGAGATAAGATTTGATGTTAAAATAGGGTTTACAGTGTGAGATCATAATTGGAGTAACATTGTGATGTCATAATGGAAGAACTAAAGTGGTTTATTAATGAGAATGACATTGTTGTCATAATGGGAGTGCCTATGTGTCAAAAAATTGGAAGAACATTGTGACATCATAATGCGAGTGACATTGTGATGTCATAATGGGAGTACTAAAGTGGTTTAATAATGAGTATATCATTGTGATGTCATAATGGGAGTTAAGATTTGATGTAAAAATGGGGTTTACAGTGTGACATCATACTGGGAGTAACATTGTGATGTCATAATGGAAGTACTAAAGTGGTTTATTAATGAGAATGACATTGTGATGTCATAATAGGAGTGCCTATGTGACAAAAAATGGGAAGGACATTGTGACATCATAATGCGAGTGACATTGTGATGTCATAAGGGGAGTACTAAAGTGGTTTATTAATGATAATGACATTGTGATGTCATAATGGGAGTTAAGATTTGATGTTACATTGGGGTTTACAGAGTGGCATCATAATACGAGTGACTTTGTGATGTCATAATGGGAGTAGTAAAATGGTTTAATAATGAGAATGACTTTGTGATGTCATAATGGGCGTTAAGATTTGATGTTAAAATGGGGTTCACAGTGTGACATCATAATGGGAGTAACATTGTGATGTCTTAGTGGAAGTACTAAAGTTGTTTACTAATGAGAATCCCTTTGTGATGTCATAATGGGAGTTAAGATTTGATGTTAAAATGGGGTTTACAGTGTGACATCATAATGGGAGTAACATTGTGATGTCATAATGGAAGAAATAAAGTGGTTTATTAATGAGAATGACATTGTGATGTCATAATGGGAGTGCCTATGTGTCAAAAAATTGGAAGGACATTGTGACATCATAATGCGAGTGACATTGTGATGTCATAATGGGAGTAATAAAGTGGTTTAATAATAAGTATGTCATTGTGATGTCATAATGGGAGTTAAGATTTGATGTAATAAATGGGGTTTACAGTGTGACATCATTATGGGAGTAACATTGTGATGTCATAATGGAAGTACTAAAGAGGTTTATTAATGAGAATGACATTGTGATGTCATAATAGGAGTGCCTATGTGACAAAAAATGGGAAGGACATTGTGACATCATAATGCGAGTGACATTGTGATGTCATAATGGGAGTACTAAAGTGGTTTAATAATGAGTATGTCATTGTGATGTCATAATGGGAGATAAGATTTGATGTCAAAAATGGGGTTTACAGTGTGACATCATTATGGGAGTAACATTGTGATGTCATAATGGAAGTACTAAAGAGGTTTATTAATGAGAATGACATTGTGATGTCATAATAGGAGTGCCTATGTGACAAAAAATGGGAAGGACATTGTGACATCATAATGCGAGTGACATTGTGATGTCATAATGGGAGTACTAAAGTGGTTTATTAATGATAATGACATTGTGATGTCATAATGGGAGGTAAGATTTGATGTTACATTGGGGTTTACAGAGTGGCATCATAATACGAGTGACTTTGTGTTGTCATAATGGGAGTAGTAAAATGGTTTAATAATGAGAATGACTTTGTGATGTCATAATGGGCGTTAAGATGTGATGTTAAAATGGGGTTCACAGTGTGACATCATAATTGGAGTAACATTGTGATGTCTTAGTGGCAGTACTAAAGTGGTTTATTAATGACTATCCCTTTGTGATGTCATAATGGGAGTTAAGATTTGATGTTAAAATGGGGTTTACATTGTGACATCATAATGCAATTGACTTGTGATGTCATAGTGGAAGTACTAAAGTGGTTTAATAATGAGAATGACATAGTGACATCATAATGCGAGTGAGATTGTGATGTCATAATGGGAGTAGTAAAATGGTTTGATAATGAGAATGACATTGTGATGTCATAATGGGAGTTAAGATTTGATGTTAAAATGGGGTTCACAGTGTGACATCATAATGGGAGTAACATTGTGATGTCATAGTGGAAGTACTAAAGTGATTTATTAATGAGAATGACATTGTGATGTCATAATGGGAGTTAAGATTTGATTTTAAAATGGGGTTTACAGTGTGACAGCATAATGGGAGTAACATTGTGATGTCATAATGGGAGATAAGATTTGATGTTAAAATGGGGTTTACAGTGTGACATAATAATGGGAGTACAAAAGTGGTTAAATAATGAGAATGATATTGTGATGTCATAATGGGAGTTAAGATTTGATGTTAAAATGGGATTCACAGTGTGACATCTTAAAGGGAGTAACATTGTGATGTCATAGTGGAAGTACTTAAATGGTTTAATAATGAGAATGACATTGTGATGTCACAATGGGAGTGCCCATGTGACAAAAAATGGGAAGGACATTGTGACATCATAATGCGAGTGACATTGTGATGTCATAATGGGAGTGCCTATGTGACAAAAAATGGGAAGGACATTGTGACATCATAATGTGAGTGACATTGTGATGTCATAATGGGAGAGCTAAAGTGGTTTATTAATGATAATGACATTGTGATGTCATAATGGGAGTTAAGATTTGATGGTAAAATGGGGTTTACAGCGTGACATCATAATGCGAGTGACATTGTGATGTCATAATGGTAGTTCTAAAGTGGTTTAATAATGAGAGTGACATTGTGATGTCATAATGGGAGTTAAGATTTGATGTTAAAATGGGGTTTACATTGTGACATCATAATGCGATTGACATTGTGATGTCATAATTGGAGTACTAAAGTGGTTTAATAATGAGAATGACATTGTGATTTCATAATGGGAGATAAGATTTGATGTTAAAATAGGGTTTACAGTGTGAGATCATAATGGGAGTAACATTGTGATGTCATAATGGAAGAACTAAAGTGGTTTATTTATGAGAATGACATTGTGATGTCATAATGGGAGATAAGATTTGATGTTAAAATAGGGTTCACAGTGTGACATCATAATGGGAGTAACATTGTGATGTCTTAGTGGAAGTACTAAAGTGGTTTATTAATGACTATCCCTTTGTGATGTCATAATGGGAGTTAAGATTTGATGTTAAAATGGGGTTTACATTGTGACATCATAATGCAATTGACTTTGTGATGTCATAGTGGAAGTACTAAAGTGGTTTATTAATGAGAATGACATTGTGGCATCATAATGCGAGTGAGATTGTGATGTCATAATGGGAGTAGTAAAATGGTTTGATAATGAGAATGACATTGTGATGTCATAATGGGAGTTAAGAATTGATGTTAAAATGGGGTTCACAGTGTGACATCATAATGGGAGTAACATTGTGATGTCATAGTGGAAGTGCTAAAGTGATTTATTAATGAGAATGACATTGTGATGTCATAATGGGAGTTAAGATTTGATTTTAAAATGGGGTTTACAGTGTGACAGCATAATTGGAGTAACATTGTGATGTCATAATGGGAGATAAGATTTGATGTTAAAATGGTGTTTACAGAGTGACATAATATTGGGAGTACAAAAGTGGTTAAATAATGAGAATGATATTGTGATGTCATAATGGGAGTTAAGATTTGATGTTAAAATGGGATTCACAGTGTGACATCTTAAAGGGAGTAACATTGTGATGTCATAGTGGAAGTACTTAAATGGTTTATTAATGAGAATGACATTGTGATGTCACAATGGGAGTGAATATGTAACAAAAAATGGGAAGGACATTGTGACATCATAATGTGAGTGGCATTGTGATGTCATAGTGGGAGAACTAAAGTGGTTTAATAATGAGAGTGACATTGTGATGTCATAATGGGAGTTAAGATTTGATGTTAAAATGGGGTTTACATTGTGACATCATAATGCGATTGACATTGTGATGTCATAGTTGGAGTACTAAAGTGGTTTAATAATGAGAATGACATTGTGATGTCATAATGGGAGATAAGATTTGATGTTAAAATAGGGTTTACAGTGTGACATCATAATGGGAGTAACATTGTGATGTCATAATGGAAGAACTAAAGTGGTTTATTAATGAGAATGACATTGTGATGTCATAATGGGAGTGCCTATGTGTCAAAAAATTGGAAGGACATTGTGACATCATAATGCGAGTGACATTGTGATGTCATAATGGGAGTACTAAAGTGGTTTAATAATGAGTATGTCATTGTGATGTCATAATGGGAGTTAAGATTTGATGTAAAAATGGGGTTTACAGTGTGACATCATACTGGGAGTAACATTGTGATGTCATAATGGAAGTACTAAAGTGGTTTATTAATGAGAATGACATTGTGATGTCATAATGGGAGTGCCTATGTTACAAAAAATGGGAAGGACATTGTGACATCATAATGCGAGTGACATTGTGATGTCATAATGGGAGTACTAAAGTGGTTTATTAATGATAATGACATTGTGATGTCATAATGGGAGTTAAGATTTGATGTTACAATGGGGTTTACAGAGTGGCATCACAATACGAGTGACTTTGTGATGTCTTAGTGGAAGTACTAAAGTGGTTTATTAATGAGAATGACATTGTGACATCATAATGTGAGTGACATTGTGATGTCATAATGGGAGTAGTAAAATGGTTTAATAATGAGAATGACTTTGTGATGTCATAATGGGCATTAAGATTTGATGTTAAAATGGGGTTCACAGTGTGACATCATAATGGGAGTAACATTGTGATGTCTTAGTGGAAGTACTAAAGTGGTTTATTAATGAGAATCCCTTTGTGATGTCATAATGGGAGTTAAGATTTGATGTTAAAATGGGGTTTACATTGTGACATCATAATGCAATTGACATTGTGATGTCATAGTGGAAGTACTAAAGTGGTTTATTAATGAGAATGACATTGTGACATCATAATGCGAGTGACATTGTGATGTCATAATGGGAGTAGTAAAATGGTTTGATAATGAGAATGACATTGTGATGTCATAATGGGAGTTAAGATTTGATGTTAAAATAGGGTTCACAGTGTGACATCATAATGGGAGTAACATTGTGATGTCATAGTGGAAGTACTAAAGTGATTTATTAATGAGAATGACATTGTGATGTCATAATGGGAGTTAAGATTTGATTTTAAAATGGGGTTTACAGTGTGACAGCATAATGGGAGTAACATTGTGATGTCATAATGGGAGATAAGATTTGATGTTAAAATGGGGTTTACAGTGTGACACAATAATGGGAGTACAAAAGAGGTTAAATAATGAGAATGATATTGTGATGTCATAATGGGAGTTAAGCTTTGATGTTAAAATGGGATTCACAGTGTGACATCATAAAGGGAGTAACATTGTGATGTCATAGTGGAAGTACTTAAATGGTTGATTAATGAGAATGACATTGTGATGTCACAATGGGAGTGAATATATAACAAAAAATGGGAAGGACATTGTGACATCATAATGTGAGTGACATTGTGATGTCATAGTGGGAGAACTAAAGTGGTTTAATAATGAGAATGACATTGTGATGTCATAATGGGAGATAAGATTTGATGTTAAAATGGAGTTTACAGTGTGACATCATAATGGGAGTAACATTGTGATGTCATAATGGAAGAACTAAAGTGGTTTATTAATGAGAATGACATTGTGATGTCATAATGGGAGTGCCTATGTGTCAAAAAATTGGAAGGACATTGTGACATCATAATGCGAGTGACATTGTGATGTCATAATGGGAGTACTAAAGAGGTTTAATAATGAGTATGTCATTGTGATGTCATAATGGGAGTTAAGATTTGATGTAAAAATGGGGTTTACAGTGTGACATCATACTGGGAGTAACATTGTGATGTCATAATGGAAGTACTAAAGAGGTTTATTAATGAGAATGACATTGTGATGTCATAATAGGAGTGCCTATGTGACAAAAAACGGGAAGGACATTGTGACATCATAATGCAAGTGACATTGTGATGTCATAATGGGAGTACTAAAGTGGTTTATTAATGATAATGACATTGTGATGTCATAATGGGAGTTAAGATTTGATATTACATTGGGGTTTACATAGTGGCATCATAATACGAGTGACTTTGTGATGTCATAATGGGCATTAAGATTTGATGTTAAAATGGGGTTCACAGTGTGACAACATAATGGGAGTAACATTGTGATGTCTTAGTGGAAGTACTAAAGTGGTTTATTAATGAGAATCCCTTTGTGATGTTATAATGGGAGTTAAGATTTGATGTTAAAATGTGGTTTACATTGTGACATCATAATGCAATTGACATTGTGATGTCATAGTGGAAGTACTAAAGTGGTTTATTAATGAGAATGACATTGTGACATCATAATGCGAGTGACATTGTGATGTAATAATGTGAGTAGTAAAATGGTTTGATAATGAGAATGACATTGTGATGTCATAATGGGAGTTAAGATTTGATGTTAAAATGGGGTTCACAGTGTGACATCATAATGGGAGTGACATTTTGATGTCATAATGGGAGTACTAAAGTGGTTTATTAATGATAATGACATTGTGATGTCATAATGGGAGTTAAGATTTGATGTTAAATTGGGGTTTACAGAGTGGCATCATAATGCGAGTGACTTTGTGATGTCATAATGTGAGTAGTAAAATGGTTTAATAATGAGAATGACATTGTGATGTCATAATGGGCGTTAAGATTTGATGTTAAAATGGGGTTCACAGTGTGACATCATAATGGGAGTAACATTGTGATGTCATAGTGGAAGTACTAAAGTGGTTTATTAATGAGAATCCCTTTGTGATGTCATAATGGGAGTGCCTATGTAACAAAAAATGGGAAGGACATTGTGACATCATAATGTGAGTGACATTGTGATGTGATAGTGGGAGAACTAAAGTGGTTTAATAAAGAGAATTACATTGTGATGTCATAATGGGAGTTTAGATTTGATGTTAAAATGGGGTTTACAGCGTGACATCATAATGGGAGTAACATTGTGATGTCATAATGGTAGTTCTAAAGTGGTTTAATAATGAGAGTGACATTGTGATGTCATAATGGGAGTTAAGATTTGATGTTAAAATGGGGTTTACATTGTGACATCATAATGCGATTGACATTGTGATGTCATAATTGGAGTACTAAAGTGGTTTAATATTGAGAATGACATTGTGATGTCATAATGGGAGATAAGATTTGATGTTAAAATAGGGTTTACAGTGTGACATCATAATGGGAGTAACATTGTGATGTCATAATGGAAGAACTAAAGTGGTTTATTAATGAGAATGACATTGTGATATCATAATGAGAGTGCCTATGTTTCAAAAAATCGGAAGGACATTGTGACATCATAATGCGAGTGACATTGTGATGTCATAATGGGAGTACTAAAGTGGTTTAATAATGAGTATGTCATTGTGATGTCATAATGGGAGTTAAGATTTGATGTAAAAATGGGGTTTACAGTGTGACATCATACTGGGAGTAACATTGTGATGTCATAATGGAAGTACTAAAGTGGTTCATTAATGAGAATGACATTGTGATGTCATAATGAGAGTTAAGATTTGATGTTACATTGGGGTTTACAGAGTGGCATCATAATGCGAGTGACTTTGTGATGTCTTAGTGGAAGTACTAAAGTGGTTTATTAATGAGAATCCCTTTGTGATGTCATAATGGCAGTTAAGAATTGATGTTAAAATGGGGTTTACTTTGTGACATCATAATGCAATTGACATTGTGATGTCATAGTGGAAGTACTAAAGTGGATTATTAATGAGAATGACATTGTGACATCATAATGCGAGTGACATTGTGATGTCATAATGGGAGTAGTAAAATGGTTTGATAATGAGAATGACATTGTGATGTCATAATGGGAGTTAAGATTTGATGTTAAAATGGGGTTCACAGTGTGACATCATAATGGGAGTAAAATTGTGATGTCATAATGGGAGATAAGATTTGATGTTAAAATGGGGTTTACAGTGTGACATAATAATGGGAGTACAAAAGTGGTTAAATAATGAGAATGATATTGTGATGTCATAATGGGAGTTAAGATTTGATGTTAAAATGGGATTCACAGTGTGACATCATAAAGGGAGTAACATTGTGATGTCATAGTGGAAGTACTTAAATGGTTTATTAATGAGAATGACATTGTGATGTCACAATGGGAGTGAATATGTAATAAAAAATGGGAAGGACATTGTGACATCATAATGTGAGTGACATTGTGATGTCATAGTGGGAGAACTAAAGTGGTTTAATAATGAGAATGACATTGTGATGTCATAATGGGAGATAAGATTTGATGTTAAAATGGGGTTTACAGTGTGACATCATAATGGGAGTAACATTGAGATGTCATAATGGAAGAACTAAAGTCGTTTATTAATGAGAATGACATTGTGATGTCATAATGGGAGTGCCTATGTGACAAAAAATAGGATGGACATTGTGACATCATAATGTGAGTGACATATTGATGTAATAATGGGAGTACTAAAGTGGTTTATTAATGATAATGACATTGTGAAGTCATAATGGGAGTTAAGATTTGATGTGAAATTGGGGTTTACAGAGTGGCATCATAATGCGAGTGACATTGTGATGTCATAATTGGAGTACTAAAGTGGTTTAATAATGAGTATGTCATTGTGATGTCATAATGGGAGTTAAGATTTGATGTAAAAATGGGGCTTACAGTGTGACATCATAATGGGAGTAACATTGTGATGTCATAATGGAAGAACTAAAGTGGTTTATTAATGAGAATGACATTGTGATGTCATAATAGGAGTGCCTATGTGACAAAAAATGGGAAGGACATTGTGACATCATAATGGGAGTTACATTGTGATGTCATAGTGGAAGTACTAAAGTGGTTTATTAATGAGAATCCCTTTGTGATGTCATAATAGGAGTTAAGATTTGATAGTAAAATGGGGTTTAAAGTGTGACATCATAATGCGAGTGACATTCTGATGTCATAGTGGTAGAACTAAAGTGGTTTAATAATGAGAATGACATTGTGATGTTATAATGGGAGTTAAGATTTGATGTTAAAATGGGGTTCACTGTGACATCATAATGGGAGTAACATAGTGATGTCATTGTGGAAGTACTAAAGTGGTTTATTAATGAGAATGACATTGTGATGTCATAATTGGAGTGCCAATGTAACAAAAATGGGAAGGACATTGTGACATCATAAAGTGAGTGACATTGTGATGTCATAGTGGGAGAACTAAAGTGGTTTAATAAAGAGAATTACATTGTGATGTCATAATGGGAGTTAAGATTTGATGTTAAAATGGGGTTTACAGTGTGACATCATAATGGGAGTAGCATTGTGATGTTATAATGGAAGAACTAAAGTGGTTTATTAATGAGAATGACATTGTGATGTCATAATGGGAGTGCCTATGTGACAAAAAATGGGAATGACATTGTGACATCAAAATGTGAGTGACATTGTGATGTCATTATGGGAGTGCTAAAGTGGTTTGTTAATGATAATGACATTGTGATGTCATAATGGGAGTTAAGATTTGATGTTAAAATGGGGTTTACAGCATGACATCATAATGTGAGTGACATTGTGATGTCATAATTGTAGTACTAAAGTGGTTTAATAATGAGATTGACAATGTGATGTCATAATGGGAGTTAAGATTTGATGTTAAAATGGGGTTTACATTGTGACATCATAATGCGATTGACATTGTGATGTCATAATGGGAGTACTAAAGTGGTTTAATAATGAGAATGACTTTGTGATGTTATAATGGGAGTTAAGATTTGATGTTAAAATGGGGTTCATAGTGTGACATCATAATGGGAGTAACATTGTGATGTCATAGTGGAAGTACTAAAGTGGTTTATTAAAGAGAATGACATTGTGATGACATAATGGAAGTTAAGATTTGATGTTAAAATGGTGTTTACAGTGTGACATCATAATGCGAGTGACATTGTGATGTCATAATGGGAGTAGTAAAATGGTTTAATAATGAGAATGACATTGTGATGTCATAATGGGAGTTAAGATTTGATGTTAAAATGGGGTTCACAGTGACATCATAATGCGAGTGACATTGTGATGTCATAGTGGAAGTACTAAAGTGGTTTATTAATGAGAATGACATTGTGATGTCATAATGGGAGTTAAGATTTGATGTTAAAATGGGGTTTACAGTGTGACATCATAATGGGAGTAACATTGTGATGTCATAATGGGAGTTAAGATTTTATATTAAAATGGGGTTCAAAGTGTGACATCATAAAGGGAGTAATATTGTTATGTCATAGTGGAAGTACTAAAGTGGTTTATTAATGAGAATGACATTGTGATGTCATAATGGGAGTGTCTATGTAACAAAAAATGGGAAGGACATTGTCACATCATAATGTGATTGACATTGTGATGTCATATTGGGACTACTAAAGTGGTTTAATAATGAGAATGACATTGTGATGTTAAAATGGGAGTTAAGATTTGATGTTAAAATGGGGTTTATAGTGTGACATCATAATATGAGTAACATTGTGATGTCATAATGAAAGAACTAAAGTGGTTCATTAATGAGAATGACATTGTGATGTCATAATGGGAGTGCCTACTTGAAATAAAAGGGAAGGACATTGTGACATCATGTGAGTGACATTGTGATGTCATAATGGGAGTACAAAATTGATTTAATAATGAGAATGACATTGTGATGTCATAATGGAAGTGCCTATGTAACAAAAAATGGGAAGGATATTGTGAAATCATAATGCGAATGACATTGTGATGTCATAGTGGGAGAACTAAAGTGGTTTAATAATGAGAATGACATTGTGATGTCACAATGGGAGTTAAGATTTGATGTTAAATTGGTGTTTACAGTGTGACATCCTAATGCGAGTAACATTGTGATGTCATAATGGGAGTACTAAAGTGGTTTATTAATGAGAATCCCTTTGTGATGTCATAATGGGAGTTAAGATTTGATGATAAAATGGGGTTTACATTGTGACATCATAATGCAATTGACATTGTGATGTCATAGTGGAAGTACTAAAGTGGTTAATTAATGAGAATGACATTGTGACATCATAATGCGAGTGACATTGTGATGTCATAATGGGAGTAGTAAAATGGTTTGATAATGAGAATGACATTGTGATGTCATAATGGGAGTTAAGATTTGATTTTAAAATGGGGTTTACAGTGTGACAGCATAATGGGAGTAACATTGTGATGTCATAATGGGAGATAAGATTTGATGTTAAAATGGGGTTTAAAGTTTGACATAATAATGGGAGTACAAAAGTGGTTAAATAATGAGAATTATATTGTGATGTCATAATAGGAGTTAAGATTTGATGTTAAAATGGGATTCACAGTGTGACATCATAAAGGGAGTAACATTGTGATGTCATAGTGGAAGTACTTAAATGGTTGATTAATGAGAATGACATTGTGATGTCACAATGGGAGTGAATATATAACAAAAAATGGGAAGGACATTGTGACATCATAATGCGAGTGACATTGTGATGTCATAATGGGAGTTCTAAAGTGGTTTATTAATGATAATGACATTGTGATGTCATAATGGGAGTTAAGATTTGATGTTAAATTGGGGTTTACAGAGTGGCATCATAATGCGAGTGACATTGTGATGTCATAATTGGAGTACTAAAGTGATTTAATAATGAGTATGTCATTGTGATGTCATAATGGGAGTTAAGATTTGATGTAAAAATGGGGCTTACAGTGTGACATCATAATGGGAGTAACATTGTGATGTCATAATGGAAGAACTAAAGAGGTTTATTAATGAGAATGACATTGTGATGTCATAATAGGAGTGCCTATGTGACAAAAAATGGGAAGGACATTGTGACATCATAATGCGAGTGACATTGTGATGTCATAATGGGAGAACTAAAGTGGTTTATTAATGAGAATCCCTTTGTGATGTCATAATGGGAGTGCCTATGTAACAAAAAATGGGAAGGACATTGTGATGTCATAATGGGCGTTAAGATTTGATGTTAAAATGGGGTTCACAGTGTGACATCATAATGGGAGTAACATTGTGATGTCATAGAGGAAGTACTAAAGAGGTTTATTAATGAGAATCCCTTTGTGATGTCATAATGGGAGTGCCTATGTAACAAAAAATGGGAAGGACATTGTGACATCATATTGTGAGTGACATTGTGATGTCATAGTGGGAGAACTAAAGTGGTTTAATAAAGAGAATTACATTGTGATGTCATAATGGGAGTTTAGATTTGATGTTAAAATGGGGTTTACAGTGTGACATCATAATGGGAGTAACATTGTGATGTCATCATGGAAGAACTAAAGTGGTTTATTAATGAGAATGACATTGTGATGTCATAATGGGAGTGCCTATGTGACAAAAAATGGGAAGGACATTGTGACATCATAATGTGAGTGACATTGTGATGTCATAATGGGAGAGCTAAAGTGGTTTATTAATGATAATGACATTGTGATGTCATAATGGGAGTTAAGATTTGATGTTAAAATCGGGTTTACAGCGTGACATCATAATGCGAGTGACATTGTGATGTCATAATGGTAGTTCTAAAGTGGTTTAATGATGAGAGTGACATTGTGATGTCATAATGGGAGTTAAGATTTGATGTTAAAATGGGGTTTACATTGTGACATCATAATGCGATTAACATTGTGATGTCATAATTGGAGTACTAAAGTGGTTTAATATTGAGAATGACATTGTGATGTCATAATGGGAGACAAGATTTGATGTTAAAATTGTGATTACAGTGTGACATCATAATGCGAGTGACATTGTGATGACATAATTGGAGTACTAAAGTGGTTTAATAATGAGAATGACATTGTGATGTCATAATGGGAGATAAGATTTGATGTTAAAATGGGGTTTACAGTGTGACATCATAATGGGAGTAACATTGTGATGTCATAATGGAAGAACTAAAGTGGTTTATTAATGAGAATGACATTGTGATGTCATAATGGGAGTGCCTATGTTTCAAAAAATCGGAAGGACATTGTGACATCATAATGCGAGTGACATTGTGATGTCATAATGGGAGTACTAAAGTGGTTTAATAATGAGTATGTCATTGTGATGTCATAATGGGAGTTAAGATTTGATGTAAAAATGGGGTTTACAGTGTGACATCATACTGGGAGTAACATTGTGATGTCATAATGGAAGTACTAAAGTGGTTTATTAATGAGAATGACATTGTGATGTCATAATAGGAGTGCCTATGTGACAAAAAATGGGAAGGACATTGTGACATCATAATGCGAGTGACATTGTGATGTCATAATGGGAGTACTAAAGTGGTTTATTAATGATAATGACATTGTGATGTCATAATGGGAGTTAAGATTTGATGTTACATTGGGGTTTACAGAGTGGCATCATAATGCGAGTGACTTTGTGATGTCTTAATGGTAGTAGTAAAATGGTTTAATAATGAGAATGACTTTGTGATGTCATAATGGGCGTTAAGATTTGATGTTAAAATGGGGTTCACAGTGTGACATCATAATGGGAGTAACATTGTGATGTCATAGTGGAAGTACTTAAATGGTTTATTAATGAGAATGACATTGTGATGTCACAATGGGAGTGAATATGTAATAAAAAATGGGAAGGACATTGTGACATCATAATGTGAGTGACATTGTGATGTCATAGTGGGAGAACTAAAGTGGTTTAATAATGAGAATGGCATTGTGATGTCATAATGGGAGATAAGATTTGATGTTAAAATGGGGTTTACAGTGTGACATGATAATGGGAGTAACATTGAGATGTCATAATGGAAGAACTAAAGTCGTTTATTAATGAGAATGACATTGTGATGTCATAATAGGAGTGCCTATGTGACAAAAAATGGGAAGGACATTGTGACATCATAATGGGAGTAACATTGTGATGTCATAGTGGAAGTACTAAAGTGGTTTATTAATGAGAATCCCTTTGTGATGTCATAATAGGAGTTAAGATTTGATAGTAAAATGGGGTTTAAAGTGTGACATCATAATGCGAGTGACATTCTGATGTCATAGTGGTAGAACTAAAGTGGTTTAATAATGAGAATGACATTGTGATGTTATAATGGGAGTTAAGATTTGATGTTAAAATGGGGTTCACTGTGACATCATAATGGGAGTAACATAGTGATGTCATTGTGGAAGTACTAAAGTGGTTTATTAATGAGAATGACATTGTGATGTCATAATTGGAGTGCCAATGTAACAAAAATGGGAAGGACATTGTGACATCATAAAGTGAGTGACATTGTGATGTCATAGTGGGAGAACTAAAGTGGTTTAATAAAGAGAATTACATTGTGATGTCATAATGGGAGTTAAGATTTGATGTTAAAATGGGGTTTACAGTGTGACATCATAATGGGAGTAGCATTGTGATGTTATAATGGAAGAACTAAAGTGGTTTATTAATGAGAATGACATTGTGATGTCATAATGGGAGTGCCTATGTGACAAAAAATGGGAATGACATTGTGACATCAAAATGTGAGTGACATTGTGATGTCATTATGGGAGTGCTAAACTGGTTTGTTAATGATAATGACATTGTGATGTCATAATGGGAGTTAAGATTTGATGTTAAAATGGGGTTTACAGCGTGACATCATAATGTGTGTGACATTGTGATGTCATAATTGTAGTACTAAAGTGGTTTAATAATGAGATTGACAATGTGATGTCATAATGGGAGTTAAGATTTGATGTTAAAATGGGGTTTACATTGTGACATCATAATGCGATTGACATTGTGATGTCATAATGGGAGTACTAAAGTGGTTTAATAATGAGAATGACTTTGTGATGTTATAATGGGAGTTAAGATTTGATGTTAAAATGGGGTTCATAGTGTGACATCATAATGGGAGTAACATTGTGATGTCATAGTGGAAGTACTAAAGTGGTTTATTAAAGAGAATGACATTGTGATGACATAATGGAAGTTAAGATTTGATGTTAAAATGGGGTTTACAGTGTGACATCATAATGCGAGTGACATTGTGATGTCATAATGGGAGTAGTAAAATGGTTTAATAATGAGAATGACATTGTGATGTCATAATGGGAGTTAAGATTTGATGTTAAAATGGGGTTCACAGTGACATCATAATGCGAGTGACATTGTGATGTCATAGTGGAAGTACTAAAGTGGTTTATTAATGAGAATGACATTGTGATGTCATAATGGGAGTTAAGATTTGATGTTAAAATGGGGTTTACAGTGTGACATCATAATGGGAGTAACATTGTGATGTCATAATGGGAGTTAAGATTTTATATTAAAATGGGGTTCAAAGTGTGACATCATAAAGGGAGTAATATTGTTATGTCATAGTGGAAGTACTAAAGTGGTTTATTAATGAGAATGACATTGTGATGTCATAATGGGAGTGTCTATGTAACAAAAAATGGGAAGGACATTGTGACATCATAATGTGATTGACATTGTGATGTCATATTGGGAGTACTAAAGTGGTTTAATAATGAGAATGACATTGTGATGTTAAAATGGGAGTTAAGATTTGATGTTAAAATGGGGTTTATAGTGTGACATCATAATGGGAGTAACATTGTGATGTCATAATGAAAGAACTAAAGTGGTTCATTAATGAGAATGACATTGTGATGTCATAATGGGAGTGCCTACTTGAAATAAAAGGGAAGGACATTGTGACATCATGTGAGTGACATTGTGATGTCATAATGGGAGTACAAAATTGATTTAATAATGAGAATGACATTGTGATGTCATAATGGAAGTGCCTATGTAACAAAAAATGGGAAGGATATTGTGAAATCATAATGCGAATGACATTGTGATGTCATAGTGGGAGAACTAAAGTGGTTTAATAATGAGAATGACATTGTGATGTCACAATGGGAGTTAAGATTTGATGTTAAATTGGTGTTTACAGTGTGACATCCTAATGCGAGTAACATTGTGATGTCATAATGGGAGTACTAAAGTGGTTTAATAATGAGAATGACATTGTGATGTCATAATGGGAGTTAAGATTTGATGTTAAAATGGGGTTTACAGTGTGACATTATAGTGGGAGTAACATTGTGATGTCATAGTGGAAGTACTAAAGTGGTTTATTAATCAGAATGACATTGTGATGTCATAATGGGAGTGCCTATGTGACAAAAAATGGGAAGGACATTGTGACATCATAATGCGAGTGACATTGTGATGTCATAATTGCAGTGCTAAAGTGGTTTATTAATGAAAATGACATTGTGATGTCATAATGGGAGTTAAGATCTGATGTTAAAATGGGGTTTACAGCATGACATCATAATGGGAGTAACATTGTGATGTCATAATGGGAGTTAAGATTTTATATTAAATTGGGGTTCACAGTGTGACATCATAAAGGGAGTAATATTGTTATGTCATAGTTGAAGTACTAAAGTGGTTTATTAATGAGAATTACATTGTGATGTCATAATGGGAGTGTCTATGTAACAAAAAATGGGAAGGACATTGTGACATCATAATGCGATTGACATTGTGATGTCATATTTGGAGTACTAAAGTGGTTTAATAATGAGAATGACATTGTGATGTTATAATGGGAGTTAAGATTTGATGTTAAAATGGGGTTTATAGTGTGACATCATAATGGGAGTATCATTGTGTTGTCATAATGGAAGAACTAAAGTAGTTCATTAATGAGAATGACATTGTGATGTCATAATGGGAGTGCCTACGTGAAATAAAAGGGAAGGACATTGTGACATCATGTGAGTGACATTGTGATGTCATAATGGGAGTACAAAATTGATTTAATAATGAGAATGACATTGTGATGTCATAATGGGAGTGCCTATGTAACAAAAAATGGGAAGGATATTGTGACATCATAATGCGAATGACATTGTGATGTCATAGTGGGAGATCTAAAGTGGTTTAATAATGAGAATGGCATTGTGATGTCACAATGGGAGTTAAGGTTTGATGTTAAATTGGGGTTTACAGTGTGACATCATAATGCGAATAACATTGTGATGTCATAATTGGAGTACTAAAGTGGTTTAATAATGAGAATGACATTGTGATGTCATAATGGGAGTTAAGATTTGATGTTAAAATGGGGTTTACAGTGTGACATCGTAATGAGAGTAACATTGTGATGTCATAATGGAAAAACTAAAGTGGTTTATTAATGAGAATTACATTGTGATGTCATAATAGGAGTGCCTATGTAACAAAAAATGGGAAGGACATTGTGACATCATAATGTGAGTGACATTGTGATGTCATAATGGGAGTACTAAAGTGGTTTATTAATGATAATGACATTGTGATGTCATAATGGGAGTTAAGATTTGATGTTAAGATGGTGTTTACAGTGTGACATCATAATGCGAGTGACATTGTGATGTCATAATGGGAGTAGTAAAATGGTTTAATAATGAGAATGACATTGTGATGTCATAATGGGAGTTAAGATTTGATGTTAAAATGGGGTTTACAGTGTGACATCATAATGGGAGTAACATTGTGATGTCATAATGGGAGTTAAGATTTTATATTAAATTGGGGTTCACAGTGTGACATCATAAAGGGAGTAATATTGTTATGTCATAGTGGAAGTACTAAAGTGGTTTATTAATGAGAATTACATTGTGATGTCATAATGGGAGTGTCTATGTAACAAAAAATGGGAAGGACATTGTGACATCATAATGTGAGTGACATTGTGATGTCATAATGGGAGTTAAGATTTGATGTTAAAATGGTGTTTACAGTGTGACATCATAATGCGATTGACATTGTGATGTCATATTGGGAGTACTAAAGTGGTTTAATAATGAGAATGACATTGTGATGTTATAATGGGAGTTAAGATTTGATGTTAAAATGGGGTTTATAGTGTGACATCATAATGGGAGTATCATTGTGATGTCATAATGGAAGAACTAAAGTAGTTCATTAATGAGAATGACATTGTGATGTCATAATGGGAGTGCCTACGTGAAATAAAAGGGAAGGACATTGTGACATCATGTGAGTGACATTGTGATGTCATAATGGGAGTACAAAATTGATTTAATAATGAGAATGACATTGTGATGTCATAATGGGAGTGCCTATGTAACAAAAAATGGGAAGGATATTGTGACATCATAATGCGAATGACATTGTGATGTCATAGTGGGAGATCTAAAGTGGTTTAATAATGAGAATGGCATTGTGATGTCACAATGGGAGTTAAGGTTTGATGTTAAATTGGGGTTTACAGTGTGACATCATAATGCGAATAACATTGTGATGTCATAATTGGAGTACTAAAGTGGTTTAATAATGAGAATGACATTGTGATGTCATAATGGGAGTTAAGATTTGATGTTAAAATGGGGTTTACAGTGTGACATCATAATGAGAGTAACATTGTGATGTCATAATGGAAAAACTAAAGTGGTTTATTAATGAGAATGACATTGTGATGTCACAATGGGAGTGAATATGTAATAAAAAATGGGAAGGACATTGTGACATCATAATGCAATTGACTTTGTGATGTCATAGTGGAAGTACTAAAGTGGTTTATTAATGAGAATGACATTGTGACATCATAATGCGAGTGAGATTGTGATGTCATAATGGGAGTAGTAAAATGGTTTGATAATGAGAATGACATTGTGATGTCATAATGGGAGTTACGAATTGATGTTAAAATGGGGTTCACAGTGTGACATCATAATGGGAGTAACATTGTGATGTCATAGTGGAAGTACTAAAGTGATTTATTAATGAGAATGACATTGTGATGTCAAAATGGGAGTTAAGATTTGATTTTAAAATGGGGTTTACAGTGTGACAGCATAATTGGAGTAACATTGTGATGTCATAATGGGAGATAAGATTTGATGTTAAAATGGTGTTTACAGTGTGACATAATAATGGGAGTACAAAAGTGGTTAAATAATGAGAATGATATTGTGATGTCATAATGGGAGTTAAGATTTGATGTTAAAATGGGATTCACAGTGTGACATCTTAAAGGGAGTAACATTGTGATGTCATAGTGGAAGTACTTAAATGGTTTATTAATGAGAATGACATTGTGATGTCACAATGGGAGTGAATATGTAACAAAAAATGGGAAGGACATTGTGACATCATAATGTGAGTGGCATTGTGATGTCATAGTGGGAGAACTAAAGTGGTTTAATAATGAGAGTGACATTGTGATGTCATAATGGGAGTTAAGATTTGATGTTAAAATGGGGTTTACATTGTGACATCATAATGCGATTGACATTGTGATGTCATAATTGGAGTACTAAAGTGGTTTATTAATGAGAATGACATTGTGATGTCATAATGGGAGTGCCTATGTTACAAAAAATGGGAAGGACATTGTGACATCATAATGCGAGTGACATTGTGATGTCATAATGGGAGTACTAAAGTGGTTTATTAATGATAATGACATTGTGATGTCATAATGGGAGTTAAGATTTGATGTTACATTGGGGTTTACAGAGTGGCATCATAATACGAGTGACTTTGTGATGTCATAATGGGAGTAGTAAAATGGTTTAATAATGAGAATGACTTTGTGATGTCATAATGGGCGTTAAGATTTGATGTTAAAATGGGGTTCACAGTGAGACATCATAATGGGAGTAACATTGTGATGTCTTAGTGGAAGTACTAAAGTGGTTTATTAATGAGAATCCCTTTGTGATGTCATAATGGGAGTTAAGATTTGATGTTAAAATGGGGTTTACATTGTGACATCATAATGCAATTGACATTGTGATGTCATAGTGGAAGTACTAAAGTGGTTTATTAATGAGAATGACATTGTGACATCATAATGCGAGTGACATTGTGATGTCATAATGGGAGTAGTAAAATGGTTTGATAATGAGAATGACATTGTGATTTCATAATGGGAGTTAAGATTTGATGTTAAAATGGGGTTCACAGTGTGACATCATAATGGGAGTAACATTGTGATGTCATAGTGGAAGTACTAAAGTGATTTATTAATGAGAATGACATTGTGATGTCATAATGGGAGTTAAGATTTGATTTTAAAATGGGGTTTACAGTGTGACAGCATAATTGGAGTAACATTGTGATGTCATAATGGGAGATAAGATTTGATGTTAAAATGTGGTTTACAGTGTGACATAATAATGGGAGTACAAAAGTGGTTAAATAATGAGAATGATACTGTGATGTCATAATGGGAGTTAAGATTTGATGTTAAATGGGATTCACAGTGTGACATCATAAAGGGAGTAACATTGTGATGTCATAGTGGAAGTACTTAAATGGTTGATTAATGAGAATGACATTGTGATGTCACAATGGGAGTGAATATATAACAAAAAATGGGAAGGACATTGTGACATCATAATGTGAGTGACATTGTGATGTCATAGTGGGAGAACTAAAGTGGTTTAATAATGAGAATGACATTGTGATGTCATAATGGGAGATAAGATTTGATGTTAAAATGGGGTTTACAGTGTGACATCATAATGGGAGTAACATTGTGATGTCATAATGGAAGAACTAAAGTGGTTTAATAATGAGAATGACATTGTGATTTCATAATGGGAGTGCCTATGTGTCAAAAAATTGGAAGGACATTGTGACATCATAATGCGAGTGACATTGTGATGTCATAATGGGAGTACTAAAGAGGTTTAATAATGAGTATGTCATTGTGATGTCATAATGGGAGTTAAGATTTGATGTAAAAATGGGGTTTACAGTGTGACATCATACTGGGAGTAACATTGTGATGTCATAATGGAAGTACTAAAGAGGTTTATTAATGAGAATGACATTGTGATGTCATAATAGGAGTGCCTATGTGACAAAAAAAGGGAAGGACATTGTGACATCATAATGCAAGTGACATTGTGATGTCATAATGGGAGTACTAAAGTGGTTTATTAATGATAATGACATTGTGATGTCATAATGGGAGTTAAGATTTGATATTACATTGGGGTTTACAGAGTGGCATCATAATACGAGTGACTTTGTGATGTCATAATGGGAGTAGTAAAATGGTTTAATAATGAGAATGACTTTGTGATGTCATAATGGGCGTTAAGATTTGATGTTAAAATGGGGTTCACAGTGTGACGTCATAATGGGAGTAACATTGTGATGTCTTAGTGGAAGTACTAAAGTGGTTTATTAATGAGAATCCCTTTGTGATGTCATAATGGGAGTTAAGATTTGATGATAAAATGGGGTTTACATTGTGACATCATAATGCAATTGACATTGTGATGTCATAGTGGAAGTACTAAAGTGGTTAATTAATGAGAATGACATTGTGACATCATAATGCGAGTGACATTGTGATGTCATAATGGGAGTAGTAAAATGGTTTGATAATGAGAATGACATTGTGATGTCATAATGGGAGTTAAGATTTGATTTTAAAATGGGGTTTACAGTGTGACAGCATAATGGGAGTAACATTGTGATGTCATAATGGGAGATAAGATTTGATGTTAAAATGGGGTTTAAAGTTTGACATAATAATGGGAGTACAAAAGTGGTTAAATAATGAGAATTATATTGTGATGTCATAATAGGAGTTAAGATTTGATGTTAAAATGGGATTCACAGTGTGACATCATAAAGGGAGTAACATTGTGATGTCATAGTGGAAGTACTTAAATGGTTGATTAATGAGAATGACATTGTGATGTCACAATGGGAGTGAATATATAACAAAAAATGGGAAGGACATTGTGACATCATAATGCGAGTGACATTGTGATGTCATAATGGGAGTTCTAAAGTGGTTTATTAATGATAATGACATTGTGATGTCATAATGGGAGTTAAGATTTGATGTTAAATTGGGGTTTACAGAGTGGCATCATAATGCGAGTGACATTGTGATGTCATAATTGGAGTACTAAAGTGATTTAATAATGAGTATGTCATTGTGATGTCATAATGGGAGTTAAGATTTGATGTAAAAATGGGGCTTACAGTGTGACATCATAATGGGAGTAACATTGTGATGTCATAATGGAAGAACTAAAGAGGTTTATTAATGAGAATGACATTGTGATGTCATAATAGGAGTGCCTATGTGACAAAAAATGGGAAGGACATTGTGACATCATAATGCGAGTGACATTGTGATGTCATAATGGGAGAACTAAAGTGGTTTATTAATGAGAATCCCTTTGTGATGTCATAATGGGAGTGCCTATGTAACAAAAAATGGGAAGGACATTGTGATGTCATAATGGGCGTTAAGATTTGATGTTAAAATGGGGTTCACAGTGTGACATCATAATGGGAGTAACATTGTGATGTCATAGAGGAAGTACTAAAGTGGTTTATTAATGAGAATCCCTTTGTGATGTCATAATGGGAGTGCCTATGTAACAAAAAATGGGAAGGACATTGTGACATCATATTGTGAGTGACATTGTGATGTCATAGTGGGAGAACTAAAGTGGTTTAATAAAGAGAATTACATTGTGATGTCATAATGGGAGTTTAGATTTGATGTTAAAATGGGGTTTACAGTGTGACATCAAAATGGGAGTAACATTGTGATGTCATCATGGAAGAACTAAAGTGGTTTATTAATGAGAATGACATTGTGATGTCATAATGGGAGTGCCTATGTGACAAAAAATGGGAAGGACATTGTGACATCATAATGTGAGTGACATTGTGATGTCATAATGGGAGAGCTAAAGTGGTTTATTAATGATAATGACATTGTGATGTCATAATGGGAGTTAAGATTTGATGTTAAAATCGGGTTTACAGCGTGACATCATAATGCGAGTGACATTGTGATGTCATAATGGTAGTTCTAAAGTGGTTTAATGATGAGAGTGACATTGTGATGTCATAATGGGAGTTAAGATTTGATGTTAAAATGGGGTTTACATTGTGACATCATAATGCGATTAACATTGTGATGTCATAATTGGAGTACTAAAGTGGTTTAATATCGAGAATGACATTGTGATGTCATAATGGGAGATAAGATTTGATGTTAAAATTGTGATTACAGTGTGACATCATAATGCGAGTGACATTGTGATGACATAATTGGAGTACTAAAGTGGTTTAATAATGAGAATGACATTGTGATGTCATAATGGGAGATAAGATTTGATGTTAAAATGGGGTTTACAGTGTGACATCATAATGGGAGTAACATTGTGATGTCATAATGGAAGAACTAAAGTGGTTTATTAATGAGAATGACATTGTGATGTCATAATGGGAGTGCCTATGTTTCAAAAAATCGGAAGGACATTGTGACATCATAATGCGAGTGACATTGTGATGTCATAATGGGAGTACTAAAGTGGTTTAATAATGAGTATGTCATTGTGATGTCATAATGGGAGTTAAGATTTGATGTAAAAATGGGGTTTACAGTGTGATCATACTGGGAGTAACATTGTGATGTCATAATGGAAGTACTAAAGTGGTTTATTAATGAGAATGACATTGTGATGTCATAATAGGAGTGCCTATGTGACAAAAAATGGGAAGGACATTGTGACATCATAATGCGAGTGACATTGTGATGTCATAATGGGAGTACTAAAGTGGTTTATTAATGATAATGACATTGTGATGTCATAATGGGAGTTAAGATTTGATGTTACATTGGGGTTTACAGAGTGGCATCATAATGCGAGTGACTTTGTGATGTCTTAATGGTAGTAGTAAAATGGTTTAATAATGAGAATGACTTTGTGATGTCATAATGGGCGTTAAGATTTGATGTTAAAATGGGGTTCACAGTGTGACATCATAATGGGAGTAACATTGTGATGTCATAGTGGAAGTACTTAAATGGTTTATTAATGAGAATGACATTGTGATGTCACAATGGGAGTGAATATGTAATAAAAAATGGGAAGGACATTGTGACATCATAATGTGAGTGACATTGTGATGTCATAGTGGGAGAACTAAAGTGGTTTAATAATGAGAATGGCATTGTGATGTCGTAATGGGAGATAAGATTTGATGTTAAAATGGGGTTTACAGTGTGACATCATAATGGGAGTAACATTGAGATGTCATAATGGAAGAACTAAAGTCGTTTATTAATGAGAATGACATTGTGATGTCATAATAGGAGTGCCTATGTGACAAAAAATTGGAAGGACATTGTGACATCATAATGGGAGTAACATTGTGATGTCATAGTGGAAGTACTAAAGTGGTTTATTAATGAGAATCCCTTTGTGATGTCATAATAGGAGTTAAGATTTGATAGTAAAATGGGGTTTAAAGTGTGACATCATAATGCGAGTGACATTCTGATGTCATAGTGGTAGAACTAAAGTGGTTTAATAATGAGAATGACATTGTGATGTTATAATGGGAGTTAAGATTTGATGTTAAAATGGGGTTCACTGTGACATCATAATGGGAGTAACATAGTGATGTCATTGTGGAAGTACTAAAGTGGTTTATTAATGAGAATGACATTGTGATGTCATAATTGGAGTGCCAATGTAACAAAAATGGGAAGGACATTGTGACATCATAAAGTGAGTGACATTGTGATGTCATAGTGGGAGAACTAAAGTGGTTTAATAAAGAGAATTACATTGTGATGTCATAATGGGAGTTAAGATTTGATGTTAAAATGGGGTTTACAGTGTGACATCATAATGGGAGTAGCATTGTGATGTTATAATGGAAGAACTAAAGTGGTTTATTAATGAGAATGACATTGTGATGTCATAATGGGAGTGCCTATGTGACAAAAAATGGGAATGACATTGTGACATCAAAATGTGAGTGACATTGTGATGTCATTATGGGAGTGCTAAACTGGTTTGTTAATGATAATGACATTGTGATGTCATAATGGGAGTTAAGATTTGATGTTAAAATGGGGTTTACAGCGTGACATCATAATGTGTGTGACATTGTGATGTCATAATTGTAGTACTAAAGTGGTTTAATAATGAGATTGACAATGTGATGTCATAATGGGAGTTAAGATTTGATGTTAAAATGGGGTTTACATTGTGACATCATAATGCGATTGACATTGTGATGTCATAATGGGAGTACTAAAGTGGTTTAGTAATGAGAATGACTTTGTGATGTTATAATGGGAGTTAAGATTTGATGTTAAAATGGGGTTCATAGTGTGACATCATAATGGGAGTAACATTGTGATGTCATAGTGGAAGTACTAAAGTGGTTTATTAAAGAGAATGACATTGTGATGACATAATGGAAGTTAAGATTTGATGTTAAAATGGGGTTTACAGTGTGACATCATAATGCGAGTGACATTGTGATGTCATAATGGGAGTAGTAAAATGGTTTAATAATGAGAATGACATTGTGATGTCATAATGGGAGTTAAGATTTGATATTAAAATGGGGTTCACAGTGACATCATAATGTGAGTGACATTGTGATGTCATAGTGGAAGTACTAAAGTGGTTTATTAATGAGAATGACATTGTGATGTCATAATGGGAGTTAAGATTTGATGTTAAAATGGGGTTTACAGTGTGACATCATAATGGGAGTAACATTGTGATGTCATAATGGGAGTTAAGATTTTATATTAAAATGGGGTTCAAAGTGTGACATCATAAAGGGAGTAATATTGTTATGTCATAGTGGAAGTACTAAAGTGGTTTATTAATGAGAATGACATTGTGATGTCATAATGGGATTGTCTATGTAACAAAAAATGGGAAGGACATTGTGACATCATAATGTGATTGACATTGTGATGTCATATTGGGAGTACTAAAGTGGTTTAATAATGAGAATGACATTGTGATGTTAAAATGGGAGTTAAGATTTGATGTTAAAATGGGGTTTATAGTGTGACATCATAATGGGAGTAACATTGTGATGTCATAATGAAAGAACTAAAGTGGTTCATTAATGAGAATGACATTGTGATGTCATAATGGGAGTGCCTACTTGAAATAAAAGGGAAGGACATTGTGACATCATGTGAGTGACATTGTGATGTCATAATGGGAGTACAAAATTGATTTAATAATGAGAATGACATTGTGATGTCATAATGGGAGTGCCTATGTAACAAAAAATGGGAAGGATATTGTGAAATCATAATGCGAATGACATTGTGATGTCATAGTGTGAGAACTAAAGTGGTTTAATAATGAGAATGACATTGTGATGTCACAATGGGAGTTAAGATTTGATGTTAAATTGGTGTTTACAGTGTGACATCCTAATGCGAGTAACATTGTGATGTCATAATGGGAGTACTAAAGTGGTTTAATAATGAGAATGACATTGTGATGTCATAATGGGAGTTAAGATTTGATGTTAAAATGGGGTTTACATTGTGACATTATAGTGGGAGTAACATTGTGATGTCATAGTGGAAGTACTAAAGTGGTTTATTAATCAGAATGACATTGTGATGTCATAATGGGAGTGCCTATGTGACAAAAAATGGGAAGGACATTGTGACATCATAATGCGAGTGACATTGTGATGTCATAATTGCAGTGCTAAAGTGGTTTATTAATGAAAATGACATTGTGATGTCATAATGGGAGTTAAGATCTGATGTTAAAATGGGGTTTACAGCATGACATCATAATGCGAGAGACATTGTGATGTCATAATGGGAGTACTAAAGTGGTTTAATAATGAGAGTGACATTGTGATGTCATAATGGGAGTTAAGATTTGATGTTAAAATGGGGTTTACATTGTGACATCAAAATGCGATTGACATTGTCATGACATAATGGGAGTACTAAAGTGGTTTAATAATGAGAATGACATTGTGATGTCATAATGTGAGTTAAGATTTGATGTTAAAATGGGGTTCAAAGTGTGACATCATAATGGGAGTAACATTGTGATGTCATAGTGGAAGTACTAAAGTGGTTTATTAATGAGAATTACATTGTGATGTCATAATAGGAGTGCCTATGTAACAAAAAATGGGAAGGACATTGTGACATCATAATGTGAGAGACATTGTGATGTCATAATGGGAGTAGTAAAATGGTTTAATAATGAGAATGACATTGTGATGTCATAATGGGAGTTAAGATTTGATGTTAAAATGGGGTTTACAGTGTGACATCATAATGGGAGTAACATTGTGATGTCATAATGGGAGTTAAGATTTTATATTAAATTGGGTTCACAGTGTGACATCATAAAGGGAGTAATATTGTTATGTCATAGTGGAAGTACTAAAGTGGTTTATTAATGAGAATTACATTGTGATGTCATAATGGGAGTGTCTATGTAACAAAAAATGGGAACGACATTGTGACATCATAATGCGATTGACATTGTGATGTCATTTTGGGAGTACTAAAGTGGTTTAATAATGAGAATGACATTGTGATGTTATAATGGGAGTTAAGATTTGATGTTAAAATGGGGTTTACATTGTGACATCATAATGCGATTGACATTGTCATGTTATAATGGGAGTACTAAAGTGGTTTAATAATGAGAATGACATTGTGATGTCATAATGTGAGTTAAGATTTGATGTTAAAATGGGGTTCAAAGTGTGACATCATAATGGGAGTAACATTGTGATGTCATAGTGGAAGTACTAAAGTGGTTTATTAAAGAGAATGACATTGTGATGACATAATGGGAGTTAAGATTTGATGTTAATATAGTGTTTACAGTGTGCCATCATAATGCAAGTGACATTGTGATGTCATAATGGGAGTAGTAAAATGGTTTAATGAGAATGACATTGTGATGTTATAATGGGAGTTAAGATTTGATGTTAAAATGGGGTTTATAGTGTGACATCATAATGGGAGTAACATTGTGATGTCATAATGGAAGAACTAAAGTGGTTCATTAATGAGAATGACATTGTGATTTCATAATGGGAGTGCTTATGTGAAATAAAAGGGAAGGACATTGTGACATCATGTGAGTGACATTGTGATGTCATAATGGGAGTACAAAATTGATTTAATAATGAGAATGACATTGTGATGTCATAATGGGAATGCCTATGTAACAAAAAATGAGAAGGATATTGTGACATCATAATGCGAATGACATTGTGATGTCATAGTGGGAGAACTAAAGTGGTTTAATAATGAGAATGACATTGTGATGTCACAATGGGAGTTAAGATTTTATGTTAAATTGGGGTTTACAGTCTGACATCATAATGCGAGTAACATTGTGATGTCATAATTGGAGTACTAAAGTGGTTTAATAATGAGAATTACATTGTGATGTCATAATGGGAGTTAAGATTTGATGTTAAAATGGGGTTTACAGTGTGACATTATAATGGGATTAACATTGTGATGTCATAGTGGAAGTACTAAAGTGGTTTATTAATCTGAATGATATTGTGATGTCATAATGGGAGTGCCTATGTGACAAAAAATGGGAAGGACATTGTGACATCATAATGCGAGTGACATTGTGATGTCATAATTGCAGTGCTAAAGTGGTTTATTAATGAAAATGACATTGTGATGTCATAATGGGAGTTAAGATTTGATGTTAAAATGGGGTTTACAGTGTGACATCATAATGGGAGTAACATTGTGATGTCATAATGGGAGTTAAGATTTTATATTAAAATGGGGTTCACAGTGTGACATCATAAAGGGAGTAATATTGTTATGTCATAGTGGAAGTACTAAAGTGGTTTATTAATGAGAATTACATTGTGATGTCATAATGGGAGTGTCTATGTAACAAAAAATGGGAAGGACATTGTGACATCATAATGTGGTTGACATTGTGATGTCATATTGGGAGTACTAAAGTGGTTTAATAATCAGAATGACATTCTGATGTTATAATGGGAGTTAAGATTTGATGTTAAAATGGGGTTTATAGTGTGACATCATAATGGGAGTAACATTGTGATGTCATAATGGAAGAACTAAAGTGGTTCATTAATGAGAATGACATTGTGATTTCATAATGGGAGTGCTTATGTGAAATTAAAGGGAAGGACATTGTGACATCATGTGAGTGACATTGTGATGTCATAATGGGAGTACAAAATTGATTTAATAATGAGAATGAGATTGTGATGTCATAATGGGAGAACCTATGTAACAAAAAATGAGAAGGATATTGTGACATCATAATGCAAATGACATTGTGATGTCATAGTTTGAGAACTAAAGTGGTTTAATAATGAGAATGACATTGTGATGTCACAATGGGAGTTAAGATTTTATGTTAAATTGGTGTTTACTGTGTGACATCATAATGCGTGTAACATTGTGATGTCATAATTGGAGTACTAAAGTGGTTTAATAATGAGAATGACATTGTGATGTCATAATGGGAGTTAAGATTTGATGTTAAAATGGGGTTTACAGTGTGACATTATAATGAGAGTAACATTGTGATGTCATAGTGGAAGTACTAAAGTGGTTTATTAATCAGAATGACATTGTGATGTCATAATGGGAGTGCCTATGTGACAAAAAATGGGAAGGACATTGTGACATCATAATGTGAGTGACATTTTGATGTCATAATGGGAGTAACATTGTGATGTCATAATTGGAGTACTAAAGTGGTTTAATAATGAGAATGACATTGTGATGTCATATTGGGAGTTAAGATTTGATGTTAAAATAGGGTTTACAGTGTGACATCATAATGGGAGTAACATTGAGATGTCATAATGGAAGAACTAAAGTCGTTTATTAATGAGAATGACATTGTGATGTCATAATAGGAGTGCCTATGTGACAAAAAATGGGAAGGACATTGTGACATCATAATGGGAGTAACATTGTGATGTCATAGTGGAAGTACTAAAGTGGTTTATTAATGAGAATCCCTTTGTGATGTCATAATAGGAGTTAAGATTTGATAGTAAAATGGGGTTTAAAGTGTGACATCATAATGCGAGTGACATTCTGATGTCATAGTGGTAGAACTAAAGTGGTTTAATAATGAGAATGACATTGTGATGTTATAATGGGAGTTAAGATTTGATGTTAAAATGGGGTTCACTGTGACATCATAATGGGAGTAACATAGTGATGTCATTGTGGAAGTACTAAAGTGGTTTATTAATGAGAATGACATTGTGATGTCATAATTGGAGTGCCAATGTAACAAAAATGGGAAGGACATTGTGACATCATAAAGTGAGTGACATTGTGATGTCATAGTGGGAGAACTAAAGTGGTTTAATAAAGAGAATTACATTGTGATGTCATAATGGGAGTTAAGATTTGATGTTAAAATGGGGTTTACAGTGTGACATCATAATGGGAGTAGCATTGTGATGTTATAATGGAAGAACTAAAGTGGTTTATTAATGAGAATGACATTGTGATGTCATAATGGGAGTGCCTATGTGACAAAAAATGGGAATGACATTGTGACATCAAAATGTGAGTGACATTGTGATGTCATTATGGGAGTGCTAAACTGGTTTGTTAATGATAATGACATTGTGATGTCATAATGGGAGTTAAGATTTGATGTTAAAATGGGGTTTACAGCGTGACATCATAATGTGTGTGACATTGTGATGTCATAATTGTAGTACTAAAGTGGTTTAATAATGAGATTGACAATGTGATGTCATAATGGGAGTTAAGATTTGATGTTAAAATGGGGTTTACAGTGTGACATCATAATGCGAGTGACATTGTGATGTCATAATGGGAGTAGTAAAATGGTTTAATAATGAGAATGACATTGTGATGTCATAATGGGAGTTAAGATTTGATGTTAAAATGGGGTTCACAGTGACATCATAATGCGAGTGACATTGTGATGTCATAGTGGAAGTACTAAAGTGGTTTATTAATGAGAATGACATTGTGATGTCATAATGGGAGTTAAGATTTGATGTTAAAATGGGGTTAACAGTGTAACATCATAATGGGAGTAACATTGTGATGTCATAATGGGAGTTAAGATTTTATATTAAAATGGGGTTCAAAGTGTGACATCATAAAGGGAGTAATATTGTTATGTCATAGTGGAAGTACTAAAGTGGTTTATTAATGAGAATGACATTGTGATGTCATAATGGGAGTGTCTATGTAACAAAAAATGGGAAGGACATTGTGACATCATAATGTGATTGACATTGTGATGTCATATTGGGAGTACTAAAGTGGTTTAATAATGAGAATGACATTGTGATGTTAAAATGGGAGTTAAGATTTGATGTTAAAATGGGGTTTATAGTGTGACATCATAATGGGAGTAACATTGTGATGTCATAATGAAAGAACTAAAGTGGTTCATTAATGAGAATGACATTGTGATGTCATAATGGGAGTGCCTACGTGAAATAAAAGGGAAGGACATTGTGACATCATGTGAGTGACATTGTGATGTCATAATGGGAGTACAAAATTGATTTAATAATGAGAATGACATTGTGATGTCATAATGGGAGTGCCTATGTAACAAAAAATGGGAAGGATATTGTGAAATCATAATGCGAATGACATTGTGATGTCATAGTGGGAGAACTAAAGTGGTTTAATAATGAGAATGACATTGTGATGTCACAATGGGAGTTAAGATTTGATGTTAAATTGGTGTTTACAGTGTGACATCCTAATGCGAGTAACATTGTGATGTCATAATGGGAGTACTAAAGTGGTTTAATAATGAGAATGACATTGTGATGTCATAATGGGAGTTAAGATTTGATGTTAAAATGGGGTTTACAGTGTGACATTATAGTGGGAGTAACATTGTGATGTCATAGTGGAAGTACTAAAGTGGTTTATTAATCAGAATGACATTGTGATGTCATAATGGGAGTGCCTATGTGACAAAAAATGGGAAGGACATTGTGACATCATAATGTGAGTGACATTGTGATGTCATAATTGCAGTGCTAAAGTGGTTTATTAATGAAAATGACATTGTGATGTCATAATGGGAGTTAAGATCTGATGTTAAAATGGGGTTTACAGCGTGACATCATAATGCGAGAGACATTGTGATGTCATAATGGGAGTACTAAAGTGGTTTAATAATGAGAGTGACATTGTGATGTCATAATGGGAGTTAAGATTTGATGTTAAAATGGGGTTTACATTGTGACATCAAAATGCGATTGACATTGTCATGTCATAATGGGAGTACTAAAGTGGTTTAATAATGAGAATGACATTGTGATGTCATAATGTGAGTTAAGATTTGATGTTAAAATGGGGTTCAAAGTGTGACATCATAATGGGAGTAACATTGTGATGTCATAGTGGAAGTACTAAAGTGGTTTATTAATGAGAATTACATTGTGATGTCATAATAGGAGTGCCTATGTAACAAAAAATGGGAAGGACATTGTGACATCTTAATGTGAGAGACATTGTGATGTCATAATGGGAGTTAAGATTTGATGTTAAAATGGTGTTTACAGTGTGACATCATAATGCGAGTGACATTGTGATGTCATAATGGGAGTAGTAAAATGGTTTAATAATGAGAATGACATTGTGATGTCAAAATGGGAGTTAAGATTTGATGTTAAAATGGGGTTTACAGTGTGACATCATAATGGGAGTAACATTGTGATGTCATAATGGGAGTTAAGATTTTATATTAAATTGGGGTTCAGTGTGACATCATAAAGGGAGTAATATTGTTATGTCATAGTGGAAGTACTAAAGTGGTTTATTAATGAGAATTACATTGTGATGTCATAATGGGAGTGTCTATGTAACAAAAAATGGGAAGGACATTGTGACATCATAATGCGATTGACATTGTGATGTCATATTGGGAGTACTAAAGTGGTTTAATAATGAGAATGACATTGTGATGTTATAATGGGAGTTAAGATTTGATGTTAAAATGGGGTTTATAGTGTGACATCATAATGGGAGTATCATTGTGATGTCATAATGGAAGAACTAAAGTAGTTCATTAATGAGAATGACATTGTGATGTCATAATGGGAGTGCCTACGTGAAATAAAAGGGAAGGACATTGTGACATCATGTGAGTGACATTGTGATGTCATAATGGGAGTACAAAATTGATTTAATAATGAGAATGACATTGTGATGTCATAATGGGAGTGCCTATGTAACAAAAAATGGGAAGGATATAGTGACATCATAATGCGAATGACATTGTGATGTCATAGTGGGAGATCTAAAGTGGTTTAATAATGAGAATGGCATTGTGATGTCACAATGGGAGTTAAGGTTTGATGTTAAATTGGGGTTTACAGTGTGACATCATAATGCGAATAACATTGTGATGTCATAATTGGAGTACTAAAGTGGTTTAATAATGAGAATGACATTGTGATGTCATAATGGGAGTTAAGATTTGATGTTAAAATGGGGTTTACAGTGTGACATCGTAATGAGAGTAACATTGTGATGTCATAATGGAAAAACTAAAGTGGTTTATTAATGAGAATTACATTGTGATGTCATAATAGGAGTGCCTATGTAACAAAAAATGGGAAGGACATTGTGACATCATAATGTGAGTGACATTGTGATGTCATAATGGGAGTACTAAAGTGGTTTATTAATGATAATGACATTGTGATGTCATAATGGGAGTTAAGATTTGATGTTAAGATGGTGTTTACAGTGTGACATCATAATGCGAGTGACATTGTGATGTCATAATGGGAGTTGTAAAATGGTTTAATAATGAGAATGACATTGTGATGTCATAATGGGAGTTAAGATTTGATGTTAAAATGGGGTTTACAGTGTGACATCATAATGGGAGTAACATTGTGATGTCATAATGGGAGTTAAGATTTTATATTAAATTGGGGTTCACAGTGTGACATCATAAAGGGAGTAATATTGTTATGTCATAGTGGAAGTACTAAAGTGGTTTATTAATGAGAATTACATTGTGATGTCATAATGGGAGTGTCTATGTAACAAAAAATGGGAAGGACATTGTGACATCATAATGCGATTGACATTGTGATGTCATATTGGGAGTACTAAAGTGGTTTAATAATGAGAATGACATTGTGATGTTATAATGGGAGTTAAGATTTGATGTTAAAATGGGGTTTACATTGTGACATCATAATGCGATTGACATTGTCATGTTATAATGGGAGTACTAAAGTGGTTTAATAATGAGAATGACATTGTGATGTCATAATGTGAGTTAAGATTTGATGTTAAAATGGGGTTCAAAGTGTGACATCATAATGGGAGTAACATTGTGATGTCATAGTGGAAGTACTAAAGTGGTTTATTAAAGAGAATGACATTGTGATGACATAATGGGAGTTAAGATTTGATGTTAATATAGTGTTTACAGTGTGCCATCATAATGCAAGTGACATTGTGATGTCATAATGGGAGTAGTAAAATGGTTTAATAATGAGAATGACATTGTGATGTTATAATGGGAGTTAAGATTTGATGTTAAAATGGGGTTTATAGTGTGACATCATAATGGGAGTAACATTGTGATGTCATAATGGAAGAACTAAAGTGGTTCATTAATGAGAATGACATTGTGATTTCATAATGGGAGTGCTTATGTGAAATAAAAGGGAAGGACATTGTGACATCATGTGAGTGACATTGTGATGTCATAATGGGAGTACAAAATTGATTTAATAATGAGAATGACATTGTGATGTCATAATGGGAGTGCCTATGTAACAAAAAATGAGAAGGATATTGTGACATCATAATGCGAATGACATTGTGATGTCATAGTGGGAGAACTAAAGTGGTTTAATAATGAGAATGACATTGTGATGTCACAATGGGAGTTAAGATTTTATGTTAAATTGGGGTTTACAGTCTGACATCATAATGCGAGTAACATTGTGATGTCATAATTGGAGTACTAAAGTGGTTTAATAATGAGAATTACATTGTGATGTCATAATGGGAGTTAAGATTTGATGTTAAAATGGGGTTTACAGTGTGACATTATAATGGGATTAACATTGTGATGTCATAGTGGAAGTACTAAAGTGGTTTATTAATCTTAATGATATTGTGATGTCATAATGGGAGTGCCTATGTGACAAAAAATGGGAAGGACATTGTGACATCATAATGCGAGTGACATTGTGATGTCATAATTGCAGTGCTAAAGTGGTTTATTAATGAAAATGACATTGTGATGTCATAATGGGAGTTAAGATCTGATGTTAAAATGGGGTTTACAGCGTGACATCATAATGCGAGAGACATTGTGATGTCATAATGGGAGTACTAAAGTGGTTTAATAATGAGAGTGACATTGTGATGTCATAATAGGAGTTAAGATTTGATGTTAAAATGGGGTTTACATTGTGACATCAAAATGCGATTGACATTGTCATGTCATAATGGGAGTACTAAAGTGGTTTAATAATGAGAATGACATTGTGATGTCATAATGTGAGTTAAGATTTGATGTTAAAATGGGGTTCAAAGTGTGACATCATAATGGGAGTAACATTGTGATGTCATAGTGGAAGTACTAAAGTGGTTTATTAATGAGAATTACATTGTGATGTCATAATAGGAGTGCCTATGTAACAAAAAATGGGAAGGACATTGTGACATCTTAATGTGAGAGACATTGTGATGTCATAATGGGAGTTAAGATTTGATGTTAAAATGGTGTTTACAGTGTGACATCATAATGCGAGTGACATTGTGATGTCATAATGGGAGTAGTAAAATGGTTTAATAATGAGAATGACATTGTGATGTCAAAATGGGAGTTAAGATTTGATGTTAAAATGGGGTTTACAGTGTGACATCATAATGGGAGTAACATTGTGATGTCATAATGGGAGTTAAGATTTTATATTAAATTGGGGTTCACAGTGTGACATCATAAAGGGAGTAATATTGTTATGTCATAGTGGAAGTACTAAAGTGGTTTATTAATGAGAATTACATTGTGATGTCATAATGGGAGTGTCTATGTAACAAAAAATGGGAAGGACATTGTGACATCATAATGCGATTGACATTGTGATGTCATATTGGGAGTACTAAAGTGGTTTAATAATGAGAATGACATTGTGATGTTATAATGGGAGTTAAGATTTGATGTTAAAATGGCGTTTATAGTGTGACATCATAATGGGAGTATCATTGTGATGTCATAATGGAAGAACTAAAGTAGTTCATTAATGAGAATGACATTGTGATGTCATAATGGGAGTGCCTACGTGAAATAAAAGGGAAGGACATTGTGACATCATGTGAGTGACATTGTGATGTCATAATGGGAGTACAAAATTGATTTAATAATGAGAATGACATTGTGATGTCATAATGGGAGTGCCTATGTAACAAAAAATGGGAAGGATATTGTGACATCATAATGCGAATGACATTGTGATGTCATAGTGGGAGATCTAAAGTGGTTTAATAATGAGAATGGCATTGTGATGTCACAATGGGAGTTAAGGTTTGATGTTAAATTGGGGTTTACAGTGTGACATCATAATGCGAATAACATTGTGATGTCATAATTGGAGTACTAAAGTGGTTTAATAATGAGAATGACATTGTGATGTCATAATGGGAGTTAAGATTTGATGTTAAAATGGGGTTTACAGTGTGACATCGTAATGAGAGTAACATTGTGATGTCATAATGGAAAAACTAAAGTGGTTTATTAATGAGAATTACATTGTGATGTCATAATAGGAGTGCCTATGTAACAAAAAATGGGAAGGACATTGTGACATCATAATGTGAGTGACATTGTGATGTCATAATGGGAGTACTAAAGTGGTTTATTAATGATAATGACATTGTGATGTCATAATGGGAGTTAAGATTTGATGTTAAGATGGTGTTTACAGTGTGACATCATAATGCGAGTGACATTGTGATGTCATAATGGGAGTTGTAAAATGGTTTAATAATGAGAATGACATTGTGATGTCATAATGGGAGTTAAGATTTGATGTTAAAATGGGGTTTACAGTGTGACATCATAATGGGAGTAACATTGTGATGTCATAATGGGAGTTAAGATTTTATATTAAATTGGGGTTCACAGTGTGACATCATAAAGGGAGTAATATTGTTATGTCATAGTGGAAGTACTAAAGTGGTTTATTAATGAGAATTACATTGTGATGTCATAATGGGAGTGTCTATGTAACAAAAAATGGGAAGGACATTGTGACATCATAATGCGATTGACATTGTGATGTCATATTGGGAGTACTAAAGTGGTTTAATAATGAGAATGACATTGTGATGTTATAATGGGAGTTAAGATTTGATGTTAAAATGGGGTTTACATTGTGACATCATAATGCGATTGACATTGTCATGTTATAATGGGAGTACTAAAGTGGTTTAATAATGAGAATGACATTGTGATGTCATAATGTGAGTTAAGATTTGATGTTAAAATGGGGTTCAAAGTGTGACATCATAATGGGAGTAACATTGTGATGTCATAGTGGAAGTACTAAAGTGGTTAATTAAAGAGAATGACATTGTGATGACATAATGGGAGTTAAGATTTGATGTTAATATAGTGTTTACAGTGTGCCATCATAATGCAAGTGACATTGTGATGTCATAAAGGGAGTAGTAAAATGGTTTAATAATGAGAATGACATTGTGATGTTATAATGGGAGTTAAGATTTGATGTTAAAATGGGGTTTATAGTGTGACATCATAATGGGAGTAACATTGTGATGTCATAATGGAAGAACTAAAGTGGTTCATTAATGAGAATGACATTGTGATTTCATAATGGGAGTGCTTATGTGAAATAAAAGGGAAGGACATTGTGACATCATGTGAGTGACATTGTGATGTCATAATGGGAGTACAAAATTGATTTAATAATGAGAATGACATTGTGATGTCATAATGGGAGTGCCTATGTAACAAAAAATGAGAAGGATATTGTGACATCATAATGCGAATGACATTGTGATGTCATAGTGGGAGAACTAAAGTGGTTTAATAATGAGAATGACATTGTGATGTCACAATGGGAGTTAAGATTTTATGTTAAATTGGGGTTTACAGTCTGACATCATAATGCGAGTAACATTGTGATGTCATAATTGGAGTACTAAAGTGGTTTAATAATGAGAATTACATTGTGATGTCATAATGGGAGTTAAGATTTGATGTTAAAATGGGGTTTACAGTGTGACATTATAATGGGATTAACATTGTGATGTCATAGTGGAAGTACTAAAGTGGTTTATTAATCTGAATGATATTGTGATGTCATAATGGGAGTGCCTATGTGACAAAAAATGGGAAGGACATTGTGACATCATAATGCGAGTGACATTGTGATGTCATAATTGCAGTGCTAAAGTGGTTTATTAATGAAAATGACATTGTGATGTCATAATGGGAGTTAAGATTTGATGTTAAAATGGGGTTTACAGTGTGACATCATAATGGGAGTAACATTGTGATGTCATAATGGGAGTTAAGATTTTATATTAAAATGGGGTTCACAGTTTGACATCATAAAGGGAGTAATATTGTTATGTCATAGTGGAAGAACTAAAGTGGTTTATTAATGAGAATTACATTGTGATGTCATAATGGGAGTGTCTATGTAACAAAAAATGGGAAGGACATTGTGACATCATAATGTGATTGACATTGTGATGTCATATTGGGAGTACTAAAGTGGTTTAATAATCAGAATGACATTGTGATGTTATAATGGGAGTTAAGATTTGATGTTAAAATGGGGTTTATAGTGTGACATCATAATGGGAGTAACATTGTGATGTCATAATGGAAGAACTAAAGTGGTTCATTAATGAGAATGACATTGTGATTTCATAATGGGAGTGCTTATGTGAAATAAAAGGGAAGGACATTGTGACATCATGGAAGTGACATTGTGATGTCATAATGGGAGTACAAAATTGATTTAATAATGAGAATGAGATTGTGATGTCATAATGGGAGAACCTATGTAACAAAAAATGAGAAGGATATTGTGACATCATAATGCGAATGACATTGTGATGTCATAGTTTGAGAACTAAAGTGGTTTAATAATGAGAATGACATTGTGATGTCACAATGGGAGTTAAGATTTTATGTTAAATTGGTGTTTACTGTGTGACATCATAATGCGTGTAACATTGTGATGTCATAATTGGAGTACTAAAGTGGTTTAATAATGAGAATGACATTGTGATGTCATAATGGGAGTTAAGATTTGATGTTAAAATGGGGTTTACAGTGTGACATTATAATGAGAGTAACATTGTGATGTCATAGTGGAAGTACTAAAGTGGTTTATTAATCAGAATGACATTGTGATGTCATAATGGGAGTGCCTATGTGACAAAAAATGGGAAGGACATTGTGACATCATAATGTGAGTGACATTTTGATGTCATAATGGGAGTAACATTGTGATGTCATAATTGGAGTACTAAAGTGGTTTAATAATGAGAATGACATTGTGATGTCATATTGGGAGTTAAGATTTGATGTTAAAATAGGGTTTACATTGTGACATCATAATGGGAGTAACATTGTGATGTCATAATGGAAGAACTAAAGTGGTTTATTAATGAGAATGACATTGTGATGTCATAATGTGAGTGCCTATGTGACAAATAATGGGAAGGACATTCTGACATAATAATGCAAGTGACATTGTGATGTCATAATGGGAGTACTAAAGTGGTTTAAAAATGAGAGTGACATTGTGATGTCATAATAGGAGTTAAGATTTGATGTTAAAATGAGGTTTACATTGTGACATCATAATGCGATTGACATTGTGATGTCATAATGGGAGTAATAAAGTGGTTTAATAATGAGAATGACATTGTGATGTCATAAAGTGAGTAAGATTTGATGTTAAAATGGGGTTCACAATGTGACATCATAATGGGAGTAACATTGTGATTTCATAGTGGAAGTACTAAAGTGGTTTATTAAAGAGAATGACATTGTGATGTCATAATGGGAGTGCCTATGTAACAAAAAATGGGAAGGACATTGTGACATCATAATGTAAGTGACATTGTGATGTCATAGTGGGAGAACTAAAGTGGTTTAATAAAGAGAATTACATTGTGATGTCATAATGGGAGTTAAGATTTGATGTTAATATGGGGTTTACAGTGTGACATCATAATGGGATTAACATTGTGAAGTCATAATGGAAGTTAAGATTTGATGTTAAAATGGGGTTCACAGTGTGACATCATAAAGGGAGTAATATTGTTAAGTCATAGTGGAAGTACTAAAGTGGTTTATTAATGAGAATCTCTTTGTGATATCATAATTGGAGTTAAGATTTGATGTTAAAATGGGGTTTACATTGTGACATCATAATGCAATTGACATTGTGATCTCATAATGGGAGAACAAAAGTGGTTTATTAATGAGAATGACAATGTGATGTCATAATGGGAGTGCCTATGTAACAAAAAATGGGAAGGACATTGTGACATCATAATGGGATTGACATTGTGATGTCATAGTGGGAGAACTAAAGTGGTTTAATAATGAGAATGACATTGTGATGTCATAATGGGAGTTAAGATTTGATGTTAAATTGGGGTTTACAGTGTGACATCATAATGGGAGTAACATTGTGATGTCATACTGGAAGTACTAAAGTGGTTTATTAAAGAGAATGACATTGTGATGACATAATGGAAGTTAAGATATGATGTTAAAATGGTGTTTACAGTGTGACATCATAATGCAAGTGACATTGTGATGTCATAATGGGAGGAGTAAAATGGTTTAATAATGAGAATGACATTGTGATGTCATATTGGGCGTTAAGATTTGATGTTAAAATGGGGTTTACAGTGTGACATCATAATGGGAGTAACATTGCGGTGTCATAATGGAAGAACTAAAGTGGTTTATTAACGAGAATGACATTGTGATGTCATAATGTGAGTGCCTATGTGACAAAAAATGGGAAGGACATTGTGACATCATAATGTGAGTGACATTTTGATGTCAAAATGGGGGTACTAATGTGGTTTATTAATGATAATGACATTGTGATGTCATAATGGAAGTACTAAAGTGGTTTAATAATGAGAGTGACATTGTGATGTCATAATGGGAGTTAAGATTTGATGTTAAAATGGGGTTTACATTGTGACATCATAATGCGATTGACATTGTGATGTCATAATGGGAGTACTATAGTGGTTTAATAATGAGAATGACATTGTGTTGTTATAATGGGAGTTAAGATTTGATGTTAAAATGGGGTACACAGTGACATCATAATGCGAGTGACATTGTGATGTCATAGTGGAAGTACTAAAGTGGTTTATTAATGAGAATGACATTGTGATGTCATAATGGGAGTTAAGATTTGATGTTAATATGGGGTTTACAGTGTGACATCATAATGGGATTAACATTGTGAAGTCATAATGGAAGTTAAGATTTGATGTTAAAATGGGGTTCACAGTGTGACATCATAAAGGGAGTAATATTGTTAAGTCATAGTGGAAGTACTAAAGTGGTTTATTAATGAGAATCTCTTTGTGATATCATAATGGGAGTTAAGATTTGATGTTAAAATGGGGTTTACATTGTGACATCATAATGCAATTGACATTGTGATCTCATAATGGGAGTACTAAAGTGGTTTAATAATGAGAATGACATTGTGATGTCATATTGGGCGTTAAGATTTGACGTTAAAATTGGGTTCACAGTGTGACATCATAATGGGAGTAACATTGTGATGTCATAGGGGAAGTACTAAAGTGGTTTATTAATGAGAATGAAATGGTGATGTCATAATTGGAGTGCATATGTAACAAAAAATGGGAAGGACATTCTGACATCATAATGTGAGTGACATTGTGATGTCATAGTGGGAGAACTAAAGTGGTTTAATAAAGAGAATTACATTGTGATATCAGAATGGGAGTTAAGATTTGATGTTAAATTGGGGTTTACAGTGTGACATCATAATGCGAGTGACATTGTGATGTCATAATTGGAGTGCTAAAGTGGTTTATTAATGAAAATGACATTGTGATGTCATAATGGGAGTTAAGAAATGATGTTAAAATGGGGTTTACAGCGTGACATCATAATGCGAGAGACATTGTGATGTGATAATGGGAGTACTAAAGTGGTTTAATAATGAGAGTGACATTGTGATGTCATAATGGGAGTTAAGATTTGATGTTAAAATGAGGTTTACATTGTGACATCATAATGCGATTGACATTGTGATGTCATAATGGGAGTAATAAAGCGGTTTAATAATGAGAATGACATTGTGATGTCATAAAGTGAGTAAGATTTGATGTTAAAATGGGGTTCACAATGTGACATCATAATGGGAGTAACATTGTGATTTCATAGTGGAAGTACTAAAGTGGTTTATTAAAGAGAATGACATTGTGATGTCATAATGGGCGTTAAAATTTGATGTTAAAATGGTATTCACATTGTGACATCATAATGGGAGTAACATTGTGATGTCATAGTGGAAGTACTAAAGTGGTTTATTAATGAGAATCCCTTTGTGATGTCATAATGGGAGTGCCTATGTAACAAAAAATGGGAAGGACATTGTGACATCATAATGTGAGTGACATTGTGATGTCATAGTGGGAGAACTAAAGTGGTTTAATAACGAGAATTACATTGTGATGTCATAATGGGAGTTAAGATTTGATGTTAAAATGGGGTTTACAGTGTGACATCATAATGCGAGTGACATTGTGATGTCATAATTGGAGTACTAAAGTGGTTTAATAATGAGAATGACATTGTGATGTCATAATGGGAGTTAAGATTTGATGTTAAAATGGGGTTTACAGAGTGGCATCAAAATGGGAGTAACATTGTGATGTCATAATGGAAGAACTAAAGTGGTTTATTAACGAGAATGACATTGTGATGTCATAATGTGAGTGCCTATGTGACAAAAAATGGGAAGGACATTGTTACATCATAATGTGAGTGACATTTTGATGTCATAATGGGAGTACTAAAGTGGTTTAATAATGAGAGTGACATTGTGATGTCATAATGGGAGTTAAGATTTGATGTTAAAATGAGGCTCAAAGTGTGACATCATAATGGGAGTAACATTGTGATGTCATAGTGGAAGTACTAAAGTGGTTTATTAATGAGAATGACATTGTGATGACATAATGGGAGTTAAGACTTGATGTTAAAATAGTGTTTACAGTGTGCCATCATAACGCAAGTGACATTGTGATGTCATAATGGGAGTACTAAATGGTTTATTAGTGATAATGACATTGTGATGTCAAAATGGGCTTAAGATTTGATGTTAAAATGGGGTTCACAGTGTGACATCATAATGAGAGTAACATTGTGATGTCATAGGGGAAGTACTCTAGTGGTGTATTAATGAGAATCTCTTTGTGATGTCATAATGGGAGTTAAGATTTGATGTTAAAATGGGGTTTACATTGTGACATCATAATGCAATTGACATTGTGATCTCATAATGGGAGTACTAAAGTGGTTTAATAATGAGAATGACATTGTGATGTTATAATGGGAGTTAAGATTTGATGTTAAAATGGGGTTCACAGTGACATCATAATGGGAGTAACATTGTGATGTCATAATTGGAGTACTAAAGTGGTTTAATAATGAGAATGACATTGTGATGTCATATTGGGAGTTAAGATTTGATGTTAAATTAGGGTTTACAGTGTGACATCATAATGGGAGTAACATTGTGATGTCATAATGGAAGAACTAAAGTGGTTTATTAATGAGAATGACATTGTGATGTCATAATGTGAGTGCCTATGTGACAAAAATTGGGAAGGACATTGTGACATCATAATGTGAGTGACATTTTGATGTCATAATGGGGGTACTAATGTGGTTTATTAATGATAATGACATTGTGATGTCATAATGGGAGTTAAGATTTGATGTAAAATTGGGTTTTTTCAGAGTGGCATCATAATGCGAGTGACATTGTGATGTCATAATGGAAGTACTAAAGTGGTTTAATAATGAGAATGACTTTGTGATGTCATAATGGGAGTGCTAAAGTGGTTTATTAATGATAATGACATTGTGATGTCATAATGGGAGTTAAGATTTGATGTTAAAATGGGGTTTACAGCGTGACATCATAATGCGAGTGACATTGTGATGTCATAATGGAAGTACTAAAGTGGTTTAATAATGAGAGTGACATTGTGATGTCATAATGGGAGTTAAGATTTGATGTTAAAATGGGGTTTACATTGTGACATCATAATGCGATTGACATTGTGATGTCATAATGGGAGTACTAAAGTGGTTTAATAATGAGAATGACATTGTGTTGTTATAATGGGAGTTAAGATTTGATGTTAAAATGGGGTACACAGTGACATCATAATGCGAGTGACATTGTGATGTCATAGTGGAAGTACTAAAGTGGTTTATTAATGAGAATGACATTGTGATGTCATAATGGGAGTTAAGATTTGATGTTAATATGGGGTTTACAGTGTGAAATCATAATTGGATTAACATTGTGAAGTCATAATGGAAGTTAAGATTTGATGTTAAAATGGGGTTCACAGTGTGACATCATAAAGGGAGTAATATTGTTAAGTCATAGTGGAAGTACTAAAGTGGTTTATTAATGAGAATCTCTCTGTGATATCATAATGGGAGTTAAGATTTGATGTTAAAATGTGGTTTACATTGTGACATCATAATGCAATTGACATTGTGATCTCATAATGGGAGAAAAAAAGTGGTTTATTAATGAGAATGACAATGTGATGTCATAATGGGAGTGCCTATGTAACAAAAAATGGGAAGGACATTGTGACATCATAATGGGATTGACATTGTGATGTCATAGTGGGAGAACTAAAGTGGTTTAATAATGAGAATGACATTGTGATGTCATAATGGGAGTTAAGATTTGATGTTAAATTGAGGTTTACAGTGTAACATCATAATGGGAGTAACATTGTGATGTCATACTGGAAGTACTAAAGTGGTTTATTAAAGAGAATGACATTGTGATGACATAATGGAAGTTAAGATATGATGTTAAAATGGTGTTTACAGTGTGACATCATAATGCAAGTGACATTGTGATGTCATAATGGGAGGAGTAAAATGGTTAAATAATGAGAATGACATTGTGATGTCATATTGGGCGTTATGATTTGATGTTAAAATTGGGTTCACAGTGTGACATCACAATGGTAGTAACATTGTGATGTCATAGGGGAAGTACTAATGTGGTTTATTAATGAGAATACCTTTGTGATGTCATAATGGGAGTTAAGATTTGATGTTAGAATGGGGTTTACATTGTGACATCATAATGCAATTGACATTGTGATCTCATAATGGGAGTACTAAAGTGGTTTAATAATGAGAATTACATTGTGATGTTATAATGGGAGTTAAGATTTGATGTTAAAATGGGGTTCACAGTGACATCATAATGGGAGTAACATTGTGATGTCATTGTGGAAGTTCTAAAGTGGTTTATTAATGAGAATGAAATGGTGATGTCATAATTGGAGTGCATATGTAACAAAAAATGGGAAGGACATTGTGACATCATAATGTGAGTGACATTGTGATGTCATAGTGGGAGAACTAAAGTGGTTTAATAAAGAGAATTACATTGTGATGTCATAATGGGAGTTAAGATTTGATGTTAAAATGGGGTTTACAGTGTGACATCATAATGCGAGTGACATTGTGATGTCATAATGGCAGGAGTAAAATGGTTTAATAATGAGAATGACATTGTGATGTCATAATGGGCGTTAAGATTTGATGTTAAAATGGGGTTCACAGTGACATCATAATGCGAGTGACATTGTGATGTCATAATGGAAGTACTAAAGTGGTTTATTAATAAGAATGACATTGTGATGTCATAATGGGAGTTGAGGTTTGATGTTAAAATGGGGTTTACAGTGTGACATCATGATGGGAGTAACATTGTGATGTCATAATGGGAGTTAAGATTTGATGTTAAAATGGGGTTCACAGTGTGACATCATAAAGGGAGTAATATTGTTATGTCATAGTGGAAGTACTGAAGTAGTTTATTAATGAGAATTACATTGTGATGTCATAATGGGAGTGCCTATGTAACAAAAAATGGGAAGGACATTGTGACATCATAATGTGATTGACATTGTGATGTCATATTGGGAGTACTAAAGTGGTTTAATAATAAGAATGACATTGTGATGTCATAATGGGAGTGCCCATGTGAAAAAAAGGGAAGGACATTGTGACATCATGTGAGTGACATTGTGATGTGTTAATGGGAGTACAAAATTGTCTTAATAATGAGAATGACATTGTGATGTCATAATGGGAGTGACTATGTAACAAAAAATGGGAAGGATATTGTGACATCATAATGCAAATGACATTGTGATGTAAATGTGGGAGAACTAAAGTGGTTTAATAATGAGAATGCCATTGTGATGTCATAATGGGAGTTAAGATTTGATGTTAAAATGGGGTTTACAGTGTGACATTATAATGGGAGTAACATTGTGATGTCATAGTGGAAGTGCTAAAGTGGTTTATTAATCAGAATGACATTGTGATGTCATAATGGGAGTGCCTATGTGACAAAAAATGGGATGGACATTGTGACATCATTATGTGAGTGACATTGTGATGTCATAATTGGAGTGCTAAAGTGGTTTATTAATGAAAATGACATTGTGATGTCATAATGGGAGTTAAGATTTGATATTAAAATGGGGTTTACAGCGTGACATCATAATGGGAGTAACATTGTGATGTCATAGTGGAAGTATTAAAGTGGTTTATTAAAGAGAATGACATTGTGATGACATAATGGAAGTTTAGATTTGATGTTAAAATGGTGTTTACAGTGTCTCATCATAATGCGAGTGACATTGTGATGTCATAATGGGAGTAGTAAAATGGTTTAATAATGAGAATTACATTGTGATGTCATAATGGGAGTTAAGATTTGATGTTAAAATGGGGTTCACAGTGACATCATAATGCGAGTGATATTGTGATGTCATAGTGGAAGTACTAAAGTGTTTTATTAATGAGAATGACATTGTGATGTCATAATGGAAGTTAAGATTTGATGTTAAAATGGGATTGACAATGTGACATCATAAAGGGAGTAATATTGTTATGTCATAGTGGAAGTACTAATGTGGTTTATTAATGAGAAACACATTGTGATGTCATAATGGGAGTGCCAATGTAACAAAAAATGGGAAGGACATTGTGACATCATAATGTGATTGACATTGTGATGTTATATTGGGAGTACTAAAGTGGATTAATAATGAGAATGACATTGTGATGTCATAATGGGAGTTAAGATTTGATGTTAAAATGGGGTTTATAGTGTGACATCATAATGGGAGTAACATTGTGATGTCATAGTGGAGGAACTAAATTGGTTCATTATTGAGAATGACATTGTGATGTCATAATGGGAGTGCCTATGTGAAAAAAAAAGGGAAGGACATTGTGACATCATGTGAGTGACATTGTGATGTCATAATGGGAGTACAAAATTGTCTTAGTAATGAGAATGACATTGTGATGTCATATTGGGAGTGCCTATGTAACAAAAAATGGGAATGATATTGTCACATCGTAATGCGAATTACATTGTGATGTAATAGTGGGAGAACTAAAGTGGTTTAATAATGAGAATGACATTGTGATGTCATAATGGGAGTTAAGATTTGATGTTAAAATGGGGTTTACAGTGTGACATTATAATGGGAGTAACATTGTGATGTCATAGTGGAAGTGCTAAAGTGGTTTATTAATCAGAATGACATTGTGATGTCATAATGGGAGTGCCTATGTGACAAAAAATGGGAAGGACATTGTGACATCATAATGCGAGTGACATTGTGATGTCATAATTGGAGTGCTAAAGTGGTTTATTAATGAAAATGACATTGTGATGTCATAATGGGAGTTAAGATTTGATGTTAAAATGGGGTTTACAGCGTGACATCATAATGCAAGAGACATTGTGATGTCATAATGGGAGTACTAAAGTGGTTTAATAATGAGAGTGACATTATGATGTCATAATGGGAGTTAAGATTTGTTGTTAAAATGGGGTTTACATTGTGACATCATAATGTGATTGACATTGTGATGTCATAATGGGAGTACTAAAGTGGTTTAATAATGAAAATGACATTGTGATGTCATAATGGGAGATAAGATTTGATGTTAAAATGGGGTTTATAGTGTGACATCATAATGGGAGTAACATTGTGATGTCATAATGGAAGAACTAAAGTGGTTCATTAATGAGAATGACATTGTGATGTCATAATGGGAGTGCCTATGTGAAAAAAAAGGTAAGGACATTGTGACATCATGTGAGTGACATTGTGATGTCATAATGGGAGTACAAAATTGTTTTAATAATGAGAATGACATTGTGATGTCATAATGGGAGTGCCTATGTAACAAAAAATGGGAAGGAAATTGTGACATCATAATACGAATGACATTGTGATGTCATAGTGGGAGAACTAAAGTGGTTTAATAATGAGAATGACATTGTGATGTCATAATGGGAGTTAAGATTTGATGTTAAAATGGGGTTTACAGTGTGACATCATAATGGGAGTAACATTGTGATGTCACAGTGGAAGTACTAAAGTGGTTTATTAAAGAGAATGACATTGTGATGACATAATGGAAGTTAAGATTTGATGTTAAAATGGTGTTTACAGTGTGACATCATAATGCGAGTGACATTGTGATGTCATAATGGCAGTAGTAAAATGGTTTAATAATGAGAATTACATTGTGATGTCATAATGGGAGTACAGATTTGATGTTAAAATGGGGTTCACAGTGACATCATAATGCGAGTGACATTGTGATGTCATAGTGGAAGTAATAAAGTGGTTTATTAATGAGAATGACATTGTGATGTCATAATGGGAGTTAAGATTTGATGTTAAAATGGGGTTTACAGTGTGACATCATAATGGGAGTAACATTGTGATGTCATAATGGGAGTTAAGATTTCATGTTAAAATGGGGTTCACAGTGTGACATCATAAAGTGAGTAATATTGTTATTTCATAGTGGAAGTACTAAAGTGGTTTATTAATGAGAATGACATTGTGATGTCATAATGGGTGTACTAAAGTGGTTTAATAATAAGAATGACATTGTGATGTTATAATGGGAGTGCCTATGTAACAAAAAATGGGAAGGAAATTGTGACATCATAATACGAATGACATTGTGATGTCATAGTGGGAGAACTAAAGTGGTTTAATAATGAGAATGACATTGTGATGTCATAATGGGAGTTAAGATTTGATGTTAAAATTGGGTTCACAGTGTGACATCATAATGGGAGTAACTTTGTGATGTCATAGTGGAAGTAATAAAGTGGTTTATTAAAGAGAATGACATTGTGATGACATAATGGAAGTTAAGATTTGATGTTAAAATGGTGTTTACAGTGTGACATCATAATGCGAGTGACATTGTGATGTCATAATTGGAGTAGTAAAATGTTTTAATAATGAGAATGACATTGTGATGTCATAATGGGAGTTAAGATTTGAAATTAAAATGGGGTTCACAGTGATATCATAATGCGCGTGACATTGTGATGTCATTGTGGAAGTACTAAAGTGGTTTATTAATGAGAATGACATTGTGATGTCATAATGGGAGTTAAGATTTGATGTTAAAATGGGGTTCACAGTGTGATATCATAATGGGAGTAACATTGTTATGTCATAATGGGAGTTAAGATTTCATGTTAAAATGGGGTTCACAGTATGACATCATAAAGGGAGTAATATTGTTATGTCATAGTGGAAGTACTAAAGTGGTTTATTAATGAGAATTACATTGTGATGTCATAATGGGAGTGCCTATGTAACAAAAAATGGGTAGGACATTGTGACATCATAATGTGAGTGACATTGTGATGTCATAGTGGGAGAACTAAAGTTGTTTAATAAGGAGAATTACATTGTGAAGTCATAATAGGAGTTAAGATTTGATGTTAAAATGGGCTTTACAGTGTGACATCATAATGGGAGTAACATTGTGATGTCATAGTGGAAGTACTGAAGTAGTTTATTAATGAGAATGATATTGTGATGTCATAATGGGAGTGCCTATGTAACAAAAAATGGGAAGGACATTGTGACATCATAATGTGATTGACATTGTGATGTCATATTGGGAGAACTAAAGTGGTTTAATAATAAGAATGACATTGTGATGTTATAATGGGAGTTAAGATTTGATGTTAAAATGGGGTTTGTAGTGTGACATCATAATGGGAGTAACATTGTGATGTCATAATGGAAGAACTAAAGAGGTTCATTAATGAGAATGACATTGTGATGTCATAATGGGAGTGCCTATGTGAAAAAAAGGGAAGGACATTGTGACATCATGTGAGTGACATTGTGATGTGTTAATGGGTGTGCCTATGTAACAAAAAATGGGAAGGATATTGTGACATCATAATGCAAATGACATTGTGATGTCATAGTGGGAGAACTAAAGTGGTTTAATAATGAAAATGACATTGTGATGACATAATGGGAGTTAAGGTTCAATGTTAAAATAGTGTTTACAGTGTGCCATCATAATGCGAGTGACATTGTGATGTCATAAAGGGAGTTAAGATTTGATGTTAAAATGGGGTTTACAGCGTGACATCATAATGTAAGTGACATTGTGATGTCATAATGGTTGTAATAAAGTGGTTTAATAATGACAGTGAGATTGTGATGTCATAATGGGAGTTAAGATCTGATGTTAAAATTGGGTTTACATTGTGACATCATAATGCGATTGACATTGTGATGTCATAACGGGAGTACTAAAGTGGTTTAATAATGAGAATTACATTTTGATGTTAAAAAGGGGTTCACAGTGTGACATCATAATGGGAGTAACATTGTGATGTCATAGTGGAAGTATTAAAGTGGTTTATTAAAGAGAATGACTTTGTGATGACATAATAGAAGTTTAGATTTGATGTTAAAATAGGGTTTACAGTTTGACATCATAATGGGAGTAACATTGTGATGTCATAATGGGAGTTAAGATTTAATGTTAAAATGGGATACACAGTGTGACATCATTAAGGGAGTAATATTGTTATGTCATAGCGGAAGTTCTAAAGTAGTTTATTAATGAGAATGACATTGTGATGTCATAATGAGAGTGCCTATGTAACAAAAAAAGGGAAGGACATTGTGACATCATAATGTGATTGACATTGTGATGTCATATAGGGAGTACTAAAGTGGTTTAATAATGAGAATGACATTGTGATGTTATAATGGGAGTTAAGATTTGATGTTAAAATGGGGTTTATAGTGTGACATCATAATGGGAGTAACATTGTGATGTCATAATGGAAGAACTAAAGTGGTTCATTAATGAGAATGACATTGTGTTGTCATAATGGGAGTGCCTATTTTAAAAAAAAGGGAAGGACATTGTGACATCATGTGAGTGACATTGTGATGTCATAATGGTAGTACAAAATTGTTTTAATAATGAGAATGACATTGTGATGTCATAATGGGAGTGCCTTTGTAACAAAAAATGGGAAGGATATTGTGACATCATAATGCGAATGACATTGTGATGTCATAGTGAGAGAACTAAAGTGGTTTAATAATGAGAATGAAATTGTGATGTCATAATGGGAGATAAGATTTGATGTTAAATTGGGGTTTACAGTGTGACATCATAATGCGAGTAACATTGTGATGTCATAATTGGAGTACTAAAGTGGTTTAATCATGAGAATGACATTGTGATGTCATAATGGGAGTTAAGATTTGATGTTAATATGTGGTTTACAGTGTGACATTATAATGGGAGTAACATTTTGACGTCATAGTGGAAGTACTAAAGTGGTTTATTAATCAGAATGACATTGTGATGTCGTAATGGGAGTGCCTATGTGACAAAAAATGGGAAGGACATTGTGACATCATAATGTGAGTGACATTGTGATGTCATAATGGGAGTAATAAAGTGGTTTATTAATGATAATGACATTGTGATGTCATAATGTGACTTAAGATTTGATGTTAAAATGGTGTTTACAGTGTGACATCATAATTTGTGTGACATTGTGATGTCATAATGGGAGTAGTAAAATGGTTTAACAATGAGAATGACATTGTGATGTCATAATGGGAGTTAAGATTTGATGTTAAAATGGGGTTCACAGTGTGACATCATAAAGGGAGTAACATTGTGATGTCATAGTGGAAGTACCAAAGTGGTTTATTAATGAGAATGACATTGTGATGTCAAAATGGGAGTGCCTATGTAACAAAAAATGGGTAGGACATTGTGACATCATAATGTGAGTGACATTGTGATGTCATAGTGGGAGAACTAAAGTTGTTTAATAAGGAGAATTACATTGTGAAGTCATAATAGGAGTTAAGATTTGATGTTAAAATGGGCTTTACAGTGTGACATCATAATGGGAGTAACATTGTGATGTCATAATGGAAGAACTAAAGTGTTTTATTAATGAGAATGACATTGTGATGTCATAATGGGAGTGCCTATGTGACAAAAAATGGGAAGGACATAGTGACATCATAATGTGTGTGACATTTTGATGTCATAATGGGAGTACTAAAGTGGTTTAATAATGAGAATGACTTTGTGATGTCATAATGGGAGTTAAGATTTGATATAAAATTGGGGTTTACAGAGTGGCATCATAATGCGAGTGACATTGTGATGTCATAATGGGAGTGACATTGTGATGTCATAATGGGAGTACTAAAGTGGTTTAATAATTAGAATGACATTGTGATGTCATAATGGGAGTATTAAAGTGGTTTAATAATGAGAATGACATTGTGATGTAATAATGGGAGTTAAAATTTGATGTTAAAATGTGGTTTACAGTGTGACATCATAATGGGAGTAACATTGTGATGTTATTGTGGAAGTACTAAGATGGTTTATTAATGAGAATGACATTGTGATGTCATAATGGGAGTGCCTATGTAACAAAAAATTGGAAGGACATTGTCACATCATAATGCGAGTGACATTGTGATGTCATAGAGAGAGAACTAAAGTGGTTTAATAATGAGAATGACATTGTGATGTCATAATGGAAAATAAGATTTGATGTTAAAATGGGTTTTAAAGTGTGACATCATAATGCGAGTGACATTGTGATGTCATAATGGGAGTACTAAAGTGGTGTAATAATGAGAATGCCATTGTGATGTCATTATGGAAAATAAGATATGATGTTAAAATGGGTTTACAGTGTGACATCATAATGCGAGTGACATTGTGATGTCATAATGGGAGTACTAAAGTTGTTTTATAATAAGAATGACATTGTGATGTCATAAGGGGAGTTAAAGTTTGATGTTAAAATGGATTTCACAGTTTGACATCATAATGGGAGTAACTTTGTGATGTCATAATTGGAGTACTAAAAAGGTTTAATAATGAGAATGACATTGTGATGTCATAATGGGAGTTAAGATTTGATGTTAAAATGGGGTTTACAGGGTGACATCATAATGCGAGTGACATTGTGATGTCATAATGGGAGTACTAAAGTGGTTTAATAATGAGAATGACATTGTGATGTCATAATGGGAGTTAAAATTTGATGTTAAAATGTGGTTTACATTGTGACATCATAATACGAGTGACATTGTGATGCCATAATGGGAGTAATAAAGTGGTTTAATAATGAGAATTACATTGTGATGTCATAATGGGAGTTAAAATTTCATGTTAAAATGGGGTTTACAGTGTGACATCATAATGAGAGTAACATTGTGATGTTATAAAGAAAATATTAAAGTGGTTTATTAATGAGAATGACATTGTGATGTCATAATGGGAGTGCCTATGTAACCAAAAATGCGAAGGACATTGTGACATCATAATGCGAGTGACATTGTGATGTCATAATGGAAGAACTAAAGTGTTTTTTTTATGAGAATGACATTGAGATGTCATAATGTCATAATATGTGAAAAAAATGGGAAGGACATTGTGACATCATAATGTGAGTGACATTGAGATGTCATAAAGGGAGTACTAAAGTGGTTTAAAAATGAGAATGACATTGTGATGTCATAATGGGAGTGATTACGTGACAAAAAATGGGAAGGACATTGTGACATCAAAATGTGAGTGCCATTGTGATGTCATAGTGGGAGAATTAAAGTGTTTTAATAATGAGATTGACATTGTGATGTCATAATGGGAGTTAAGATTTGATGTTAAATTGGGGTTTACAGTGAGACATCATAATGCAAGTGACATCTTGATGTCATAATTAGTGTACTAAAGAGTTTTAATAATGAGAATGACATTGTGATGTTATAATGGTAGTTAAGATTTGATGTTAAAATGGGGTTCACAGTGTGACATCATAATGGGAGTAACATTGTGATGTCATAATGGGAGTACTAAAGTGGATTAATAACGAGAATGAGATTGTGATGTCATAATGGGAGTTAAGATTTGATGTTCAAGAGGGGGTTTACAGTTTGACATCATAATGGGAGTAACATTGTGGAGTCATAATGGAAGAACTAAAGTGGTTTATTAATGAAAATGACATTGTGATGTCATATTGGGAGTGCCTATGTGACTAAAAATGGGAAGGACATTGTGACATCATGTGAGTGACATTGTGATTTCATAATGGGAGTACAAAAGTGGTTTAATAATGAGAATAACATTGTGATGTCATAATGGGAGTTAAGATCTGATGTTAAAATGGGGGTCACAGTTTGACATCTTAATGGGAGTAACATTGTGATGTCATAGTGGAAGTACTAAAGTGGTTTATTAATGAGAATGACATTGTGATGTCATAATGGGAGTGACTAGGTAACAAAAAATGGGAAGAACATTGTGATATCATAATGCGAGTGACATTGTGATATCAAAGTGGGAGAACTAAAGTGCATTAATAATGAGAATGACATTGTGATGTCATAATGGGAGTTAAGATTTTATGTTAAATTGGGGTTTACAGTGTGACTTCATAATGCGAGTCACATTGTGATGTCATAATGGGAGTGCCTATGTGACAAAAAATTGGAAGGACATTGTGATATCATAATGGGAGTAACATTGTGATGTCATAGTGGAAGTACTAAAGTGGATTATTAATGAGAATAACATTGTGATGTCATAATGGGAGTGCCTATGTGACAAAAAATGGGAAGGACATTGTGATATCATAATGCGAGTGACATTGTGATATCAAAGTGGGAGAACTAAAGTGCATTAATAATGAGAATGACATTGTGATGTCATAATGGGAGTTAAGATTTGATGTTAAAATGGGGTTTACAGTGTGACATCATAATGCGATTGACATTGTGATGTCATAATGGTAGTACTAAAGTGGTTTAATAATGAGAATGAGATTGTGATGTCATAATTGGAGTTAAGATTTGATGTTAACATGGGATTTACAGTTTGACTTCATAATGGGAGTAACATTGTGATGTCATAATGGAAGAACTAAAGTGGTTTATTAATGAGAATGACATTGTGATGTCATAATGGGAGTGCCTATGTGACAAAAAATGGGAAGGACATTGTGACATCATGTGAGTGACATTGTGATGTCATAATGGGAGTACAAAAGAGGATTAATAATGAGAATAACATTGTGATGTCATAATGGGAGTTAAGATCTGATGTTAAATTGGGCGTCACAGTGTGAGATCTTAATGGGAGTAACATTGTGATGTCATAGTGGAAGTACTAAAGTGGTTTATTAATGAAAATGACATTGTGATGTCATAATGGGAGTGACTATGTAACAAAAAATGGGAAGGACATTGTGACATCATAATGCGAGTGACATTGTGATGTCATAGTGGGAGAACTAAAGTAGTTTAATAATGAGAATGACATTGTGATGTCAAAATGGGAGTTAAGATTTGATGTTAAATTGGGGTTTACATTGTTACATCAAAATGTGAGTGACATTGTGATATCATACTTGGAGTACTAAAGTGGTTTAAAAATGAGAATGACATTGTGATGTCATAATGGGAGTTAAGATTTTATGTTAAATTGGGGTTTACAGTGTGACATCATAATGCGAGTGACATCGTGATGTCATAATTAGTGTACTAAAGTGTTTTAATAATGAGAATGACATTGTGATGTCATAATGGGAGTTAAGATTTGATGTTAAAATGGGGTTTACAGTGTGACATCATAATGTGTGTGACATTGTGATGTCATAATGGTAGTAGTAAAATGGTTTAATAATAAGAATGACATTGTGATGTCATAAAGGGAGTTAAGATTTCATTTTAAAATGGGTTTTACAGTGTGACATTATAATGGGAGTAACATTGTGATGTCATAGTGGAAGTACTAAAGTGGTTTATTAATGAGAATGACATTGTGAAGTCATAATGGGAGTGCCTATGTGACAAAAAATGGGAAGGACATTGTGACATCATAATGCGAGTGACATTGTGATATCAAAGAGGGAGAACTTAAGTGCTTAATAAAGAGAATGACATTGTGATGTCATAATGGGACTTAAGATTTGATGTTAAAATGGGGTTTACAGTGTGACATCATAATGCAATTGACATTGTGATGTCATATTGGGAGTACTAAAGTGGTTTAATAATGAGAAAGACATTGTGATGTTATAATGGTAGTTAAGATTTGATGTTAAAATTTGGTTTACATTGTGACATCATAATGCAACTGACATTGTGATGTCATAATGGGAGTACTAAAGTGGTTTAATAATGAGAATGACATTGTGATGTCATAAGGGGAGTTAAGATTTCATGTTAAAATGGATTTCACAGTTTGACATCATAATGGGAGTAACATTGTGATGTCATAATTGGAGTACTAAAATGTTTTAATAATGAGAATGACATTGTGATGTCATAATGGGAGTTAAGATTTGATGTTAAAATGGGGTTTACAGTGTGACATCATAATGGGAGTAACATTGTGATGTCATAAAGAAAATATTAAAGTGGTTTATTAATGAGAATGACATTTGTGATGTCTTAATGGGAGTGCCTATGTTAAAAAAAATGGGAAGGACATTGTGACATCATAATGCGAGTGACATTGTGATGTCATAATGGGAGTACTAAAGTGGTTTAATAATGAGAGTGACATTGTGATGTCATAATGGGAGTTAAAATTTGATGTTAAAATGTGGTTTACATTGTTACATCAAAAAGCGAGTGACATTGTGATGTCATAATGGGAGTACTAAAGTGGTTTAATAATGAGAATGACATTGTGATGTCATAATGGGAGTTAAAATTTCATGTTAAAATGAGGTTTACAGTGTGACATCATAATGGGAGTAACATTGTGATGTCATAAAGAAAATATTAAAGTGGTTTATTAATGAGAATGACATTGTGATGTCATAATGGGAGTGCCTATGTAACAAAAAAAGGGAAGGACATTGTGACATCATAATGCGAGTGACATTGTGATGTCATAATGGAATAACTAAAGTGTTTTTTTAATGAGAATGACATTGAGATGTCATAATGGGAGTGCCTATGTGACAAAAAATGGGAAGGACATTGTGACATCATAATGTGAGTGCCATTGTGATGTCATAGTGGGAGAATTAAAGTGTTTTAATAATGAGGATGACATTGTGATGTCATAATGGGAGTTAAGATTTGATGTTAAATTGTGGTGTACAGTGTGACTTCATAATGCAAGTGACATTGTGATATCATACTTGGAGTTATAAATTGGTTTAATAATGAGAATGACATTGTGATGTCATAATGGGAGTTAAGATTTTATGTTAAATTGGGGTTTACAGTGTGACTTCATAATGCGAGTGACATTGTGATGTCATAATGGGAGTGCCTATGTGACAAAAAATGGGAAGGACATTGTGACATCATAATGGGAGTAACATTGTGATGTCATAATGGAAGAACTAAAGTGGTTTATTAATGGGAATGACATTGTGAGGTCATAATGGGAGTTAAAATTTGATGTTAAAATTTGTTTTACATTGTGACATCATAATGCAACTGACATTGTGATGTCATAATGGGAGTACTAAAGTGGTTTAATAATGAGAATGACATTGTGATGTCATAAGGGGAGTTAAGATTTGATGTTAAAATGGATTTCACAGTTTGACATCATAATGGGAGTAACATTGTGATGTCATAATTGGAGTACAAAAAAGGTTTAATAATGAGAATGACATTGTGATGTCATAATGGGAGTTAAGATTTGATGTTAAAATTGGGTTTACAGTGTGACATCATAATGCGAGTGACATTGTGATGTCATAATTTGAGTACTAAAGTTGTTTATTAATGAGAATGACATTGCAATGTCATAATGGGAGTTAAAATTTGATGTTAAAATGGGGTTTACAGTGTGACATCATAATGGGAGTAACATTGTGATGTCATAAAGAAAATATTAAAGTGGTTTATTAATGACAATGACCTTGTGATGTCATAATGGGAGTGCCTATGTAAAAAAAAATGGGAAGGACATTGTGACATTATAATGCGAGTGACATTGTGATGTCATAATGGGAGTTCTAAAGTGGTTTAATAATGAGAATGACATTGTGATGTCATAATGGGAGTTCAAATTTCATGTTAAAATGGGGTTTACAGTGTGACATCATAATGGGAGTAACATTGTGATGTCATAAAGAAAATATTAAAGTGGTTTATTAATGAGAATGACATTGTGATGTCATAATGGGAGTGCCTATGTAACAAAAAATGGGAAGGACATTGTGACATCATAATGCGAGTGACATTGTGATGTCATAATGGGAGTTCTAAAGTGGTTTAATAATGAGAATGACATTGTGATGTCATAATAGGAGTTAAAATTTCATGTTAAAATGGGGTTTACAGTGTGACATCATAATGGGAGTAACATTGTGATGTCATAAAGAAAATATTAAAGTGATTTATTAATGAGAATGACATTGTGATGTCATAATGGGAGTGCCTATGTGAAAAAAATGGGAAGGACATTGTGACATCATAATGTTAGTGACATTGTGATGTCATAATGGGAGTACTAAAGTGGTTTAAAAATGAGAATGACATTGTGATGTCATAATGGGAGTGATTATGTGACAAAAAATGGGTAGGACATTGTGACATCATAATGTGAGTGCCATTGTGATGTTATAGTGGGAGAATTAAAGTATTTTAATAATGAGAATGACATTGTGATGTCATAATGGGAGTTAAGATTTGATGTTAAAGTGTGACATCATAATGCGAGTGACATCGTGATGTCATAATTAGTGTAATAAAGTGTTTTAATAATGAGAATGACATTGTGATGTCATAATGGGAGTTAAGTTTTGATGTTAAAATGGTGTTTACAGTGTGACATCATAATGCGTGTGACATTGTGATGTCATAATGGTAGTAGTAAAATGGTTTAATAATAAGAATGACATTGTGATGTCATAATGGGAGTTAAGATTTGATTTTAAAATGGGGTTTACAGTGTGACATCATAATGGGAGTAACATTGTGATGTCATAGTGGAAGTACTAAGGTGGTTTATTAATGAGAATGACATTGTGATGTCATAATGGGAGTGCCTATGTAACAAAAAATTGGAAGGACATTGTGACATCATAATGCGAGTGACATTGTGATATCAAAGTGGGAGAACTAAAGTTATTTAATAATGAGAATGACATTGTGATGTCATAATGGGAGTTAAGATTTGATGTTAAAATGGGTTTTACAGTGTGACATCATAATGCGATTAACATTGTGATGTCATATTGGGAGTACTAAAGTGGTTTAATAATGAGAATGACATTGTGATGTTATAATGGTAGTTAAGATTTGATGTTAAAATGATGTTTACAGTGTGACATCATAATGCAAGTGACTTTTTGATGTCATAATGGGAGTACTAAGGTGGTTTAATATTGAGAATAACATTGCGATGTCATAAAGGGAGTTCAAATTTGATGTTACAATTAGGTTTACAGTGTGACATTATAATGGGAATAACATTGTGATGTCATAATGCAAGTACTAAAGTGGTTTATTAATGAGAATGACATTGTGATATCATAATGGGAGTGCCTAAGTAAAAAAAATTGGGAATAACATTGTGACATCATAATGCGAGTGACATTGTGATGTCATATTGGGAGCACTAAAGTGGTTTAATAATGAGAATGACATTGTGATGTCATAATGGGAGTTAAAATTTGATGTAAAAATGGGGTTTACATTGTGACATCATAATGTGAGTGACATTGTGATGTCATAATGGGAGTACTAAAGTGGTTTCATAATGAGAATGACATTGTGATGTCATAATGGGAGTACTAAAGTGGTTTAATAATGAGAATGACATTGTGATGTCAAAATGGGAGTTAAAATTTGATGTTAAAATGGGGTTTACAGTGTGACATCATAAAGGGAGTAACATTGTGATGTCATAGTGGAAGTACTAAACTGGTTTAATAATGATAAAGCCATTGTGATGTCATAATGGGAGTGCCTATGTAACAAAAAATTGGAAGGACATTGTGACATCATAATGCGAGTGACATTGTGATGTCATAGAGGGAGAACTAAAGTGGTTTAATAATGAGAATGCCATTGTGATGTCATAATGGAAAATAAGATTTGATGTTAAAATGGGGTTTATAGTGTGACATCATAATGCGAGTGACATTGTGATGTCATAATGGGAGTACTAAAGTTGTTTAATAATGATAATGCCATTGTGATGTCATAATGGGAGTTAAGATTTGATGTTAAAATGGGGTTTAGATGGTGACATCATAATGCGAGTGACATTGTGATGTCATAATGGGAGTACTAAAGTGGTTTAATAATGCGAATGACATTGTGAGGTCATAATGGGAGTTAAAATTTGATGTCAAAATTTGGTTTACATTGTGACATCATAATGCAACTGACATTGTGATGTCATAATGGGAGTACTAAAGTGGTTTAATAATGAGAATGACATTGTGATGTCATAAGGGGAGTTAAGATTTGATGTTAAAATGGATTTCACAGTTTGACATCATAATGGGAGTAACATTGTGATGTCATAATTGGAGTACTAAAAAGGTTTATTAATGAGAATGACATTGTGATGTCATAATGGGAGTTAAGATTTGATGTTAACATGGGGTTTACATTGTGACATCATATTGCGAGTGACAATGTGATGTCATAATGGGAGAACTAAAGTGGTTTATTAATGAGAATGACATTGCGATGTCATAATGGGAGTTAAAAGTTGATGTTAAAATGGGGTTTACACTGTGACATCATAATGGGAGTAAAATTGTGATGTCATAAAGAAAATATTAAAGTGGTTTATTAATGAGAATGACATTGTGATGTCATAATGGGAGTTAAGATTTGATGGTAAAATGGGGTTTACAGTGTGACATCATAATGTAAGTGACTTTGTGATGTCATAATGGGAGTACTAAAGTGGTTTATTAATGAGAATAACATTGCGATGTCATAATGGGAGTTCAAATTTGATGTTACAATTAGGTTTACAGTGTGACATCATAATGGGAGTAACATTGTGATGTCATAATGCAAGTACTAAAGTGGTTTATTAATGAGAATGACATTGTGATATCATAATGGGAGTGCCTATGTAAAAAAAAATGGGAAGAACATTGTGACATCATAATGCGAGTGACATTGTGATGTCATAAAGGGAGTACTAAAGTGGTTTAATAATGAGAATGACATTATGATGTCATAATGGGAGTTAAAATTTGATGTAAAAATGGGGTTTACATTGTGACTTTATAATGTGAGTGACATTGTGATGTCATAATCGGAGTACTAAAGTGGTTTAATAATGAGAATGACATTGTGATGTCATAATGGGAGTACTAAAGTCGTTTAATAATGAGAATGACATTGTGATGTCATAATGGGAGTGCCTATGTAAAAAAAAATGGGAAGGACATTGTGACATCATAATGCGAGTGACATTGTGATGTCATAATGGGAGTACTAAAGAGGTTTAATAATGAGAATGACATTGTGATGTCATAATGGGAGTTAAGATTTGATGTTAAAATGGGGTTTACAGTGTGACATCATAATGGGAGTAACATTGTGATGTCATAGTGGAAGTACTAAAGTGGTTTATTAATGAGAATGACATTGTGATGTCATCATGGGAGTGCCTATGTGCCAAAAAATGGGAAGGACATTGTGACATCATAATGCGAGTGACATTGTGATATCAAAGTGAGAGAACTAAAGTGCTTAAATAATGAGAATGACATTGTGATGTCATAATGGGAGTTAAGATTTGATGTTAAAATGGGGTTTACAGTGTGACATCATAATGCGATTGACATTGTGATGTCATATTGGGAGTACTAAAGTGGTTTAATAATGAGAATGACATTGTGATGTTATAATGGTAGTTAAGATTTGATGTTAAAATGGGGTTCACAGTGTGACATCATAATGGGAGTAACATTGTGATGTAATAGTGGAAGCATTAAAGTGGTTTATTAATGAGAATGACATTGTGATGTCATAATGGGAGTTAAGATTTGATGCTAAAATGTTGTTTACAGTGTGACATCATAATGTGAGTGGCATTGTGATGTCATAATGGGAGTACTAAAGTGGTTTAATAATGAGAATGAGATTGTGATGTCATAATGGGAGTTAAGATTTGATGTTAAAACAGGGTTTACAGTGTGACATCATAATGGGAGTAACATTGTGATGTCATAATTGGAGTACTAAAAAGGTTTAATAATGAGAATGACATTGTGATGTCACAATGGGATTTAAGATTTGATGTTAAAATGGGGTTTACAGTGTGACATCATAATGCGAGTGACATTGTGATGTCATAATGGGAGTACTAAAGTGGTTTATTAATGAGAATGACATTGCGATGTCATAATGGGAGTTAAAATTTGATGTTAAAATGGGGTTTACAGTGTGACATCATAATGGGAGTAACATTGTGATGTCATAAAGAAAATATTAAAGTGGTTTATTAATGAGAATGACATTGTGATGTCATAATGGGAGTGCCTATGTAAAAAAAATGGGAATGACTTTGTGACATCATAATGCGAGTGACATTGTGATGTCATAATGGGAGTACTAAAGTGGTTTAATAATGAGAATGACATTGTGATGTCATAATGGGTGTTAAAATTTCATGTTAAAATGAGTTTACAGTGTGACATCATAATGGGCGTAACATTGTGATGTAATAAAGAAATTATTAAAGTGGTTTATTAATGAGAATGACATTGTGATGTCATAATGGGAGTTAAGATTTGATGGTAAAATGGGGTTTACAGTGTGACATCATAATGCGAGTGACAATGTGATGTCATAATGGGAGAACTAAAGTGGTTTATTAATGAGAATGACATTGCGATGTCATAATGGGAGTTAAAATTTGATGTTAAAATGGGGTTTACACTGTGACATCATAATGGGAGTAAAATTGTGATGTCATAAAGAAAATATTAAAGTGGTTTATTAATGAGAATGACATTGTGATGTCATAATGGGAGTTAAGATTTGATGGTAAAATGGGGTTTACAGTGTGACATCATAATGCAAGTGACTTTGTGATGTCATAATGGGAGTACTAAAGTGGTTTATTAATGAGAATAACATTGCGATGTCATAATGGGAGTTCAAATTTGATGTTACAATTAGGTTTACAGTGTGACATCATAATGGGAATAACATTGTGATGTCATAATGCAAGTACTAAAGTGGTTTATTAATGAGAATGACATTGTGATATCATAATGGGAGTGCCTATGTAAAAAAAAATGGGAAGAACATTGTGACATCATAATGCAAGTGACATTGTGATGTCCTAAAGGGAGTACTAAAGTGGTTTAATAATGAGAATGACATTATGATGTCATAATGGGAGTTAAAATTTGATGTAAAAATGGGGTTTACATTGTGACTTTATAATGTGAGTGACATTGTGATGTCATAATCGGAGTACTAAAGTGGTTTAATAATGAGAATGACATTGTGATGTCATAATGGGAGTACTAAAGTGGTTTAATAATGAGAATGACATTGTGATGTCATAATGGGAGTGCCTATGAAAAAAAAAAATGGGAAGGACATTGTGACATCATAATGCGAGTGACATTGTGATGTCATAATGGGAGTACTAAAGAGGATTAATAATGAGAATGACATTGTGATGTCATAATGGGTGTTAAAATTTGATGTTAAAATGGGGTTTACAGTGTGACATCATAATGGGAGTTACATTGTGATGTCATAAAGAATATATTAAAGTGGTTTATTAATGAGAATGACATTGTGATGTCATAATGGGAGTGCCAATGTTAAAAAAATGGGAATGACATTGTGACATCATAATGCGAGTGACATTGTGATGTCATAATGGGAGTACTAAAGTGGTATAATAATGAGAATGACAATGTGATGTCATAATGGGAGTTAAAATTTGATGTTAAATGTGGTTTACATTGTGACATCATAATGCGAGTGACATTGTGGTGTCATAATGGGAGTACTAAAGTGGTTTAATAATGAGAATGACATTGTGATGTCATAATGGGTGTTAAAATTTCATGTTAAAAAGATTTTACAGTGTGACATCATAATGGGCTTAACATTGTGATGTCATAAAGAAAATATTAAAGTGGTTTATTAATGAGAATGACATTGTGATGTCATAATGGGAGTGTCTATGTAACAAAAAATGGGAAGGACTTTGTGACATCATAATGCGAGTGACATTGTGATGTCATAATGGAAGAACTAAAGTGGTTTTTTAATGAGAATGATATTGAGATGTCATAATGGGAGTGCCTATGTGAAAAAAATGGGAAGGACATTGTGACATCATAATGTGAGTGACATTGTGATGTCATAATGGGAGTACTAAAGTGGTTTAAAAATGAGAATGACATTGTGATGTCATAATGGAAGTGAATATTTGACAAAAAATGGGAAGGACATTGTGACATCATAATGTGAGTGCCATTGTGATGTCACAGTGGGAGAATTAAAGTGTTTTAATAATGAGAATGACATTGTGATGTCATAATGGGAGTTAAGATTTGATGTTAAAATGGGGTTTACAGTGTGACATCATAATGCGATTGACATTGTGATGTCATATTGGTAGTACTAAAGTGGTTTAATAATGAGAATGACATTGTGATGTTATAATGGTAGTTAAGATTTGATGTTAAAATGGGGTTCACAGTGTGACATCATAATGGGAGTAACATTGTGATGTAATAGTGGAAGCATTAAAGTGGTTTATTAATGAGAATGACATTGTGATGTCATAATGGGAGTTAAGATTTGATGTTAAATTGGTGTTTACAGTGTGACATCATAATGCAATTGACATTGTGATGTCATAATGGGAGTACTAAAGTGGTTTAATAATGAGAATGAGATTGTGATTTCATAACGGGAGTTAAGATTTGATGTTAAAATGGGGTTTACAGTTTGACATCATAATGGGAGTAACATTGTGATGTCATAATGGAAGAACTAAAGTGGTTTATTAATGAGAATGACATTGTGATGTCATAATGGGAGTGCCTATGTGACAGAAAATGGGAACGACATTGTGACATCATGTGAGTGACATTGTGATGTCATAATGGGAGCACAAAAGTGGTTTAATAAGGAGAATAACATTGTGATGTCATAATGGGAGTTAAGATCTGATGTTAAAATGGTGGTCACTGTGTGACATCTTAATGGAAGTAAAACTGTGATGTCATAGTGGAAGTACTAAAGTTGTTTATTAATGAGAATGACATTGTGATGTCATAATGGGAGTGACTATGTAACAAAAAATGGGAAGGACATTGTGACATCATAATGCGAGTGACATTGTGATGTCATAATGGGAGTACTAAAGAGGTTTAATAATGAGAATGACATTGTGATGTCATAATGGGAGTTAAGATTTGATGTTAAAATGGGGTTTACAGTGTGACATCATAATGGGAGTAACATTGTGATGTCATAGTGGAAGTACTAAAGTGGTTTATTAATGAGAATGACATTGTGATGTCATAATGGGAGTGCCTATGTGCCAAAAAATGGGAAGGACATTGTGACATCATAATGCGAGTGACATTGTGATATCAAAGTGAGAGAACTAAAGTGCTTAAATAATGAGAATGACATTGTGATGTCATAATGGGAGTTAAGATTTGATGTTAAAATGGGGTTTACAGTGTGACATCATAATGCGATTGACATTGTGATGTCATATTGGGAGTACTAAAGTGGTTTAATAATGAGAATGACATTGTGATGTTATAATGGTAGCTAAGATTTGATGTTAAAATGGGGTTCACAGTGTGACATCATAATGGGAGTAACATTGTGATGTAATAGTGGAAGCATTAAAGTGGTTTATTAATGAGACTGACATTGTGATGTCATAATGGGAGTTAAGATTTGATGCTAAAATGAGGTTTACAGTGTGACATCATAATGTGAGTGGCATTGTGATGTCATAATGGGAGTACTAAAGTGGTTTAATAATGAGAATGAGATTGTGATGTCATAATGGGAGTTAAGATTTGATGTTAAAATGGGGTTTACAGTTTGACATCATAATGGGAGTAACATTGTGATGTCATAATGGAAGAACTAAAGAGGTTTATTAATGAGAATTACATTTAGATGTCATAATGGGAGTGCCTATGTGACAAAAAATGGGAAGGACATTGTGACATCATGTGAGTGACAATATGATGTCATAATGGGAGTACAAAAGAGGATTAATAATGAGAATAACATTGTGATGTCATAATGGGAGTTAAGATCTGATGTTAAAATGTGGGTCACAGTGTGACATCTTAATGGGAGTAAAATTGTGATGTCATAGAGGAAGTACTAAAGTGGTTTATTAATGAGAATGACAATGTGATGTCATAATGGGAGTGACTATGTAACAAAAAATGGTAAGAACATTGTGACATCATAATGCGAGTGACATTGTGATGTCATAGTGGGAGAACTAAAGTGGTTTAATAATGTGAATGACATTGTGATGTCATAATGGGAGTTAAGATTTGATGTTATACTGGGGTTTACAGTGTGACATCAAAATGCGAGTGACATTGTGATATCATACTTGGAGTACTAAAGTGGTTTAATAATGAGAATGACATTGTGATGTCATAATGGGAGTTAAGATTTTATGTTAAAATGGGGTTTACAGTGTGACTTCATAATGCGAGTGACATTGTGATGTCATAATGGGAGTGCCTATGTGACAAAAAATGGGATGGACATTGTGACATCATAATGGGAGTAACATTGTGATGTCATAATGGAAGAACTAAAGTAGTTTATTAATGGGAATGACATTGTGATGTCATAATGGGAGTGCCTATGTGACAAATAATGGGAAGGACATTGTGACATCATAATGTGAGTGACATTGTGATGTCATTATGGGAGTAGTAAAATGGTTTAATAATGAGAATGACATTGTGATGTCATAATGGGAGTTAAGATTTGATGTTAAAATGGGGTTTACCGTGTGACATCATAATGAGATTTACATTGTGATGTCATAATTGGATTACTAAAGTGGTTTAATAATGAGAATGATATTGTGATGTCATAATGGGTGTTCAGATTTGATGTTAAAATGTGGTTTACATTGTGACATCATAATGCGAGTGACATTCTGATATCATAATGGGAGTACTAAAGTTGTTTATTAATGAGAATGACATTTTGATGTGATAATGAAAGTTAAAATTTAATGTTAAAACAGGGTTTACAGTGTGAAATCATAATGGGAGTAACATTGTGATGTCATAATTGGAGTACTAAAAAGGTTTAATAATGAGAATGACATTGTGATGTCACAATGGGAGTTAAGATTTGATGTTAAAATGGGGTTTACAGTGTGACATCATAATGGGAGTAACATTGTGATGTAATAAAGAAAATATTAAAGTGGTTTATTAATGAGAATGACATTGTGATGTCATAATGGGAGTACTAAAGTGGTTTATTAATGAGAATGACATTGTGATGTCATAATGGGAGTGCCTATGTAAAAAAAATGGGAATGACTTTGTGACATCATAATGCGAGTGACATTGTGATGTCATAATGGGAGTACTAAAGTGGTTTAATAATGAGAATGACATTGTGATGTCATAATGGGTGTTAAAATTTCATGTTAAAATGAGTTTACAGTGTGACATCATAATGGGCGTAACATTGTGATGTAATAAAGAAATAATTAAAGTGGTTTATTAATGAGAATGACATTGTGATGTCATAATGGGAGTGTCTATGTAACAAAAAATAGGAAGGACATTGTGACATCATAATGCGAGTGACATTGTGATGTCATAGTGGGAGAATTAAAGTGTTTTAATAATGAGAATGACATTGTGATGTCATAATGGGAGTTAAGATTTGATGTTAAATTGGGGTTTACAGTGTGACATCATGATGCGAGTGACATCGTGATGTCATAATTGAAGAACTAAAGTGGTTTTTTAATGAGAATGACATTGAGATGTCATAATGGGAGTGCCTATGTGAAAAAAATGGGAAGGACATTGTGACATCATAATGTGAGTGACATTGTGATGTCATAATGGGAGGACTAAAGTGGTTTAAAAATGAGAATGACATTGTGATGTCATAATGGGAGTGATTATGTGACAAAAAATGGGAAGGACATTGTGACATCATAATGTGAGTGCCATTGTGATGTCATAGTGGGAGAATTAAAGTGTTTTAATAATGAGAATGACATTGTGATGTCATAATGGGAGTTAAGATTTGATGTTAAATTGGGGTTTACAGTGTGACATCATAATGCGAGTGACATCGTGATGTCATAATTAGTGTACTAAAGTGTTTTAATAATGAGAATGACATTGTGATGTCATAATGCGAGTTAAGATTTTATGTTAAATTGGGGTTTACAGTGTGATTTCATAATGCGTGTGACATTGTGATGTCATAATGGTAGTAGTAAAATGGTTTAATAATAAGAATGACATAGTGAAGTCATAATGGGAGTTAAGATTTGATGTTAAAATGGGGTTTACAGTGTGACATCATAATGGGAGTAACATTGTGATGTCATAGTGGAAGTACTAAAGTGGTTTATTAATGAGAATGACATTGTGATGTCATAATGGGAGTGCCTATGTGCCAAAAAATGGGAAGGACATTGTGACATCTTATTGAGAGTGACATTGTGATATCAAAGTGGGAGAACTAAAGTGCTTTAATAGTGAGAATGACATTGTGATGTCATAATGGGAGTTAAGATTTGATGTTAAAATGGGGTTTACAGTGTGACATCATAATGCGATTGACATTGTGATGTCATATTCGGAGTACTAAAGTGGTTTAATAATGAGAATGACATTGTGATGTTATAATGGGAGTTAAGATTTGATGTTAAACTGGGGTTTACAGTTTGACATCATAATGGGAGTAACATTGTGATGTCATAATGGAAGAACTAAAGTGGTTTATTAATGAGAATGATATTGTGATGTCATAATGGGAGTGCCTATGTGACAAAAAATGGGAAGGACATTGTGACATCATGTGAGTGACATTGTGATGTCATAATGGGAGTACAAAAGTGATTTAATAATGAGAATATCATTGTGATGTCATAATGGGAGTTAAGATCTGATGTTAAAATGGGGGTCACAGTGTGACATCTTAATGGGAGTTATATTGTGCTGTCATAGAGGAAGTACTAAAGTGGTGTATTAATGAGAATGACATTGTGATGTCATAATGGGTGTGCCTATGTGAAAAAAATGGGAAGGACATTGTGACATCATAATGTGAGTGACATTGAGATGTCATAATGGGAGTACTAAAGTGGTTTAATAATGAGAATTACATTGTGATGTCATAATGGGAGTGATTATGTGACAAAAAATGGGAAGGACATTGTGACATCATAATGTGAGTGACATTGTGATGTCATAGTGGGAGAACTAAAGTGGTTTAATAATGAGAATTACATTGTGATGTCATAATGGGAGTTAAGATTTGATGTTAAAATGGGGTTTAAAGTGTGACATCATAATGCGAGTGACATTCTGATGTCATAGTGGTAGAACTAAAGTGGTTTATTAATGAGAATTACATTGTGATGTCATAATGGGTGTTCAGATTTGATGTTAAAATGGGGTTTACAGTGTGACATCATAATGCGAGTGACATTGTGATTTCATAGTGGGAGAACTAAAGTGGTTTAATAATGAGAATGACATTGTGATGTCATAATGTAAAATAAGATTTGATGTTAAAATGGGTTTTATAGTGTGACATCATAATGCGAGTGACATTGTGATGTCATAATGGGAGTACTAAAGTGGTTTAATAATGAGAATGCCATTGTGATGTCATAATGGAAAATAAGATATGATGTTAAAATGGGGTTTACAGTGTTACATCATAATGCGAGTGACATTGTGATGTCATAATGGGAGTAGTAAAATGGTTTAATTATGAGAATTACATTGTAATGTCATAATGGGAGTGACTATGTAAAAAAAAAGGGAAGAACATTGTGACATCATAATGCGAGTGACATTGTGATGTCATAATGGGAGTACTAAAGTGGTTTAATAATGAGAATGACATTGTGATGTCATAATGGCAATTAAAATGTGATGTTAAAATGGGGTTTACAGAGTGACATCATAATGAAAGTGATATTGTGGTGTCATAATTTGAGTACTAAAGTGGTTCAATAATGAGAATAACATTGTGATGTCTTAATGGGAGTACTAAAGTGGTTTATTAATGAGAATGACATTGTGATGTCATAATGGGAGTGCCTATGTGACAAAAAATGGGAAGGACATTGTGTCATCATAATGGGAGTAGTAAAATGGTTTAATAATGAGAATGACATTGTGATGTCATAATGGGAGTGCCTATTTAACAAAAAATGGGAACGAAATTGTGACATCATAATGAGAGTGACATTGTGATGTCATAGTGGGAGTTAAGATTTGATGTTAAAATGGGGGCCACAGTGTGACATCATAATGGGAGTAACATTGTGATGTCATAATGGGAGTACTAAAGTGGTTTAATAATGAGAATGACATTGTGATGTCATAATGGGAGTTAAGATTTGATATTAAAATGGGGTTTACAGTGTGACATCATAATGCGAGTGACATTGTGATGTCATAATGGGAGTACTAAAGTGGTTTAATAATGATAATGACATTGTGATGTCATAATGGGAGTGTCTATGTGGCAAAAAATGGGAAGGACATTGTGAGATCATAATGCCAGTGACATTGTGATGTCAAAGTGGGAGAACTAAAGTGCTTTAATAATGAGAATGACATTGTGATGTCATAATGGGAGTTAAGATTTAATGTTAAATTGGGGTTTACAGTGTGACATCATAATGCGATTGACATTGTGATGTCATAATGGGAGTACTAAAGTGGTTTAATAATGAGAATGACATTGTGATGTTATAATGGTAGTTAAGATTTGATGTTAAAATGGGGTTCACAGTGTGACATCATAATGGGAGTTACATTGTGATGTAATAGTGGAAGCATTAAAGTGGTTTATTAATGAGAATGACATTGTGATGTCATAATGGGAGTTAAGATTTGATGTTAAAATGGGGTTTACAGTTTGACATCATAATGGGAGTAACATTGTGATGTCATAATGGAAGAACTAAAGTGGTTTATTAATGAGAATGACATTGTGATGTCACAATGGGAGTGCCTATGTGACAAAAAATGGGAAGGACATTGTGACATCATGTGAGTGACATTGTGATGTCATAATGGGAGTTCAAAAGTGGTTTAATAATGAGAATAACATTGTGATGTCATAATGGGAGTTAAGATCTGATGTTAAAATGGGGGTCACAGTGTGATATCTTAATGGGATTAAAATTGTGCTGTCATAGAGGAAGTACTAAAGTGGTTTAATAATGAGAATGACATTGTGATGTCATAATGGGTGTTCAGATTTGATGTTAAAATGTGGTTTACAGTGTGAAATAATAATGCGAGTTACATTGTGATTTCATAGTGGGAGAACTAAAGTGGTTTAATAATGAGAATGACATTGTGATGTCATAATGGAAAATAAGAATTGATGTTAAAATGGGGTTTACAGTGTGACATCATAATGCGAGTGACATTGTGATGTCATAATGGGAGTAGTAAAATGGTTTAATAATGAGAATTACATTGTAATGTCATAATGGGAGTGCCTATGTAAAAAAATGACATTGTGATGTCATAATGGCAATTAAAATGTGATGTTAAAATTGGGTTTACAGAGAGACATCATAATGAAAGTGATATTGTGGTGTCATAATTTGAGTACTTAAGTGGTTTAATAATGAGAATAACATTGTGATGTCTTAATGGGAGTACTAAAGTGGTTTATTAATGAGAATGACATTGTGATGTCATAATGGGAGTGCCTATGTGACAAAAAATGGGAAGGACATTGTGTCATCATAATGGGAGTAGTAAAATGGTTTAATAATGAGAATTACATTGTGATGTCATAATGGGAGTGCCTATTTAACAAAAAATGGGAACGACATTGTGACATCATAATGAGAGTGACACTGTGATGTCATAGTGGGAGAACTAAAGTGGTTTAATAATGAGAATGACATTGTGATGTCATAATGGGAGTTAAGATTTGATATTAAAATGGGGTTTACAGTGTGACATCATAATGCGAGTGACATTGTGATGTCATAATGGGAGTACTAAAGTGGTTTAATAATGATAATGACATTGTGATGTCATAATGGGAGTGCCTATGTGACAAAAAATGGGAAGGACATTGTGAGATCATAATGCCAGTGACATTGTGATGTCAAAGTGGGAGAACTAAAGTGCTTTAATAATGAGAATGACATTGTGATGTCATAATGGGAGTTAAGATTTGATGTTAAAATTGGGTTTACAGTGAGACATCATAATGCGATTGACATTGTGATGCCATATTGGTAGTACTAAAGTGGTTTAATAATTAGAATGACATTGTGATGTTATAATGGGTGTTAAGATTTGATGTTAAAATGGGGTTCACAGTGTGACATCATAATGGGAGTAACATTGTGAAGAAATCGTGGATGTATTAAAGTGGTTTATTAATGAGAATGACATTGTGATGTCATAATGGGAGTGACTATGTAACAAAAAATGGGAAGGACATTGTGACATCATAATGCGAGTGACATTGTGATGTCATAGTGGGAGAACTAAAGTGGTTTAATAATGAGAATGACATTGTGATGTCATAATGGGAGGTAAGATTTGATGTTAAATTGGGGTTTACAGTGTGACATCAAAATGCGAGTGACATTGTGATATCATACTTGGAGTTATAAAGTGGTTTAATAATGAGAATGACATTGTGATGTCATAATGGGAGTTAAGATTTTATGTTAAATTGGGGTTTACAGTATGACTTCATAATGCGAGTGACATTGTGATGTCATAATGGGAGTGCCTATGTGGCAAAAAATGGGAAGGACATTGTGACATCATAATGGGAGTAACATTGTGATGTCATAATGGAAGAACTAAAGTGGTTTATTAATGGGAATGACATTGTGAGGTCATAATGGGAGTTAAAATTTGATGTTAAAATTTGTTTTACATTGTGACATCATAATGCAACTGACATTGTGATGTCATAATGGGAGTACTAAAGTGGTTTAATAATGAGAATGACATTGTGATGTCATAAGGGGAGTTAAGATTTGATGTTAAAATGGGGTTTCAGTGTGACATCATAATGCGAGTGACATTGTGATGTCATAATGGGAGTACTAAAGTTGTTTATTAATGAGAATGATATTGTGATGTCATAATGGGAGTTAAAATTTGATGTTAAAATTGGGTTTACAGTGTGACATCATAATGGGAGTAACATTGTGATGTCATAAAGAAAATATTAAAGTGGTTTATTAATGAGAATGACATTGTGATTTCATAATGGGAGTGCTTATGTAAAAAAAAATGGGAAGGACATTGTGAAATCATAATGCGAGTGACATTGTGATGTCATAATGGGAGTTCTAAAGTGGTTTAATAATGAGAATGACATTGTGATGTCATAATGGGAGTTAAAATTTCATGTTAAAATGGGGTTTACAGTGTGACATCATAATGGGAGTAACATTGTGATGTCATAAAGAAAATATTAAAGTGGTTTATTAATGAGAATGACATTGTGATGTCATAATGGGAGTGCCTATGTAACAAAAAATGGGAAGGACATTGTGACATCATAATGCGAGTGACATTGTGATGTCATAATGGAAGAACTAAAGTGGTTTTTTAATGAGAATGACATTGAGATGTCATAATGGGAGTACCTATGTGAAAAAAATGGGAAGGACATTGTGACATCATAATGTGAGTGACATTGTGATGTCATAATGGGAGTGATTATGTAACAAAAAATGGGAAGAACATTGTGACATAATAATGCGAGTGACATTGTGATGTCATATTGGGAGTACTAAAGTGGTTTAATAATGAGAATGACATTGTGATGTCATAATGGGAGTTAAAATTTGATGTAAAAATGGGGTTTACATTGTGACATCATAATGTGAGTGACATTGTGATGTCATAATGGGAGTACTAAAGTGGTTTCATAATGAGAATGACATTGTGATGTCATAATGGGAGTACTAAAGTGGTTTAATAATGAGAATGACATTGTGATGTCAAAATGGGAGTTAAAATTTGATGTTAAAATGGGGTTTACAGTGTGACATCATAAAGGGAGTAACATTGTGATATCATAGTGGAAGTACTAAAGTGGTTTAATAATGATAATGCCATTGTGATGTCATAATGGGAGTGCCTATGTAACAAAAAATTGGAAGGACATTGTGACATCATAATGTGAGTGACATTGTGATGTCATAGAGGGAGAACTAAAGTGGTTTAATAATGAGAATGCCATTGTGATGTCATAATGGAAAATAAGATTTGATGTTAAAATGGGGTTTATAGTGTGACATCATAATGCGAGTGACATTGTGATGTCATAATGGGAGTACTAAAGTGGTTTAATAATGATAATGCCATTGTGATGTCATAATGGGAGTTAAGATTTGATGTTAAAAAGGGGTTTAGATGGTGACATCATAATGCGAGTGACATTGTGATGTCATAATGGGAGTACTAAAGTGGTTTAATAATGCGAATGACATTGTGAGGTCATAATGGGAGTTAAGATTTTATGTTAAAATGGGGTTTACAGTGTGACTTCATAATGCGAGTGACATTGTGATGTCATAATGGGAGTGCCTATGTGACAAAAAATGGGATGGACATTGTGACATCATAATGGGAGTAACATTGTGATGTCATAATGGAAGAACTAAAGTAGTTTATTAATGGGAATGACATTGTGATGTCATAATGGGAGTGCCTATGTGACAAATAATGGGAAGGACATTGTGACATCATAATGTGAGTGACATTGTGATGTCATTATGGGAGTAGTAAAATGGTTTAATAATGAGAATGACATTGTGATGTCATAATGGGAGTTAATATTTGATGTTAAAATGGGGTTTACCGTGTGACATCATAATGAGATTTACATTGTGATGTCATAATGGGATTACTAAAGTGGTTTAATAATTTGAATGATATTGTGATGTCTTAATGGGTGTTCAGATTTGATGTTAAAATGTGGTTTACATTGTGACATCATAATGCGAGTGACATTCTGATATCATAATGGGAGTACTAAAGTTGTTTATTAATGAGAATGACATTTTGATGTGATAATGAAAGTGATATTGTGGTGTCATAATTTGAGTACTTAAGTGGTTTAATAATGAGAATAACATTGTGATGTCTTAATGGGAGTACTAAAGTGGTTTATTAATGAGAATGACATTGTGATGTCATAATGGGAGTGCCTATGTGACAAAAAATGGGAAGGACATTGTGTCATCATAATGGGAGTAGTAAAATGGTTTAATAATGAGAATTACATTGTGATGTCATAATGGGAGTGCCTATTTAACAAAAAATGGGAACGACATTGTGACATCATAATGAGAGTGACACTGTGATGTCATAGTGGGAGAACTAAAGTGGTTTAATAATGAGAATGACATTGTGATGTCATAATGGGAGTTAAGATTTGATATTAAAATGGGGTTTACAGTGTGACATCATAATGCGAGTGACATTGTGATGTCATAATGGGAGTACTAAAGTGGTTTAATAATGATAATGACATTGTGATGTCATAATGGGAGTGCCTATGTGACAAAAAATGGGAAGGACATTGTGAGATCATAATGCCAGTGACATTGTGATGTCAAAGTGGGAGAACTAAAGTGCTTTAATAATGAGAATGACATTGTGATGTCATAATGGGAGTTAAGATTTGATGTTAAAATTGGGTTTACAGTGAGACATCATAATGCGATTGACATTGTGATGCCATATTGGTAGTACTAAAGTGGTTTAATAATTAGAATGACATTGTGATGTTATAATGGGTGTTAAGATTTGATGTTAAAATGGGGTTCACAGTGTGACATCATAATGGGAGTAACATTGTGAAGAAATCGTGGATGTATTAAAGTGGTTTATTAATGAGAATGACATTGTGATGTCATAATGGGAGTGACTATGTAACAAAAAATGGGAAGGACATTGTGACATCATAATGCGAGTGACATTGTGATGTCATAGTGGGAGAACTAAAGTGGTTTAATAATGAGAATGACATTGTGATGTCATAATGGGAGGAAAGATTTGATGTTAAATTGGGGTTTACAGTGTGACATCAAAATGCGAGTGACATTGTGATATCATACTTGGAGTTATAAAGTGGTTTAATAATGAGAATGACATTGTGATGTCATAATGGGAGTTAAGATTTTATGTTAAATTGGGGTTTACAGTATGACTTCATAATGCGAGTGACATTGTGATGTCATAATGGGAGTGCCATTGTGGCAAAAAATGGGAAGGACATTGTGACATCATAATGGGAGTAACATTGTGATGTCATAATGGAAGAACTAAAGTGGTTTATTAATGGGAATGACATTGTGAGGTCATAATGGGAGTTAAAATTTGATGTTAAAATTTGTTTTACATTGTGACATCATAATGTAACTGACATTGTGATGTCATAATGGGAGTACTAAAGTGGTTTAATAATGAGAATGACATTGTGATGTCATAAGGGGAGTTAAGATTTGATGTTAAAATGGGGTTTCAGTGTGACATCATAATGCGAGTGACATTGTGATGTCATAATGGGAGTACTAAAGTTGTTTATTAATGAGAATGATATTGTGATGTCATAATGGGAGTTAAAATTTGATGTTAAAATTGGGTTTACAGTGTGACATCATAATGAGAGTAACATTGTGATGTCATAAAGAAAATATTAAAGTGGTTTATTAATGAGAATGACATTGTGATTTCATAATGGGAGTGCTTATGTAAAAAAAAATGGGAAGGACATTGTGAAATCATAATGCGAGTGACATTGTGATGTCATAATGGGAGTTCTAAAGTGGTTTAATAATGAGAATGACATTGTGATGTCATAATGGGAGTTAAAATTTCATGTTAAAATGGGGTTTACAGTGTGACATCATAATGGGAGTAACATTGTGATGTCATAAAGAAAATATTAAAGTGGTTTATTAATGAGAATGACATTGTGATGTCATAATGGGAGTGCCTATGTAACAAAAAATGGGAAGGACATTGTGACATCATAATGCGAGTGACATTGTGATGTCATAATGGGAGTGATTATGTAACAAAAAATGGGAAGAACATTGTGACATAATAATGCGAGTGACATTGTGATGTCATATTGGGAGTACTAAAGTGGTTTAATAATGAGAATGACATTGTGATGTCATAATGGGAGTTAAAATTTGATGTAAAAATGGGGTTTACATTGTGACATCATAATGTGAGTGACATTGTGATGTCATAATGGGAGTACTAAAGTGGTTTCATAATGAGAATGACATTGTGATGTCATAATGGGAGTACTAAAGTGGTTTAATAATGAGAATGACATTGTGATGTCAAAATGGGAGTTAAAATTTGATGTTAAAATGGGGTTTACAGTGTGACATCATAAAGGGAGTAACATTGTGATATCATAGTGGAAGTACTAAAGTGGTTTAATAATGATAATGCCATTGTGATGTCATAATGGGAGTGCCTATGTAACAAAAAATTGGAAGGACATTGTGACATCATAATGCGAGTGACATTGTGATGTCATAGAGGGAGAACTAAAGTGGTTTAATAATGAGAATGCCATTGTGATGTCATAATGGAAAATAAGATTTGATGTTAAAATGGGGTTTATAGTGTGACATCATAATGCGAGTGACATTGTGATGTCATAATGGGAGTACTAAAGTGGTTTAATAATGATAATGCCATTGTGATGTCATAATGGGAGTTAAGATTTGATGTTAAAAAGGGGTTTAGATGGTGACATCATAATGCGAGTGACATTGTGATGTCATAATGGGAGTACTAAAGTGGTTTAATAATGCGAATGACATTGTGAGGTCATAATGGGAGTTAAGATTTTATGTTAAAATGGGGTTTACAGTGTGACTTCATAATGCGAGTGACATTGTGATGTCATAATGGGAGTGCCTATGTGACAAAAAATGGGATGGACATTGTGACATCATAATGGGAGTAACATTGTGATGTCATAATGGAAGAACTAAAGTAGTTTATTAATGGGAATGACATTGTGATGTCATAATGGGAGTGCCTATGTGACAAATAATGGGAAGGACATTGTGACATCATAATGTGAGTGACATTGTGATGTCATTATGGGAGTAGTAAAATGGTTTAATAATGAGAATGACATTGTGATGTCATAATGGGAGTTAATATTTGATGTTAAAATGGGGTTTACCGTGTGACATCATAATGAGATTTACATTGTGATGTCATAATGGGATTACTAAAGTGGTTTAATAATTTGAATGATATTGTGATGTCTTAATGGGTGTTCAGATTTGATGTTAAAATGTGGTTTACATTGTGACATCATAATGCGAGTGACATTCTGATATCATAATGGGAGTACTAAAGTTGTTTATTAATGAGAATGACATTTTGATGTGATAATGAAAGTTAAAATTTAATGTTAAAACAGGGTTTACAGTGTGACATCATAATGGGAGTAACATTGTGATGTCCTAATTGGAGTACTAAAAAGGTTTAATAATGAGAATGACATTGTGATGTCACAATGGGAGTTAAGATTTGATGTTAAAATGGGGTTTACAGTGTGACATCATAATGCGAGTGACATTGTGATGTCATAATGGGAGTACTAAAGTGGTTTATTAATGAGAATGACATTGCAATGTCATAATGGGAGTTAAAATTTTATGTTAAAATGGGGTTTACAGTGTGACATCATAATGGGAGTAACATTGTGATGTCATAAAGAAAATATTAAAGTGTTTTATTAATGAGAATGACAATGTGATGTCATAATGGGAGTGCCTATGTAAAAAAAAATGGGAATGACTTTGTGATATCATAATGCGAGTGACATTGTGATGTCATAATGGGAGTACTAAAGTGGTATAAAAATGAGAATGACATTGTGATGTCATAATGGGAGTTAAAATGTGATGTTAAAATGTGGTTTACATTGTGACATCATAATGTGAGTGACATTGTGATGTCATAATGGGAGTACTAAAGTGGTTTAATAATGAGAATGACATTGTGATGTCATAATGGGTGTTAAAATTTCATGTTAAAATGAGTTTACAGTGTGACATCATAATGGGCGTAACATTGTGATGTAATAAAGAAAATATTAAAGTGGTTTATTAATGAGAATGACATTGTGATGTCATAATGGGAGTGTCTATGTAACAAAAAAAAGGAAGGACATTGTGACATCATAATGCGAGTGACATTGTGATGTCATAATAGGAGGACTAAAGTGGTTTAAAAATGAGAATGACATTGTGATGTCATAATGGGAGTGATTATGTGACAAAAAATGGGAAGGACATTGTGACATCATAATGTGAGTGCCATTGTGATGTCATAGTGGGAGAATTAAAGTGTTTTAATAATGAGAATGACATTGTGATGTCATAATGGGAGTTAAGATTTGATGTTAAATTGGGGTTTACAGTGTGACATCATAATGCGAGTGACATCGTGATGTCATAATTAGTGTACTAAAGTGTTTTAATAATGAGAATGACATTGTGATGTCATAATGCGAGTTAAAATTTTATGTTAAATTGGGGTTTACAGTGTGATTTCATAATGCGTGTGACATTGTGATGTCATAATGGTAGTAGTAAAATGGTTTAATAATAAGAATGACATTGTGATGTCATAATGGGAGTTAAGATTTGATGTTAAAATGGGGTTTACAGTGTGACATCATAATGGGAGTAACATTGTGATGTCATAGTGGAAGTACTAAAGTGGTTTATTAATGAGAATGACATTGTGATGTCATAATGGGAGTGCCTATGTGCCAAAAAATGGGAAGGACATTGTGACATCTTAATGAGAGTGACATTGTGATATCAAAGTGGGAGAACTAAAGTGCTTTAATAATGAGAATGACATTGTGATGTCATAATGGGAGTTAAGATTTGATGTTAAAATGGGGTTTACAGTGTGACATCATAATGCGATTGACATTGTGATGTCATATTCGGAGTACTAAAGTGGTTTAATAATGAGAATGACATTGTGATGTTATAATAGGAGTTAAGATTTGATGTTAAACTTGGGTTTACAGTTTGACATCATAATGGGAGTAACATTGTGATGTCATAATGGAAGAACTAAAGTGGTTTATTAATGAGAATGACATTGTGATGTCATAATGGGAGTGCCTATGTGACAAAAAATGGGAAGGACATTGTGACATCATGTGAGTGACATTGTGATGTCATAATGGGAGTACAAAAGTGGTTTAATAATGAGAATATCATTGTGATGTCATAATGGGAGTTAAGATCTGATGTTAAAATGGGGGTCACAGTGTGACATCTTAATGGGAGTAATATTGTGCTGTCATAGAGGAGGTACTAAAGTGGTTTATTAATGAGAATGACATTGTGATGTCATAATGGGTGTGCCTATGTGAAAAAAATGGGAAGGACATTGTGACATCATAATGTGAGTGACATTGAGATGTCATAATGGGAGTACTAAAGTGGTTTAATAATGAGAATTACATTGTGATGTCATAATGGGAGTGATTATGTGACAAAAAATGGGAAGGACATTGTGACATCATAATGTGAGTGACATTGTGATGTCATAGTGGGAGAACTAAAGTGGTTTAATAATGAGAATTACATTGTGATGTCATAATGGGAGTTAAGATTTGATGTTAAAATGGGGTTTAAAGTGTGACATCATAATGCGAGAGACATTCTGATGTCATAGTGGTAGAAGTAAAGTGGTTTATTAATGAGAATGACATTGTGATGTCATAATGTGTGTTCAGATTTGATGTTAAAATGGGGTTTACAGTGTGACATCATAATGCGATTGACATTGTGATTTCATAGTGGGAGAACTAAAGTGGTTTAATAATGAGAATGACATTGTGATGTCATAATGTAAAATAAGATTTGATGTTAACATGGGTTTTATAGTGTGACATCACAATGCGAGTGACATTGTGATGTCATAATGGGAGTACTAAAGTGGTTTAATAATGAGAATGCCATTGTGATGTCATAATGGAAAATAAGATATGATGTTAAAATGGGGTTTACAGTGTTACATCATAATGCGAGTGACATTGTGATGTCATAATGGGAGTAGTAAAATGGTTTAATAATGAGAATTACATTGTAATGTCATAATGGGAGTGCCTATGTAAAAAAAAAGGGAAGAATATTGTGACATCATAATGCGAGTGACATTGTGATGTCATAATGGGAGTACTAAAGTGGTTTAATAATGAGAATGCCATTGTGATGTCATAATGGAAAATAAGATATGATGTTAAAATGGGGTTTACAGTGTTACATCATAATGCGAGTGACATTGTGATGTCATAATGGGAGTAGTAAAATGGTTTAATAATGAGAATTACATTGTAATGTCATAATGGGAGTGCCTATGTAAAAAAAAGGGAAGAATATTGTGACATAATGCGAGTGACATTGTGATGTCATAATGGGAGTAGTAAAATGGTTTAATAATGAGAATAACATTGTGATGTCTTAATGGGAGTGCCTATGTGACAAAAAATGGGAAATACATTGTGACATCATAATGGGAGTAACATTGTGATGTCATAATGGAAGAACTAAAGTGGTTTATTAATGGGAATGACATTGTGAGGTCATAATGGGAGTTAAAATTTGATGTTAAAATTTGTTTTACATTGTGACATCATAATGCAACTGACATTGTGATGTCATAATGGGAGTACTAAAGTGGTTTAATAATGAGAATGACATTGTGATGTCATAATGGGAGTTAAAATTTGATGTAAAAATGGGGTTTACATTGTGACATCATAATGTGAGTGACATTGTGATGTCATAATGGGAGTACTAAAGTGGTTTCATAATGAGAATGACATTGTGATGTCATAATGGGAGTACTAAAGTGGTTTAATAATGAGAATTACATTGTGATGTCAAAATGGGAGTTAAAATTTGATGTTAAAATGGGGTTTACAGTGTGACATCATAAAGGGAGTAACATTGTGATGTCATAGTGGAAGTACTAAAGTGGTTTAATAATGATAATGCCATTGTGATGTCATAATGGGAGTGCCTATGTAACAAAAAATTGGAAGGACATTGTGACATCATAATGCGAGTGACATTGTGATGTCATAGAGGGAGAACTAAAGTGGTTTAATAATGAGAATGCCATTGTGATGTCATAATGGAAAATAACAATTGATGTTAAAATGGGGTTTATAGTGTGACATCATAATGCGAGTGACATTGTGATGTCATAATGGGAGTACTAAAGTGGTTTAATAATGATAATGCCATTGTGATGTCATAATGGGAGTTAAGATTTGATGTTAAAATGGGGTTTAGATGGTGACATCATAATGCGAGTGACATTGTGATGTCATAATGGGAGTACTATAGTGGTTTAATAATGCGAATGACATTGTGAGGTCATAATGGGAGTTAAGATTTTATGTTAAAATGGGGTTTACAGTGTGACTTCATAATGCGAGTGACATTGTGATGTCATAATGGGAGTGCCTATGTGACAAAAAATGGGATGGACATTGTGACATCATAATGGGAGTAACATTGTGATGTCATAATGGAAGAACTAAAGTAGTTTATTAATGGGAATGACATTGTGATGTCATAATGGGAGTGCCTATGTGACAAATAATGGGAAGGACATTGTGACATCATAATGTGAGTGACATTGTGATGTCATTATGGGAGTAGTAAAGTGGTTTAATAATGAGAATGACATTGTGATGTCATAATGGGAGTTAAGATTTGATGTTAAAATGGGGTTTACCGTGTGACATCATAATGAGATTTACATTGTGATGTCATAATGGGATTACTAAAGTGGTTTAATAATGAGAATGATATTGTGATGTCTTAATGGGTGTTCAGATTTGATGTTAAAATGTGGTTACATTGTGACATCATAATGCGAGTGACATTCTGATATCATAATTTGAGTACTAAAGTTGTTTATTAATGAGAATGACATTTTGATGTGATAATGAAAGTTAAAATTTAATGTTAAAACAGGGTTTACAGTGTGACATCATAATGGGAGTAACATTGTGATGTCATAATTGGAGTACTAAAAAGGTTTAATAATGAGAATGACATTGTGATGTCACAATGGGAGTTAAGATTTGATGTTAAAATGGGGTTTACAGTGTGACATCATAATGCGAGTGACATTGTGATGTCATAAAGGGAGTACTAAAGTGGTTTATTAATGAGAATGACATTGCGATGTCATAATGGGAGTTAAAATTTGATGTTAAAATGGGGTTTACAGTGTGACATCATAATGCGAGTGACATTGTGATGTCATAATGGGAGTACTAAAGTGGTATAAAAATGAGAATGACATTGTGATGTCATAATGGGAGTTAAGATTTGATGTTAAATTGCGGTTTACAGTGTGACATCATAATGCGCGTGACATCGTGATGTCATAATTGAAGAACAAAAGTGGTTTTTTAATGAGAATGACATTGAGATGTCTTAATGGGAGTGCCTATGTGAAAAAAATGGGAAGGACATTGTGACATCATAATGTGAGTGACATTGTGATGTCATAATGGGAGGACTAAAGTGGTTTAAAAATGAGAATGACATTGTGATGTCATAATGGGAGTGATTATGTGACAAAAAATGGGAAGGACATTGTGACATCATAATGTGAGTGCCATTGTGATGTCATAGTGGGAGAATTAAAGTGTTTTAATAATGAGAATGACATTGTGATGTCATAATGGGAGTTAAGATTTGATGTTAAATTGGGGTTTACAGTGTGACATCATAATGCGAGTGACATCGCGATGTCATAATTAGTGTACTAAAGTGTTTTAATAATGAGAATGACATTGTGATGTCATAATGCGAGTTAAGATTTTATGTTAAATTGGGGTTTACAGTGTGATTTCATAATGCGTGTGACATTGTGATGTCATAATGGTAGTAGTAAAATGGTTTAATAATAAGAATGACATTGTGATGTCATAATGGGAGTTAAGATTTGATGTTAAAATGGGGTTTGACATCATAATGGGAGTAACATTGTGATGTCATAGTGGAAGTACTAAAGTGGTTTATTAATGAGAATGACATTGTGATGTCATAATGGGAGTGCCTATGTGCCAAAAAATGGGAAGGACATTGTGACATCTTAATGAGAGTGACATTGAGATGTCATAATGGGAGTACTAAAGTGGTTTAATAATGAGAATTACATTGTGATGTCATAATGGGAGTGATTATGTGACAAAAAATGGGAAGGACATTGTGACATCATAATGTGAGTGACATTGTGATGTCATAGTGGGAGAGCTAAAGTGGTTTAATAATGAGAATTACATTGTGATGTCATAATGGGAGTTAAGATTTGATGTTAAAATGGGGTTTAAAGTGTGACATCATAATGCGAGTGACATTCTGATGTCATAGTGGTAGAACTAAAGTGGTTTATTAATGAGAATGATATTGTGATGTCATAATGGGTGTTCAGATTTGATGTTAAAATGGAGTTTACAGTGTGACATCATAATGCGAGTGACATTGTGATTTCATAGTGGGAGAACTAAAGTGGTTTAATAATGAGAATGACATTGTGATGTCATAATGTAAAATAAGATTTGATGTTAAAATGGGTTTTATAGTGTGACATCATAATGCCACTGACATTGTGATGTCATAATGGGAGTACTAAAGTGGTTTAATAATGAGAATGCCATTGTGATGTCATAATGGAAAATAAGATATGATGTTAAAATGGGGTTTACAGTGTTACATCATAATGCGAGTGACATTGTGATGTCATAATGGGAGTAGTAAAATGGTTTAGTAATGAGAATTACATTGTAATGTCATAATGGGAGTGACTATGTAAAAAAAAAGGGAAGAACATTGTGACATCATAATGCGAGTGACATTGTGATGTCATAATGGGAGTACTAAAGTGGTTTAATAATGAGAATGACATTGTGATGTCATAATGGGAGTTAAGATTTGATGTTAAAATGGGGTTTACAGTGTGACATCATAATGCGAGGGACATTGTGATCTCATAATGGAGTACTAAAGTGGTTTAGTAATGAGAATGACATTGTGATGTCATAATGGGAGTTAAGATTTGATGTTAAAATGGGGTTTACAGTGTGACATCATAATGCGAGTGACATTGTGATGTCATAATGGGAGTACTAAAGTGGTTTAATAATGAGACTGAAATTGTGATGTCATAATGGGAGTTAAGATTTGTTGTTAAAATGGGGTTTACATTGTGACATCATAATGCGATTGTCATTGTGATGTCATATTGATAGTACTAAAGTGGTTTAATAATGAGATTGACATTGTGATGTTATAATGGGAGTAAAGATTTGATGTTAAAATGGGGTTCACAGTGTGACATCATAATGGGAGTAACATTGTGATGTCATAGTGGAAGTACAAAAGTGGTTTAATAATGAGAATGACATTGTGATGTCATAGTGGGAGTGCCTGTGTAACAAAAAATGGGAAGGACATTGTGACATCATAATGCGAATGACATTGTGATGTCATAGTGGGAGAACTAAAGTGGTTTAATAATGAGAATGACATTGTGATGTCATAATGGGAGTTAAGATTTGATGCTAAATTGGGGTTTACAGAGCAACATCATAATGCGAGTGATATTGTGATGTCATAATTGGAGTACTAAAGTGGTTTAATAATGAGAATGTCATTGTGATGTCATAATGGGAGTTAAGATTTGATGTTAAAATAGGGTTTACAGTGTGACATCATAATGGGAGTAACATTGTGATGACACAGTGGAAGTACTAAAGTGGTTTATTAATGAGAATGAAATTGTGATGATATAATGGGAGTGCCTATGTGACAAAATATGGGAAGGACATTGTGACATCATAATGCAAGTGACATTGTGATGTCATATTGGGAGAACTAAAGTGCTTTAATAATGAGAATGACATTGTGATGTTATAATGTGAATTAAGATTTGATGTTAAAATGGGGTTTACAGTGTGACATCATAATGCGAGTGACATTGTGATGTCATAATGGGAGTACTAAAGTGGTTTAATAATGAGAGTGACATTGTGATGTCATAATTGGAGTTAAGATTTGATGTTAAAATGGGGTTTACATTGTGACATCACAATGCGATTGACATTGTGATGTCATATTGATAGTCCTAAAGTGGTTTAATAATGAGAATGACATTGTGATGTCATAATGGCAGTTAAGATTTGATATTAAAATGTTGTTTACAGTGTGAATTCATAATGCGAGTAACATTGTGATGTCATAATGGGAGTACTAAAGTGGTTTATTAATGATAATGACATTGTGATGTCATACTGGGAGTTAAGATTTGATGTTATATTGGGGTTTACAGAGTGACATCATAATGCGAGTGACATTGTGATGTCATAATTGGAGTACTAAAGTGGTTATAATAATGAGAATGTCATTGTGACGTCATAATGCGAGTGACATTGTGATGTGATAGTGGGAGTGCCTGTGTAACAAAAAAAGGGAAGGACATTGTGACATCATGTGAGTGACATTGTGATGTCATAATGGTTGTACAAAAGTGGTTTAATAATGAGAATGACATTGTGATGTTATAATGGGAGTTAAGATTTGATGTTAAAATGGGGTTTACAGTGTGACATCATAATGGGAGTAACATTGTGATGTCTTATTGGAAGTACTAAAGTGGTTTATTAATGACAATGACATTGTGATGTCATAATGGGAGTTAAGATTTGATGTTAAATTGAGTTTTCAGTGTGACATCATAATGCGAGTGACATTGTGATATCATAATGGGAGAACTAAAGTGGTTTAATAATGAGAATGACATTGTGATGTCATAATGGAAGTTAAGATTTGATGCTAAAATGGTGTTTACAGTGTGACATCATAATGGGAGTAACATTATTATGTCATAATGGAAGAACTAAAGTGGTTTATTAATGAGAATGACATTGTGATGTCATAATGGAAGTGCCTAAGTGAAAAAAATGAGAACTACATTGTGACATCATAAAGTTAGTGACATTGTGATGTCATAATAGGAGTACTAAAGTGGTTTATTAATGAGAGTGATATTGTGATGTCATAATGGGAGTTAAGATTTGATGTTAAAATGGTGTTTACATTGTGACATCATAATGCGATTGACATTGTGATGTCATATTGATAGTACTAAAGTGGTTTAATAATGAGAATGACATTGTGATAATATAATGGGAGTTAAGATTTTATGTTAATATGGGGTTTACAGTGTGACATCATAATGGGAGTAACATTGTGAAGTAATCATGGAAGAACTAAAGTGGTTTATTAATAAGAATGACAATGTGATGTCATAATGGGAGTGCCTATGTGAAAAAAAATGGGAAGGACATTGTGACATCATGTGAGTGACATTGTGATGTCATAATGGGAGTACAAAAGTGGTTTAATATTGAGAGTGACATTGTGATGTCATAATGGGATTTAAGATTTGATGTTAAATTGGGTTTTACAGTGTGACATCATAATGTGAGTGACATTTTGATGTCATAATGGAGTACTAAAGTTGTTTAATAATGAGTAAGACATTGTGATGTCATAATGGGAGTTAAGATTTGATGTTAAAATGGGGGTCACAGTGTGACATCATAATGGGAGTAACATTGTGATGTCATAGTGGAAGTACTAAAGTGGTTTATTAATGAGAATGACATTGTGATGTCATAATGGGAGTGCATATGTGAGAAAAAATGGGAAGGACATTGTGACATCATAATGCGCGTGACATTGTGATGTCATAATGGGAGATAAGATTTGATGTTAAAATTGGGTTCACAGTGTGACATCATAATGGGAGTAACATTGTGATGTCATAGTGGAAGTACAAAAGTGGTTTAATAATGAGAATGACATTGTGATGTCATAGTGGGAGTGCCTGTGTAACAAAAAATGGGAAGGACATTGTGACATCATAATGCGAGTGACATTGTGATGTCATAGTGGGAGAACTAAAGTGGTTTAATAATGAGAATGACATTGTGATGTCATAATGGGAGTTAAGATTTGATGTTAAAATGGTGTTTACAGTGTGACATCATAATGCGAGTGACATTGTGATGTCATAATGGGAGTACTAAAGTGGTTTAATAATGAGAGTGAAATTGTGATGTCATAATGGGAGTTAAGAATTGATGTTAAAATGGGGTTTACATTGTGACATCATAATGCGATTGTCATTGTGATGTCATATTGATAGTACTAAAGTGGTTTAATAATGAGAATGACATTGTGATGTTATAATGGGAGTGCCTATGTGAAAAAAAATGGGAAGGACATTGTGACATCATGTGAGTGACATTGTGATGTCATAATGGGAGTACAAAAGTGGTTTAATATTTAGAGTGACATTGTGATGTCATAATGGGATTTAAGATTTGATGTTAAATTGGGTTTTACAGTGTGACATCATAATGGGAGTAACATTGTGATGACACAGTGGAGTACCAAAGTGGTTTAATAATGAGTAAGACATTGTGATGTCATAATGGGAGTTAAGATTTGATGTTAAAATGGGGTTCACAGTGTGACATCATAATGGGAGTAACATTGTGATGTCATAGTGGAAGTACAAAAGTGGTTTAATAATGAGAATGACATTGTGATGTCATAGTGGGAGTGCCTGTGTAACAAAAAATGGGAAGGACATTGTGACATCATAATGCGAGTTACAATGTGATGTCATAGTGGGAGAACTAAAGTGGTTTAATAATGAGAATGACATTGTGATGTCATAATGGGAGTTAAGATTTGATGTTAAATTGGGGTTTACAGAGCGACATCATAATGCGAGTGATATTGTGATGTCATAGTTGGAGTACTAAAGTGGTTTAATAATTAGAATGTCATTGTGATGTCATAATGGGAGTTAAGATTTGATGTTAAAATAGGGTTTACAGTGTGACATCATAATGGGAGTAACATTGTGATGACACAGTGGAAGTACTAAAGTGGTTTATTAATGAGAATGACATTGTGATGATATAATGGGAGTGCCTATGTGACAAAATATGGGAAGGACATTTTGACATCATAATGCGAGTGACATTGTGATGTCATAGTGGGAGAACTAAAGTGCTTTAATAATGAGAATGACATTGTGATGTCATAATGTGAATTAAGATTTGATGTTAAAATGGGGTTTACAGTGTGACATCATAATGCGAGTGACATTGTGATGTCATAATGGGAGTACTAAAGTGGTTTAATAATGAGAGTGACATTGTGATGTCATAATTGGAGTTAAGATTTGATGTTAAAATGGTGTTTACATTGTGACATCATAATGCGATTGACATTGTGATGTCATATTGATAGTACTAACGTGGTTTAATAATGAGAATGACATTGTAATAATATAATGGGAGTTAAGATTTTATGTTAATATGGGGTTTACAGTGTGACATCATAATGGGAGTAACATTGTGAAGTAATAATGGAAGAACTAAAGTGGTTTATTAATAAGAATGACAATGTGATGTCATAATGGGAGTGTCTATGTGAAAAAAAATGGGAAGGACATTGTGACATCATGTGAGTGACATTGTGATGTCATAGTGGGAGTACAAAAGTGGTTTAATATTGAGAGTGACATTGTGATGTCATAATGGGATTTTAAGATTTGATGTTAAATTGGGTTTTACAGTGTGACATCATAATGTGAGTGACATTTTGATGTCATAATGGAGTACTAAAGTGGTTTAATAATGAGTAAGAAATTGGGATGTCATAATGGGAGTTAAGATTTGATGTTAAAATGGGGGTCACAGTGTGACATCATAATGGAAGTAACATTGTGATGTCATAGTGGAAGTACTAAAGTGGTTTATTAATGAGAATGACATTGTGATGTCATAATGGGAGTGCATATGTGAGAAAAAATGGGAAAGACATTGTGACATCATAATGCGCGTGACATTGTAATGTCATAATGGGAGTTAAAATTATATGTTAAATTGGGGTTTACAGTGTGACATCATAATGCGAGGGACATTGTGATGTCATAATGGAGTACTAAAGTGGTTTAGTAATGAGAATGACATTGTGATGTCATAATGGGAGTTAAGATTTGATGTTAAAATAGGGTTTACAGTGTGACATCATAATGCGAGTGACATTGTGATGTCATAATGGGAGTACTAAAGTGGTTTAATAATGAGTGAAATTGTGATGTCATAATGGGAGTTAAGATTTGATGTTAAAATGGGGTTTACATTGTGACATCATAATGCGATTGTCATTGTGATGTCATATTGATAGTACTAAAGTGGTTTAATAATGAGAATGACATTGTGATGTTACAATGGGAGTTAAGATTTGATGTTAAAATTGGGTTCACAGTGTGACATCATAATGGGAGTAACATTGTGATGTCATAGTGGAAGTACAAAAGTGGTTTAATAATGAGAATGACATTGTGATGTCATAGTGGGAGTGCCTGTGTAACAAAAAATGGGAAGGACATTGTGACATCATAAAGCGAGTGACATTGTGATGTCATAGTGGGAGAACTAAAGTGGTTTAATAATGAGAATGAGATTGTGATGTCATAATGGGAGTTAAGATTTGATGTTAAAATGGGGTTTACAGTGTGACATCATAATGCGAGGGACATTGTGATGTCATAATGGAGTACTAAAGTGGTTTAGTAATGAGAATGACATTGTGATGTCATAATGGGAGTTAAGATTTGATGTTAAAATGGTGTTTACAGTGTGACATCATAATGCGAGTGACATTGTGATGTCATAATGGGAGTACTAAAGTGGTTTAATAATGAGAGTGAAATTGTGATGTCATAATGGGAGTTAAGAATTGATGTTAAAATGGGGTTTACATTGTGACATCATAATGCGATTGTCATTGTGATGTCATATTGATAGTACTAAAGTGGTTTAATAATGAGAATGACATTGTGACGTTATAATGGGAGTGTCTATGTGAAAAAAAATGGGAAGGACATTGTGACATCATGTGAGTGACATTGTGATGTCATAATGGGAGTACAAAAGTGGTTTAATATTGAGAGTGACATTGTGATGTCATAATGGGATTTAAGATTTGATGTTAAACTGGGTTTTACAGTGTGACATCATAATGTGAGTGACATTTTGATGTCATAATGGAGTACTAAAGTGGTTTAATAATGAGTAAGACATTGTGATGTCATAATGGGAGTTAAGATTTGATGTTAAAATGGGGTTCACAGTGTGACATCATAATGGGAGTAACATTGTGATGTCATAGTGGAAGTACAAAAGTGGTTTAATAATGAGAATGACATTGTGATGTCATAGTGGGAGTGCCTGTGTAACAAAAAATGGGAAGGACATTGTGACATCATAATGCGAGTTACATTGTGATGTCATAGTGGGAGAACTAAAGTGGTTTAATAATGAGAATGACATTGTGATGTCATAATGGGAGTTAAGATTTGATGTTAAATTGGGGTTTACAGAGCGACATCATAATGCGAGTGATATTGTGATGTCATAGTGGGAGAACTAAAGTGGTTTAATAATGAGAATGACATTGTGATGTCATAATGGGAATTAAGATTTGATGTTAAAATGGGGTTTACAGTGTGACATCATAATGCGAGTGACATTGTGATGTCATAATGGGAGTACTAAAGTGGTTTAATAATGAGAGTGACATTGTGATGTCATAATTGGAGTTAAGATTTGATGTTAAAATGGGGTTTACATTGTGACATCATAATGCGATTGACATTGTGATGTTATATTGATAGTCCTAAAGTGGTTTAATAATGAGAATGACATTGTAATGTTATAATGGGAGTTAAGATTTGATGTTAAAATGCGGTTCACAGTGTGACATCATAATGGAAGTAACATTGTGATGTCATAGTGGAAGTACTAAAGTGGTTTATTAATGAGAATGACATTGTGATGTCATAATGGCAGTTAAGATTTGATATTAAAATGTTGTTTATAGTGTGACATCATAATGCGAGTGACATTGTGATGTCATAATGGGAGTACTAAAGTGGTTTATTAATCATAATGACATTGTGATGTCATAATGGGAGTTCAGATTTGATGTTAAATTGGGGTTTACAGAGTTACATCATAATGCGAGTGACATTGTGATGTCATAATTGGAGTACTAAAGTGGTTATAATAATGAGAATGTCATTGTGATGTCATAATGGGAGTTAAGATTTGATGTTAAAATGGGGTTTACAGTGTGTCATCATAATTTTAGTAACATTGTGATGTCATAATGGAAGAACTAAAGTGGTTAATAATGAGAATGACATTGTGATGTCATAATGGGAGTTACGATTTGATGTTAAAATGGGGGTCACAGTGTGACATCATAATGGGAGTAACATTGTGATGTCATAATGGAAGTACTAAAGTGGTTTATTAATGAGAATGACATTGTGATGTCATAGTGGGAGTGCCTGTGTAACAAAAAATGGGAAGGATATTGTGACATCATAATGCGAGTGACATTGTGATGTCATAGTGGGAGTGCCTGTTTAAAAAAAAAAGGGAAGGACATTGTGACATCATGTGAGGGACATTGTGATGTCATAATGGGAGTACAAAAGTGTTTTAATAATGAGAATGACATTGTGATGTTATAATGGGTGTTAAGATTTGATGTTAAAATGGGGTTCACAGTGTGACATCATAATGGGAGTAACATTGTGATGTCTTATTGGAAGTACTAAAGTGGTTTATTAATGAGAATGACATTGTGATGTCATAATGGGAGTGCCTAAGTGAAAAAAAAGGGAACTACATTGTGACATCATAAAGTGAGTGACATTGTGATGTCATAATAGGAGTACTAAAGTGGTTTATTAATGAGAGTGACATTGTGATGTCATAATGGGAGTACTAAAGTGGTTTAATAATGAGAATGACATTGTGATGTCATAATGGGAGTTAAGATTTGATGTTAAAATGGGGTTTACAGTGACACATCAAAATGGGAGTAACATTATGATGTCATAATGGAAGAACTAAAGTTTTTTATTAATGAGAATGACATTGTGATGTCATAATGGGAGTGCCTATGTGAAAAAATGGGAAGGACATTGTGACATCATGTGAGTGACATTGTGATGTCATAATGGGAGTACAAAAGTGGTTTAATAATGAGAGTGATATTGTGATGTCATAATGGGAGTTAAGATTTGATGTTAAAATGGGGTTTACAGTGTGACATCATAATGTGAGTGACATTGTGATGTCATAATGGAATACTAAAGTGGTTTAGTAATGAGTATGACATTGTGATGTCATAATGGGAGTTAAGATTTGATGTTAAAATGGGGGTCACAGTGTGACATCATAATGGGAGTAACATTGTGATGTCATAGTGGAAGTACTAAAGTGGTTTATTAATGAGAATGACATTGTGATGTCATAATGGGAGTGCCTATGTGACAAAAAATGGGAAGGACATTGTGACATCATAATGCACGTGACATTGTGATGTCATAATAGGAGTTAAGATTTGATGTTAAATTGGGGTTTTCAGTGTGACATCATAATGCAAGTGACATTGTGATGTCATAATGGGAGTACTAAAGTGGTTTAATAATGAGAATGACATTGTGATGTCATAATGGGAGTTAAGATTTGATGTTAAAAAGGGGTTTACAGTGTGACATCATAATGGGAGTAACATTGTGATGTCATAATGGAAGAACTAAAGTTTTTTATTAATGAGAATGACAAAGTGATGTCATAATGGGAGTGCCTATGTGAAAAAATGGGAAGGACATTGTGACATCATGTGAGTGACATTGTGATGTCATAAAGGTAGTACAAAAGTGGTTTAATAATGAGAATGACATTGTGATGTCATAATGGGAGTTAAGATTTGATGTTAAAATGGGGTTTACAGTGTGACATCATAATTGGAGTAACATTTTGATGTCATAATGGAATAACTAAAGTGGTTATTAATGAAAATGACATTGTGATGTCATAATGGGAGTTACGATTTGATGTTAAAATGGGGGTCACAGTGTGACATCATAATGGGAGTAACATTGTGATGTCGTAATGGAAGAAGTAAAGTTTTTTATTAATGAGAATGACAATGTGATGTCATAATGGGAGTGCCTATGTGAAAAAATTTGAAGGACATTGTGACATCATGTGAGTGACATTGTGATGTCATAATGGAAGTACTAAAGTGGTTTATTAATGAGAATGACATTGTGATGTTATAGTGGGAGTGCCTGTGTAACAAAAAATGGGAAGGATATTGTGACATCATAATGCGAGTGACATTGTGATGTCATAGTGGGAGTGCCTGTGTAACAAAAAAAGGAAGGACATTGTGACATCATGTGAGTGACATTGTGATGTCATAATGGTAGTACAAAAGTGGTTTAATAATGAGAGTGACATTGTGATGTCATAATGGGAGTTAAGATTTGATGTTAAAATGGGGTTTACAGTGTGACATCATAATGTGAGTGACATTGTGATGTCATAATAGGAGTACTAAAGTGGTTTATTAATGAGAGTGACATTGTGATGTCATAATGGGAGTACAAAAGTGGTTTAATAATGAGAGTGATATTGTGATGTCATAATGGGAGTGCCTATGTAACAAAAAATGGGAAGGACATTGTGACATCATAATGCACGTGACATTGTGATGTCATAATAGGAGTTAAGATTTGATGTTAAATTGGGGTTTTCAGTGTGACATCATAATGCGAGTGACATTGTGATGTCATAATGGGAGTACTAAAGTGGTTTAATAATGAGAATGACATTGTGATGTCATAATGGGAGTTAAGATTTGATGTTAAAATGGGGTTTACAGTGTGACATCATAATTGGAGTAACATTGTGATGTCATAATGGAAGAACTAAAGTGGTTAATAATGAGAATGACATTGTGATGTCATAATGGGAGTTACGATTTGATGTTAAAATGGGGGTCACAGTGTGACATCATAATGGGAGTAACATTGTGATGTCATTGTGGAAGTACTAAAGTGGTTTATTAATGAGAATGACATTGTGATGTCATAGTGGGAGTGCCTGTGTAACAAAAAATGGGAAGGAAATTGTGACATCATAATGCGAGTGACATTGTGATGTCTTATTGGAAGTACTAAAGTGGTTTATTAATGAGAATGATATTGTGATGTCATAATGGGAGTTAAGATTTGATGTTAAATTGGGTTTTCAGTGTGACATCATAATGCGAGTGACATTGTGATATCATAATGGGAGAACTAAAGTGGTTTAATAATGAGAATGACATTGTGATGTCATAATGGGAGTTAAGATTTGATGCTAAAATGGGGTTTACAGTGTGACATCATAATGGTAGTAACATTGTGATGTCATAATGGAAGAACTAAAGTGATTTATTAATGAGAATGACATTGTGATTTCCTAATGGGAGTGCCTAAGTGAAAAAAAAGGGAACTACATTGTGACCTCATAAAGTGAGTGACATTGCGATGTCATAATAGGAGTACTAAAGTGGTTTATTAATGAGAGTGACATTGTGATGTCATAATGGGAGTACTAAAGTGGTTTAATAATGAGAATGACATTGTGATGTCATAATGGGAGTTAAGATTTGATGTTAAAATGGGGGTCATAGTGTGACATCATAATGGTAGTAACATTGTGATGTCATAGTGGAAGTACTAAAGTGGTTTATTAATGAGAATGACATTGTGATGTCATAATGGGAGTGCCTATGTGAAAAAAATGGGAAGGACATTGTGACATCATGTGAGTGACATTGTGATGTCATAATGGGAGTACAAAAGTGGTTTAATAATGAGAGTGACATTGTGATGTCATAATGGGAGTTAAGATTTGATGTTAAAATGGGGTTTACAGTGTGACATCATAATGTGAGTGACCTTGTGATGTCATAATGGAGTACTAAAGTGGTTTAATAATGAGTATGACATTGTGATGTCATAATGGGAGTTAAGATTTGATGTTAAAATGTGGGTCACAGTGTGACATCATAATGGTAGTAACATTGTGATGTCATAGTGGAAGTACTAAAGTGGTTTATTAATGAGAATGACATTGTGATGTCATAAAGGGAGTGCCTTTGTGAAAAAAATGGGAAGGACATTGTGACATCATGTGAGTGACATTGTGATGTCATAATGGGAGTACAAAAGTGGTTTAATAATGAGAGTGACATTGTGATGTCATAATAGGAGTTAAGATTTGATGTTAAAATGGGGTTTACAGTGTGACATCATAATGTGAGTGACATTGTGATGTCATAATGGAGTACTAAAGTGGTTTAGTAATGAGTATGACATTGTGATGTCATAATGGGAGTTAAGATTTGATGTTAAAATGGGGGTCACAGTGTGACATCATAATGGTAGTAACATTGTGATGTCATAGTGGAAGTACTAAAGTGGTTTATTAATGAAAATGACATTGTGATGTCATAATGGGAGTGCCTATTTGAAAAAAAATGGGAAGGACATTGTGACATCATGTGAGTGACATTGTGATGTCATAATGGGAGTACAAAAGTGGTTTAATAATGAGAGTGATATTGTGATGTCATAATGGGAGTTAAGATTTGATGTTAAAATGGGGTTTACAGTGTGACATCATAATGTGAGTGACATTGTGATGTCATAATGGAGTACTAAAGTGGTTTAGTAATGAGTATGACATTGTGATGTCATAATGGGTGTTAAGATTTGATGTTAAAATGGGGGTCACAGTGTGACATCATAATGGGAGTAACATTGTGATGTCATAGTGGAAGTACTAAAGTGGTTTATTAATGAGAATGACATTGTGATGTCATAATGGGAGTGCCTATGTGACAAAAAATGGGAAGGACATTGTGACATCATAATGCACGTGACATTGTGATGTCATAATAGGAGTTAAGATTTGATGTTAAATTGGGGTTTTCAGTGTGACATCATAATGCGAGTGACATTGTGATGTCATAATGGGAGTACTAAAGTGGTTTAATAATGAGAATGACATTGTGATGTCATAATGGGAGTTAAGATTTGATGTTAAAATGGGGTTTACAGTGTGACATCATAATTGGAGTAACATTGTGATGTCATAATGGAAGAACTAAAGTGGTTAATAATGAGAATGACATTGTGATGTCATAATGGGAGTTACGATTTGATGTTAAAATGGGGGTCACAGTGTGACATCATAATGGGAGTAACATTGTGATGTCATTGTGGAAGTACTAAAGTGGTTTATTAATGAGAATGACATTGTGATGTCATAGTGGGAGTGCCTGTGTAACAAAAAATGGGAAGGAAATTGTGACATCATAATGCGAGTGACATTGTGATGTCTTATTGGAAGTACTAAAGTGGTTTATTAATGAGAATGATATTGTGATGTCATAATGGGAGTTAAGATTTGATGCTAAAATGGGGTTTACAGTGTGACATCATAATGGGAGTAACATTGTGATGTCATAATGGAAGAACTAAAGTGATTTATTAATGAGAATGACATTGTGATTTCATAATGGGAGTGCCTAAGTGAAAAAAAAGGGAACTACATTGTGACCTCATAAAGTGAGTGACATTGTGATGTCATAATAGGAGTACTAAAGTGGTTTATTAATGAGAGTGACATTGTGATGTCATAATGGGAGTACTAAAGTGGTTTAATAATGAGAATGACATTGTGATGTCATAATGGGAGTTAAGATTTGATGTTAAAATGGGGGTCATAGTGTGACATCATAATGGTAGTAACATTGTGATGTCATAGTGGAAGTACTAAAGTGGTTTATTAATGAGAATGACATTGTGATGTCATAATGGGAGTGCCTATGTGAAAAAAATGGGAAGGACATTGTGACATCATGTGAGTGACATTGTGATGTCATAATGGGAGTACAAAAGTGGTTTAATAATGAGAGTGACATTGTGATGTCATAATGGGAGTTAAGTTTTGATGTTAAAATGGAGTTTACAGTGTGACATCATAATGTGAGTGACCTTGTGATGTCATAATGGAGTACTAAAGTGGTTTAATAATGAGTATGACATTGTGATGTCATAATGGGAGTTAAGATTTGATGTTAAAATGTGGGTCACAGTGTGACATCATAATGGTAGTAACATTGTGATGTCATAGTGGAAGTACTAAAGTGGTTTATTAATGAGAATGACATTGTGATGTCATAAAGGGAGTGCCTTTGTGAAAAAAATGGGAAGGACATTGTGACATCATGTGAGTGACATTGTGATGTCATAATGGGAGTACAAAAGTGGTTTAATAATGAGAGTGACATTGTGATGTCATAATAGGAGTTAAGATTTGATGTTAAAATGGGGTTTACAGTGTGACATCATAATGTGAGTGACATTGTGATGTCATAATGGAGTACTAAAGTGGTTTAGTAATGAGTATGACATTGTGATGTCATAATGGGAGTTAAGATTTGATGTTAAAATGGGGGTCACAGTGTGACATCATAATGGTAGTAACATTGTGATGTCATAGTGGAAGTACTAAAGTGGTTTATTAATGAAAATGACATTGTGATGTCATAATGGGAGTGCCTATTTGAAAAAAAATGGGAAGGACATTGTGACATCATGTGAGTGACATTGTGATGTCATAATGGGAGTACAAAAGTGGTTTAATAATGAGAGTGATATTGTGATGTCATAATGGGAGTTAAGATTTGATATTAAAATGGGGTTTACAGTGTGACATCATAATGTGAGTGACATTGTGATGTCATAATGGAGTACTAAAGTGGTTTAGTAATGAGTATGACATTGTGATGTCATAATGGGAGTTAAGATTTGATGTTAAAATGGGGGTCACAGTGTGACATCATAATGGGAGTAACATTGTGATGTCATAGTGGAAGTACTAAAGTGGTTTATTAATGAGAATGACATTGTGATGTCATAATGGGAGTGCCTATGTGACAAAAAATGGGAAGGACATTGTGACATCATAATGCACGTGACATTGTGATGTCATAATAGGAGTTAAGATTTGATGTTAAATTGGGGTTTTCAGTGTGACATCATAATGCGAGTGACATTGTGATGTCATAATGGGAGTACTAAAGTGGTTTAATAATGAGAATGACATTGTGATGTCATAATGGGAGTTAAGATTTGATGTTAAAATGGGGTTTACAGTGTGACATCATAATTGGAGTAACATTGTGATGTCATAATGGAAGAACTAAAGTGGTTAATAATGAGAATGACATTGTGATGTCATAATGGGAGTTACGATTTGATGTTAAAATGGGGGTCACAGTGTGACATCATAATGGGAGTAACATTGTGATGTCATTGTGGAAGTACTAAAGTGGTTTATTAATGAGAATGACATTGTGATGTCATAGTGGGAGTGCCTGTGTAACAAAAAATGGGAAGGAAATTGTGACATCATAATGCGAGTGACATTGTGATGTCTTATTGGAAGTACTAAAGTGGTTTATTAATGAGAATGATATTGTGATGTCATAATGGGAGTTAAGATTTGATGTTAAATTGGGTTTTCAGTGTGACATCATAATGCGAGTGACATTGTGATATCATAATGGGAGAACTAAAGTGGTTTAATAATGAGAATGACATTGTGATGTCATAATGGGAGTTAAGATTTGATGCTAAAATGGGGTTTACAGTGTGACATCATAATGGGAGTAACATTGTGATGTCATAATGGAAGAACTAAAGTGATTTATTAATGAGAATGACATTGTGATTTCATAATGGGAGTGCCTAAGTGAAAAAAAAGGGAACTACATTGTGACCTCATAAAGTGAGTGACATTGTGATGTCATAATAGGAGTACTAAAGTGGTTTATTAATGAGAGTGACATTGTGATGTCATAATGGGAGTACTAAAGTGGTTTAATAATGAGAATGACATTGTGATGTCATAATGGGAGTTAAGATTTGATGTTAAAATGGGGGTCATAGTGTGACATCATAATGGTAGTAACATTGTGATGTCATAGTGGAAGTACTAAAGTGGTTTATTAATGAGAATGACATTGTGATGTCATAATGGGAGTGCCTATGTGAAAAAAATGGGAAGGACATTGTGACATCATGTGAGTGACATTGTGATGTCATAATGGGAGTACAAAAGTGGTTTAATAATGAGAGTGACATTGTGATGTCATAATGGGAGTTAAGTTTTGATGTTACAATGGAGTTTACAGTGTGACATCATAATGTGAGTGACCTTGTGATGTCATAATGGAGTACTAAAGTGGTTTAATAATGAGTATGACATTGTGATGTCATAATGGGAGTTAAGATTTGATGTTAAAATGTGGGTCACAGTGTGACATCATAATGGTAGTAACATTGTGATGTCATAGTGGAAGTACTATAGTGGTTTATTAATGAGAATGACATTGTGATGTCATAAAGGGAGTGCCTTTGTGAAAAAAATGGGAAGGACATTGTGACATCATGTGAGTGACATTGTGATGTCATAATGGGAGTACAAAAGTGGTTTAATAATGAGAGTGACATTGTGATGTCATAATAGGAGTTAAGATTTGATGTTAAAATGGGGTTTACAGTGTGACATCATAATGTGAGTGACATTGTGATGTCATAATGGAGTACTAAAGTGGTTTAGTAATGAGTATGACATTGTGATGTCATAATGGGAGTTAAGATTTGATGTTAAAATGGGGGTCACAGTGTGACATCATAATGGTAGTAACATTGTGATGTCATAGTGGAAGTACTAAAGTCGTTTATTAATGAGAATGACATTGTGATGTCATAATGGGAGTGCCTATGTGACAAAAAATGGGAAGGACATTGTGACATCATGTGAGTGACATTGTGATGTCATAATGGGAGTACTAAAGTGGTTTAATAATGAGAATGACATTGTGATGTCATAATGGGAGTTAAGATTTGATGTTAAAATGGGATTTACAGTGTGACATCATAATGGGAGTAACATTGTGATGTCATAATGGGAGTACTAAAGTGGTTTAATAATGAGAATGACATTGTGATGTCATAATGGGAGTTAAGATTTGATGTTAAAATGGGATTTACAGTGTGACATCATAATGGGAGTAACATTGTGATGTCATAATCGAAGAACTAAAGTTTTTTATTAATGAGAATGACAATGTGATGTCATAATGGGAGTGCCTATGTGAAAAAATGGGAAGGACATTGTGACATCATGTGAGTGACATTGTGATGTCATAAAGGGAGTACAAAAGTGGTTTAATAATGAGAATGACATTGTGATGTCATAATGGGAGTTAAGATATGATGTTAAAATGGGGTTTACAGTGTGACATCATAATGCGAGGGACATTGTGATGTCATAATGGAGTACTTAAGTGGTTTAGTAATGAGAATGACATTGTGGTGTCATAATGGGAGTTAAGATTTGATGTTAAAATGGGGGTCACAGTGTGACATCATAATGGGAGTAACATTGTGATGTCATTGTGGAAGTACTAAAGTGGTTTATTAATGAGAATGACATTGTGATGTCATAGTGGGAGTGCCTGTGTAACAAAAAATGGGAAGGATATTGTGACATCATAATGCGAGTGACATTGTGATGTCATAGTGGGAGTGCCTGTGTAACAAAAAAAGGGAAGGACATTGTGATATCATGTGAGTGACATTGTGATGTCATAATGGGAGTACAAAAGTGGATTAATAATGAGAATGACATTGTGATGTTATAATGGGAGTTAAGATTTGATGTTAAAATGGGGTTCACAGTGTGACATCATAATGGGAGTAACATTGTGATGTCTTATTGGAAGTACTAAAGTGGTTTATTAATGAGAATGATATTGTGATGTCATAATGGGAGTTAAGATTTGATGTTAAATTGGGTTTTCAGTGTGACATAATAATGCGAGTGACATTGTGATATCATAATGGGAGAACTAAAGTGGTTTAATAATGAGAATGACATTGTGATGTCATAATGGGAGTTAAGATTTGATGCTAAAATGGGGTTTACAGTGTGACATCATAATGGGAGTAACATTGTGATGTCATAATGGAAGAACTAAAGTGATTTATTAATGAGAATGACATTGTGATTTCATAATGGGAGTGCCTAAGTGAAAAAAAAGGGAACTACATTGTGACCTCATGAAGTGAGTGACATTGTGATGTCATAATAGGAGTACTAAAGTGGTTTATTAATGAGAGTGACATTGTGATGTCATAATGGGAGTACTAAAGTGGTTTAATAATGAGAATGACATTGTGATGTCATAATGGGAGTTAAGATTTGATGTTAAAATGGGGTTTACAGTGACACATCATAATGGGAGTAACATTGTGATGTCATAATGGAAGAACTAAAGTTTTTTATTAATGAGAATGACAATGTGATGTCATAATGGGAGTGCCTATGTGAAAAAATGGGAAGAACATTGTGACATCATGTGAGTGACATTGTGATGTCATAATGGGAGTACAAAAGTGGTTTAATAATGAGAGTGACATTGTGATGTCATAATGGGAGTTAAGATTTGATGTTAAAATGGGGTTTACAGTGTGACATCATAATGTGAGTGACATTGTGATGTCATAATGGAGTACTAAAGTGGTTTAATAATGAGTATGACATTGTGATGTCATAATGGGAGTTAAGATTTGATGTTAAAATGGGGTTTACAGTGACACATCATAATGGGAGTAAAATTGTGATGTCATAATGGAAGAACTAAAGTTTTTTATTAATGAGAATGACAATGTGATGTCATAATGGGAGTGCCTATGTGAAAAAATGGGAAGGACATTGTGACATGTGTGTGACATTGTGATGTCATAATGGGAGTACAAAAGTGGTTTAATAATGAGAGTGACATTGTGATGTCATAATGGGAGTTAAGATTTGATGTTAAAATGGGGTTTACAGTGTGACATCATAATGTGAGTGACATTGTGATGTCATAATGGAGTACTACAGTGGTTTAATAATGAGTATGACATTGTGATGTCATAATGGGAGTTAAGATTTGATGTTAAAATGGGGGTCACAGTGTGACATCATAATGGTAGTAACATTGTGATGTCATAGTGGAAGTACTAATGTAGTTTATTAATGAGAATGACATTGTGATGTCATAATGGGAGTGCCTATGTGAAAAAAATGGGAAGGACATTGTGACATCATGTGAGTGACATTGTGATGTCATAATGGGAGTACAAAAGTGGTTTAATAATGAGAGTGACATTGTGATGTCATAATAGGAGTTAAGATTTGATGTTAAAATGGGGTTTACAGTGTGACATCATAATGTGAGTGACATTGTGATGTCATAATGGAGTACTAAAGTGGTTTAGTAATGAGTATGACAATGTGATGTCATAATGGGAGTTAAGATTTGATGTTAAAATGGGGGTCACAGTGTGACATCATAATGCTAGTAACATTGTGATGTCATAGTGGAAGTACTAAAGTGGTTTATTAATGAGAATAACATTGTGATGTCATAATGGGAGTGCCTATGTGACAAAAAATGGGAAGGACATTGTGACATCATAATGCACGTGACATTGTGATGTCATAATGGAAGTTAAGATTTGATGTTAAATTGGGGTTTTCAGTGTGACATCATAATGCGAGTGACATTGTGATGTCATAATGGAAGAACTAAAGTTTTTTATTAATGAGAATGACAATGTGATGTCATAATGGGAGTGCCTATGGGAAAAAATGGGAAGGACATTGTGACATCATGTGAGTGACATTGTGATGTCATAATGGGAGTACAAAAGTGGTTTAATAATGAGAATGACATTGTGATGTCATAATGGGAGTTAAGATATGATGTTAAAATGGGGTTTACAGTGTGACATCATAATGCGAGGGACATTGTGATGTCATAATGGAGTACTTAAGTGGTTTAGTAATGAGAATGACATTGTGATGTCATAATGTGAGTTAAGATTTGATGTTAAAATGGGGTTACAGTGTGACATCATAATGCGAGTGACATTGTGATGTCATAATGGGAGTACTAAAGTGGTTTAATAATGAGAGTGAAATTGTGATGTCATAATGGGAGTTAAGATTTGATGTTAAAATGGGGTTTACAGTGTGACATCATAATGCGATTGTCATTGTGATGTCATATTAATAGTTCTAAAGTGGTTTAATAATGAGAATGACATTGTGATGTAATAATGGAAGTTAAGATTTGATGTTAAAATTGGGTTCACAGTGTGACATCATAATGGGAGTAACATTGTGACATTATAGTGGAAGTACTAAGGTGGTTTATTAATGAGAATGACATTGTGATATCATAATAGTAGTTAAGATTTGATGTTAAATTGGGGTTTTTAGTGTGACATCATAATGCGAGTGACATTGTGATGTCATAATGGGAGAACTAAAGTGGTTTAAAAATGAGATTGACATTGTGATGTCAAAATGGGAGTTAAGATTTGATGTTAAAATGGGGGTCACAGTGTGACATCATAATGGAAGAAGTACTAAAGTGGTTTGTTAATGAGAATGACATTGTGATGTCATAGTGGAGTGCCTGTGTTACAAAAAATGGGAAGGACATTGTGACATCATAATGCGAGTGACATTGTGATGTCATAGTGGGAGAACAAAAGTGCTTTAATAATGATAATGACATTGTGATGTCATAATGGTAGTTAAATTTTGATTTTAAAATGGGGTTACAGTGTGACATCATAATGGGAGTAACATTGTGATGTCATAGTGGAAGTACTAAAGTAGTTTATTAATGAGAATGACATTGTGATGTCATAATGGGAGTGCCTATGTTAAAAAAATTGGAACTACATTGTGACATCATAAAGTGAGTGACATTGTGATGTCATAATAGGAGTACTAAAGTGGTTTATTAATGAGAATGACATTGTGATGTCATAATGGGAGTTAAGATTTGATGTTAAAATGGTGTTTACAGTGTGACATCATAATGCGAGTGACATTGTGATGTCATTTTGGGAGTACTAAAATGGTTTAATAATGAGAATGACATTGTGATGTCATAATGGGAGTTAAGATTTGATGTTAAAATGGGGTTTACAGTGTGACATCATAATGTGAGTAACATTGTCATGTCATAATGGAAGAACTAAAGTTTTTTATTAATGAGAATGACATTGTGATGTCATAATGGGAGAGCCTATGTGACAAAAAATGGAAAGGACATTGTGACATCATAATGCGAGTGACATTGTGATGTCATATTTGGAGTACTAAAGTGGTTTAATAATGAGAATGTCATTGTGATGTCATAATGGGAGTTAAGATTTGATGTTAAATTGGGGTTTACAGAGTGACATCATAATGTGAGTGACATTGTGATGTCATAGTGGGAGAACTAAAGTGGTTTAATAATGAGAATGACATTGTGATGTCATAATGGGAGTGCCTATGTGAAAAAAAATGGGAAGGACATTGTGACATCATGTGAGTGACATTGTGATGTCATAATGGGAGTACAAAAGTGGTTTAATAATGAGAGTGACATTGTGTTGTCATAATGGGAGTTAAGATTTGATGTTAAAGTGGGGTTTACAGTGCGACATCATAATGTGAGTGACATTGTGATGTCATAATAGACTACTAAAGTGGTTTAGTAATGAGAATGACATTGTTATGTCATAATGGGAGATAAGATTTGATGTTAAAATGGGGTTTACAGTGTGACATCATAATGCGAGTGACATTGTGATGTCATAATGGGAGTTCTAAAGTGGTTTAATAATAAGAGTGAAATTGTGATGTCATAATGGGAGTTAAGATTTGATGTTAAAATGGGGTTTACAGTGTGACATCATAATGCGATTGTCATTGTGATGTCATATTAATAGTACTAAAGTGGTTTAATAATGAGAATGACATTGTGATGTTATAGTGGAAGTTAAGATTTGATGTTAAAATTGGGCTCACAGTGTGACATCATAATGGGAGTAACATTGTGACGTCATAGTGGAAGTACTAAGGTGGTTTATTAATGAGAATGACATTGTGATATCATAATGGTAGTTAATATTTGATGTTAAATTGGGGTTTTTAGTGTGACATCATAATGCGAGTGACATTGTGATGTCATAATGGGAGAACTAAAGTGCTTTAATAATGATAATGACATTGTGATGTCATAATGGGAGTTAAGATTTGATGTTAAAATGGGGTTTACAGTGTGACATCATAATGCGAGGGACATTGTGATGTCATAATTGGAGTACTAAAGTGGTTTAATAAATTGAGTGACATTGTGATGTCATAATGGGAGTTAAGATTTTATGTTAAAATGGGGTTTACAGTGTGACATCATAATGGGAGTAACATTATGATGTCATAATTGAAGAACTAAAGTGGTTTATTAATGAGAATTACATTGTGATGTCATAATGGGAGTGCCTATGTGACAAAAATTGGGAAGGACATTGTGACATCATAATGTGAGTGACATTGTAATGTCATAATAGGATTACTAAAGTGGTTTATTAATGATAATGACATTGTGATGTCATAATGGGAGTTAAGATTTGATGTTAAAATGGGGTTACAGTGTGACATCATAATGGGAGTAACATTGTGATGTCATAGTGGAAGTACTAAAGTGGTTTATTAATGAGAATGACATTGTGATGTCATAATGGGAGTGCCTATATTACAAAAAATGGGAAGGACATTGTGACATCATAATGCGAGTGACATTGTGATGTCATAATGGGAGTACTAAAGTGGTTTATTAATGATAATGACATTGTGATGTCATAATGGGAGTTAAGATTTGATGTTAAATTGGGGTTTACAGAGAGACATCATAATGCGAGTGATATTGTGATGTCATAATTTGAGTACTAAAGTGGTTTAATAAAGAGAATGTCATTGTGATGTAATAATGGGAGTTAAGATTTGATGTTAAAATGGGGTTTACAGTGTGATATTATAATGGGAGTAACATTGTGATGTCATAGTGGAAGTACTAAAGTGGTTTATTAATGAGAATGACATTGTGATGTCATAATGGGAGTGCCTATGTTAAAAAATGGGAACTACATTGTGACATCATAAAGTGAGTGACATTGTGATGTCATAATAGGAGTACTAAAGTGGTTTATTAATGAGAATGACATTGTGATGTCATAATTGGAGGGCCTATGTGACAAAAAATGGGAAGGACATTGTGACATCATAATGCGAGTGACATTGTGATGTCATAGTACGAGAAATAAAGTGCTTTAATAATGAGAATGACATTGTGATGTCATAATGGGAGTTAAGATTTGATGTTAAATTGGGGTTCACAGTGTGACATCATAATGGGAGTAACATTGTGATGTCATAGTGGAAGTACTAAAGTGGTTTAGTAATGAGAATGACATTGTAATATCATAATGGTAGTTAAGATTTGATGTTAAATTGGGGTTTTTAGTGTGACATCATAATGCGAGTGACATTGTGATGTCATAATGAAGTACTAAAGTGGTTTAGTAATGAGAACAACATTGTGGTGTCCTAATGGGAGTTAAGATTTGATGTTAAAATGGGGGTCACAGTGTGACATCATAATGGGAGTAACATTGTGATGTCATAGTGGAAGTACTAAAGTTTTTTGTTAATGAGAATTACATTGTGATGTCATAGTTGAAGTGCCTGTGTAAAAAAAAATGGAAAGGACATTGTGACATCATAATGCGAGTGACATTGTGATGTCATAATTGGAGTACTAAAGTGGTTTAATAATGAGAATGTCATTGTGATGTCATAATGGGAGTTAAAATTTGATGTTAAAATGTGGTTTACAGTGTGACATCATAATGGGAGTAACCCTGTGATGTCACAATGGAAGTACTAAAGTGATTTATTAATGAGAATGACATTGTGATGTCATAATGGGAGTGCCTATGTGACAAAAAATATGAAGGACATTGTGACATCATAATGCGAGTGACATTGTGATGTCATAGTGGGAGAACTAAAGTGGTTTAATAATGAGAATGACATTGTGATGTCATAACGGGAGTTAAGATTTGATGTTAAAATGGGGTTTACAGTGTGACATCATAATGGGAGTAACATTATGATGTCATAATGGAAGAACTAAAGTGGTTTATTAATGAGAATGACATTGTGATGTCATAATGGGAGTGCCTATGTGACAAGAAATGGGAAGGACATTGTGACATCATAATGCGAGTGACATTGTGATGTCATAGTGGGAGAACTAAAGTGCTTTAATAATGAGAATGACATTGTGATGTCATAATGGGAGTTAAGATTTTATGTTAAAATGGGGTTTACAGTGTGACATCATAATGCGAGTGACATTGTGATGTCATAATGGGAGTACTAAAGTGGTTTAATAATGAGAATGTCATTGTGATGTCATAATGGGAGTTAAGATCTGATGTTAAAATGGGGTTTACAGTGTGATATCATAATGGGAGTAACATTTTGATGTCATTGTGGAAGTACTAAAGTGGTTTATTAATGAGAATGACATTGTGATGTCATAGTGGAAGAGCCTGTGTAACAAAAAATGGGAAGGACATTGTGACATCATAATGCGAGTGACATTGTGATGTCATAGTGGGAGAAATAAAGTGGTTTAATAATGAGAATGACGTTGTGATGTCATAATGGGAGTGCCTATGTGACAAAAAATGGGAAGGACATTGTGACATCATGTGAGTGACATTGTGATGTCATAATGGGAATACAAAAGTGGTTTAATAATGAGAATGACATTGTGATGTCATAATGGGAGTTAAGATTTGATGTTAAATTGGGGTTTACAGAGTGACATCATAATGCGAGTGATATTGTGAAGTCATAATTGGAGTACTAAAATGGTTTAATAATGAGAATGTCATTGTGATGTCATAATGGGAGTTAAGATTTGATGTTAAAATGGGGTTTACAGTGTGACATCATAATGCGAGTGACATTGTGATGTCATAATGGGAGTACTAAAGTGGTTTAATAATGAAAGTGACATTGTGATGTCATAATGGGAGTGCCTATGTGACAAAAAATGGGAAGGACATTGTGACATCATAATGCGAGTGACATTGTGATGTCATAGTGGGAGTACTAAAGTGCTTTAATAATGAGAATGACATTGTGATGTCCTAATGGGAGTTAAGATTTGATGTTAAATTGGGGTTCACAGTGTGACATCATAATGGGAGTAACATTGTGATGTCATAGTGGAAGTACTAAAGTGGTTTATTAATGAGAATGACATTGTGATGTCATAGTGGGAGTGCCTGTGTAACAAAAAATGGGAAGGACATTGTGACATCATAATGCGAGTGACATTGTGATGTCATAGTGGGAGAACTAAAGTGGTTTAATAATGAGAATGACATTGTGATGTCATAATGGGAGTTAAGATTTGATGTTAAAATGGGGTTCACAGTGTGACATCATAATGGAAGTAACATTTTAATGTCATAGTGGAAGTACTAATGTTGTTTATTAATGAGAATGACATTGTGATGTCATAATGGGAGTTAAGATTTGATGTTAAATTGGGGTTTTCAGTGTGACATCATAAAGCAAGTGACATTGTGATGTCATAATGGGAGTACTAAAGTGGTTTAATAATGAGAATGACATTGTGTTGTCATAATGGGAGTTAAGATTTGATGTTAAAATGGGGTTTACAGTGTGACATCATAAAGGGAGTAACATTGTGATGTCATAATGGAAGAAATAAAGTGGTTTATTAATGAGAATGACATTGTGATGTCATAATGGGAGTGCCTATGTGACAAAAAATGGGAAGGACATTGTGACATCATAATGCGAGTGACATTGTGATGTCATAGTGGGAGGACTAAAGTGGTTTAATAGTGAGATTGACATTGTGATGTCATAATGGGAGTTAAGATTTGATGTTAAATTGGGGTTTACAGGGTGACATCATAATGTGAGTGACATTGTGATGTCATAGTGGGAGAACTAAAGTGGTTTAATAATGAGAATGTCATTGTGATGTCATAATGGTAGTTAAAATTTGATGTTAAAATGTGGTTTACAGTGTGACATCATAATGGGAGTAACATTGTGATGTCACAGTGGAAGTACTAAAGTGGTTTATTAATGAGAATGACATTGTGATGTCATAATGGGAGTACCTATGTGACAAAATATGGGAAGGACATTGTGACATCATAATGCGAGAGACATTGTGATGTCATAGTGGGAGAACTAAAGTGCTTTAATAATGAGAATGACATTGTGATGTCATAATGGGAGTTAAGATTTGATGTTAAAATGGGATTTACAGTGTGACATCATAATGTGAGTGACATTGTGATGTCATAATGGGAGTACTAAAGTGGTTTAATAATGAGAGTGACATTGTGATGTCATAATGGGAGTTAAGATTTGATGTTAAAATGGGGTTTACAGTGTGACCTCATAATGGGAGTAACATTATGATGTCATAATGGAAGAACAAAAGTGGTTTATTAATGAGAATGACATTGTGATGTCATAATGGGAGTGCCTATGTGACAAAAAATGGGAAGGACATTGTGACATCATATTACGAGTGACATTGTGATGTCATAGTGGGAGAACTAAAGTGCTTTAATAATGAGAATGACATTGTGATGTCATAATGGGAGTGCCTATGTGACAAAAAATGGGAAGGACATTGTGACATCATGTGAGTGAGATTGTGATGTCATAATGGGAGTACAAAAGTGGTTTAATAATGAGAATGACATTGTGATGTCATAATTGGAGTTAAGATTTGATGTTAAAATGGGGTTTACAGTGTGACCTCATAATGCGAGGGACATTGTGATGTCATAATGGAGTACTAAAGTGGTTTAGTAATGAGAATAACATTGTGATATCATAATGGGAGTTAAGATTTGATTTTAAAATGGGGGTCACAGTGTGACATCATAATGGGAGTAACATTGTGATGTCATAGTGGAAGTACTAAAGTGGTTTGTTAATGAGAATGACATTGTGATGTCATAGTGGGAGTGCCTGTGTAACAAAAAATGGGAAGGACATTGTGACATCATAATGCGAGTGACATTGTGATGTCATAGTGGGAGAACTAAAGTGGTTTAATAATGAGAATGACATTGTGATGTCATAATGGGAGTTAAGATTTGATGTTAAATTGGGGTTTACAGAGTGACATCATAATGCGAGTGATATTGTGATGTCATAATTTGAGTACTAAAGTGGTTTAATAATGAGAATGTCATTGTGATGTCATAATGGGAGTTAAGATTTGATGTTTAAATGGGGTTTACAGTGTGATATTATAATGGGAGTAACATTGTGATGTCATAGTGGAAGTACTAAAGTTGTTTATTAATGAGAATGACATTGTGATGTCATAGTGGGAGTGCCTGTGTAACAAAAAATGGGAAGGACATTGTGACATCATAATGCGAGTGACATTGTGATGTCATAGTGGGAGAACTAAAGTGGTTTAATAATGAGAATGACATTGTGATGTCATAATGGGAGTTAAGATTTGATGTTAAATTGGGGTTTACAGAGTGACATCATAATGCGAGTCATATTGTGATGTCATAATTGGAGTACTAAAGTGGTTTAATAATGAAAGTGACATTGTGATGTCATAATGGGAGTGCCTATGTTAAAAAATGGGAACTACATTGTGACATCATAAAGTGAGTGACATTGTGATGTCATAATAGGAGTACTAAATGTGGTTTATTAATGAGAATGACATTGTGATGTCATAATGGGAGTGCCTATGTGACAAAAAATGGGAAGGACATTGTGACATCATAATGCGAGTGACATTGTGATGTCATAGTAGAAGAAATAAAGTGCTTTAATAATGAGAATGACATTGTGATGTCATAATGGGAGTTAAGATTTGATGTTAAATTGGGGTTCACAGTGTGACATCATAATGGGAGTAACAATGTGATGTCATAGTGGAAGTACTAAAGTGGTTTATTAATGAGAATGACATTGTAATATCATAATGGTAGTTAAGATTTGATGTTAAATTGGGGTTTTTAGTGTGACATCATAATGCGAGTGACATTGTGAAGTCATAATGGAGTACTAAAGTGGTTTAGTAATGAGAACAACATTGTGATGTCATAATGGGAGTTAAGATTTGATGTTAAAATGGGGGTCACAGTGTGACATCATAATGGGAGTAACATTGTGATGTCATAGTGTAAGTACTAAAGTGGTTTGTTAATGAGAATTACATTGTGAAGTCATAGTGGGAGTGCCTGTGTAACAAAAAATGGGAAGGACATTGTGACATCATAATGCGAGTGACATTGTGATGTCATAATTGGAGTACTAAAGTGGTTTAATATTGAGAATGTCATTGTGATGTCATAATGGGAGTTAAAATTTGATGTTAAAATGGGGTTTACAGTGTGACATCATAATGCGATTGACATTGTGATGTCATAATGGGAGTCAAAAAGTGGTTTAATAATGAGAGTGACATTGTGATGTCATAATGGGACTTAAGATTTGATGTTAAATTGGGGTTTACAGAGTGACATCATAATGCGAGTGATATTGTGATGTCATAATTGGAGTACTAAAGTGGTTTAATAATGAGAATGTCATTGTGATGTCATAATGGGAGTTGAAATTTGATGTTAAAATGTGGTTTACAGTGTGACATCATAATGGGAGTAACATTGTGATGTCACAGTGGAAGTACTAAAGTGATTTATTAATGAGAATGACATTGTGATGTCATAATGGGAGTGCCTATGTGACAAAAAATGGGAAGGACATTGTGACATCATAATGCGAGTGACATTGTGATGACATAGTGGGAGGACAAAAGTGGTTTAATAATGAGAATGACATTGTGATGTCATAATGGTAGTTAAGATTTGATGTTAAATTGGGGTTTACAGAGTGACATCATAATGCGAGTGATATTGTGATGTCATAATTGGAGTATTAAAATTGTTTAATAATGAGAATGTCATTGTGATGTCATAATGGAGTTAAGATTTGATGTTAAAATGGGGTTTAAAGTGTGACATCATAATGCGAGTGACATTGTGATGTCATAATGGGAGTACTAAAGTGGTTTATTAATGAGAATGACATTGTGATGTCATAATGGGAGTGCCTATGTGACAAAAAATGGGAAGGACATTGTGACATCATAATGCGAGTGACATTGTGATGTCATAGTAGGAGAAATAAAGTGCTTTAATAATGAGAATGACATTGTGATGTCATAATGGGAGTTAAGATTTGATGTTAAATTGGGGTTCACAGTGTGACATCATAATGGGAGTAACATTGTGAAGTCATAGTGGAAGTACTAAAGTGGTTTATTAATGAGAATGACATTGTAATATCATAATGGTAGTTAAGATTTGATGTTAAATTGGGGTTTTTAGTGTGACATCATAATGCGAGTGACATTGTGATGTCATAATGGAGTACTAAAGTGGTTTAGTAATGAGAACAACATTGTGATGTCATAATGGGAGTTAAGATTTGATGTTAAAATGGGGGTCACAGTGTGACATCATAATGGGAGTAACATTGTGATGTCATAATTGAATTAAGATTTGATGTTAAAATGGGGTTTACAGTGTGACATCATAATGCGAGTGACATTGTGATGTCATAATGGGAGTACTAAAGTGGTTTATTAATGAGAATTACATTGTGATGTCATAGTGGGAGTGCCTGTGTAACAAAAAATGGGAAGGACATTGTGACATCATAATGCGAGTGACATTGTGATGTCATAATTGGAGTACTAAAGTGGTTTAATAATGAGAATGTCATTGTGATGTCATAATGGGAGTTAAAATTTGATGTTAAAATGTGGTTTACAGTGTGACATCATAATGGGAGTAACCATGTGATGTCACAGTGGAAGTACTAAAGTGATTTATTAATGAGAATGACATTGTGATGTCATAATGGGAGTGCCTATGTGACAAAAAATATGAAGGACATTGTGACATCATAATGCGAGTGACATTGTGATGTCATAGTGGGAGAACTAAAGTGCTTTAATAATGAGAATGACATTGTGATGTCATAATGGGAGTTTAGATTTGATGTTAAAATGGGGTTTACAGTGTGACATCATAATGCGAGTGACATTGTGATGTCATAATGGGAGTCAAAAAGTGGTTTAATAATGAGAGTGACATTGTGATGTCATAATGGGAGTTAAGATTTGATGTTAAATTGGGGTTTACAGAGTGACATCATAATGCGAGTGATATTGTGATGTCATAATTGGAGTACTAAAGTGGTTTAATAATGAGAATGTCATTGTGATGTCATAATGGGAGTTAAAATTTGATGTTAAAATGTGGTTTACAGTGTGACATCATAATGGGAGTAACATTGTGATGTCACAGTGGAAGTACTAAAGTGATTTATTAATGAGAATGACATTGAGATGTCATAATGGGAGTGCCTATGTGACAAAAAATGGGAAGGACATTGTGACATCATAATGCGAGTGACATTGTGATGTCATAGTGGGAGAACTAAAGTGCTTTATTAATGAGAATGACATTGTGATGTCATAATGGGAGTTAAGATTTGATGTTAAAATGGGGTTTACAGTGTGACATCATAATGCGAGTGACATTGTGATGTCATTATGGGAGTACTAAAGTGGTTTAATAATGAGAGTGACATTGTGATGTCATAATGGGAGTTAAGATTTGATGTTAAAATGGGGTTTACAGTGTGACATCATAATGGGAGTAACATTATGATGTCATAATGGAAGAACTAAAGTGGTTTATTAATGAGAATGACATTGTGATGTCATAATTGGAGTGCCTATGTGACAAAAAACTGGGAAGGACATTGTGACATCATAATGTGAGTGACATTGTAATGTCATAATAGGATTACTAAATTGGTTTATTAATGATAATGACATTGTGATGTCATAATGGGAGTTAAGATTTGATGTTAAATTGGGGTTTACAGAGTGACATCATAATGCGAGTGACATTGTGATGTCATAATTGGAGTACTAAAGTGGTTTAGTAATGAGAATAACATTGTGATTTCATAATGGGAGTTAAGATTTGATTTTAAAATGGGGGTCACAGTGTGACATCATAATGGGAGTAACATTGTGATGTCATAGTGGAAGTACTAAAGTGGTTTGTTAATGAGAATGACATTGTGATGTCATAGTGGGAGTGCCTGTGTAACAAAAAATGGGAAGGACATTGTGACATCATAATGCGAGTGACATTGTGATGTCATAGTGGGAGAACTAAAGTGGTTTAATAATGAGAATGACATTGTGATGTCATAATGGGAGTTAAGATTTGATGTTAAATTGGGGTTTACAGAGTGACATCATAATGCGAGTGATATTGTGATATGTCATAATTTGAGTACTAAAGTGGTTTAATAATGAGAATGTCATTGTGATGTCATAATGGGAGTTAAGATTTGATGTTTAAATGGGGTTTACAGTGTGATATTATAATGGGAGTAACATTGTGATGTCATAGTGGAAGTACTAAAGTTGTTTATTAATGAGAATGACATTGTGATGTCATAGTGGGAGTGCCTGTGTAACAAAAAATGGGAAGGACATTGTGACATCATAATGCGAGTGACATTGTGATGTCATAGTGGGAGAACTAAAGTGGTTTAATAATGAGAATGACATTGTGATGTCATAATGGGAGTTAAGATTTGATGTTAAATTGGGGTTTACAGAGTGACATCATAATGCGAGTGATATTGTGATGTCATAATTGGAGTACTAAAGTGGTTTAATAATGAAATTGACATTGTGATGTCATAATGGGAGTGCCTATGTTAAAAATGGGAACTAAATTGTGACATCATAAAGTGAGTGACATTGTGATGTCATAATAGGAGTACTAAAGTGGTTTATTAATGAGAATGACATTGTGATGTCATAATGGGAGGGCCTATGTGACAAAAAATGGGAAGGACATTGTGACATCATAATGCGAGTGACATTGTGATGTCATAATGGAGTACTAAAGTGGTTTAGTAATGAGAACAACATTGTGATGTCATAATGGGAGTTAAGATTTGATGTTAAAATGGGGGTCACAGTGTGACATCATAATGGGAGTAACATTGTGATGTCATAGTGTAAGCACTAAAGTGGTTTGTTAATGAGAATTACATTGTGAAGTCATAGTGGGAGTGCCTGTGTAACAAAAAATGGGAAGGACATTGTGACATCATAATGCGAGTGACATTGTGATGTCATAATTGGAGTACTAAAGTGGTTTAATAATGAGAATGTCATTGTGATGTCATAATGGGAGTTAAAATTTGATGTTAAAATGTGGTTTACAGTGTGACATCATAATGGGAGTAACCCTGTGATGTCACAATGGAAGTACTAAAGTGATTTATTAATGAGAATGACATTGTGATGTCATAATGGGAGTGCCTATGTGACAAAAAATATGAAGGACATTGTGACATCATAATGCGAGTGACATTGTGATGTCATAGTGGGAGAACTAAAGTGGTTTAATTATGAGAATGACATTGTGATGTCATAATGGGAGTTAAGATTTGATGTTAAAATGGGGTTTACAGTGTGACATCATAATGGGAGTAACATTATGATGTCATAATGGAAGAACTAAAGTGGTTTATTAATGAGAATGACATTGTGATGTCATAATGGGAGTGCCTATGTGACAAAAAATGGGAAGGACATTGTGACATCATAATGCGAGTGACATTGTGATGTCATAGTGGGAGAACTAAAGTGCTTTAATAATGAGAATGACATTGTGATGTCATAATGGGAGTTAAGATTTTATGTTAAAATGGGGTTTACAGTGTGACATCATAATGCGAGTGACATTGTGATGTCATAATGGGAGTACTAAAGTGGTTTAATAATGAGAATGTCATTGTGATGTCATAATGGGAGTTAAGATCTGATGTTAAAATGGGGTTTACAGTGTGATATCATAATGGGAGTAACATTTTGATGTCATTGTGGAAGTAATAAAGTGGTTTATTAATGAGAATGACATTGTGATGTCATAGTGGAAGAGCCTGTGTAACAAAAAATGGGAAGGACATTGTGACATCATAATGCGAGTGACATTGTGATGTCATAGTGGGAGAAATAAAGTGGTTTAATAATGAGAATGACGTTGTGATGTCATAATGGGAGTGCCTATGTGACAAAAAATGGGAAGGACATTGTGACATCATGTGAGTGACATTGTGATGTCATAATGGGAGTACAAAAGTGGTTTAATAATGAGAATGACATTGTGATGTCATAATTGGAGTTAAGATTTGATGTTAAATTGGGGTTTACAGAGTGACATCATAATGCGAGTGATATTGTGAAGTCATAATTGGAGTACTAAAATGGTTTAATAATGAGAATGTCATTGTGATGTCATAATGGGAGTTAAGATTTGATGTTAAAATGGGGTTTACAGTGTGACATCATAATGCGAGTGACATTGTGATGTCATAATGGGAGTACTAAAGTGGTTTAATAATGAAAGTGACATTGTGATGTCATAATGGGAGTGCCTATGTGACAAAAAATGGGAAGGACATTGTGACATCATAATGCGAGTGACATTGTGATGTCATAGTGGGAGTACTAAAGTGCTTTAATAATGAGAATGACATTGTGATGTCCTAATGGGAGTTAAGATTTGATGTTAAATTGGGGTTCACAGTGTGACATCATAATGGGAGTAACATTGTGATGTCATAGTGGAAGTACTAAAGTGGTTTATTAATGAGAATGACATTGTGATGTCATAGTGGGAGTGCCTGTGTAACAAAAAATGGGAAGGACATTGTGACATCATAATGCGAGTGACATTGTGATGTCATAGTGGGAGAACTAAAGTGGTTTAATAATGAGAATGACATTGTGATGTCATAATGGGAGTTAAGATTTGATGTTAAAATGGGGTTCACAGTGTGACATCATAATGGAAGTAACATTTTAATGTCATAGTGGAAGTACTAATGTTGTTTATTAATGAGAATGACATTGTGATGTCATAATGGGAGTTAAGATTTGATGTTAAATTGGGGTTTTCAGTGTGACATCATAAAGCAAGTGACATTGTGATGTCATAATGGGAGTACTAAAGTGGTTTAATAATGAGAATGACATTGTGATGTCATAATGGGAGTTAAGATTTGATGTTAAAATGGGGTTTACAGTGTGACATCATAAAGGGAGTAACATTGTGATGTCATAATGGAAGAACTAAAGTGGTTTATTAATGAGAATGACATTGTGATGTCATAATGGGAGTGCCTATGTGACAAAAAATGGGAAGGACATTGTGACATCATAATGCGAGTGACATTGTGATGTCATAGTCGGAGGACTAAAGTGGTTTAATAATGAGATTGACATTGTGATGTCATAATGGGAGTTAAGATTTGATGTTAAATTGGGGTTTACAGAGTGACATCATAATGTGAGTGACATTGTGATGTCATAGTGGGAGAACTAAAGTGGTTTAATAATGAGAATGTCATTGTGATGTCATAATGGTAGTTAAAATTTGATGTTAAAATGTGGTTTACAGTGACATCATAATGGGAGTAACATTGTGATGTCACAGTGGAAGTACTAAAGTGGTTTATTAATGAGAATGACATTGTGATGTCATAATGGGAGTACCTATGTGACAAAATATGGGAAGGACATTGTGACATCATAATGCGAGAGACATTGTGATGTCATAGTGGGAGAACTAAAGTGCTTTAATAATGAGAATGACATTGTGATGTCATAATGGGAGTTAAGATTTGATGTTAAAATGGGATTTACAGTGTGACATCATAATGTGAGTGACATTGTGATGTCATAATGGGAGTACTAAAGTGGTTTAATAATGAGAATGACATTGTGATGTCATAATTGGAGTTAAGATTTGATGTTAAAATGGGGTTTACATGTGACCTCATAATGCGAGGGACATTGTGATGTCATAATGGAGTACTAAAGTGGTTTAGTAATGAGAATAACATTGTGATATCATAATGGGAGTTAAGATTTGATTTTAAAATGGGGGTCACAGTGTGACATCATAATGGGAGTAACATTGTGATGTCATAGTGGAAGTACTAAAGTGGTTTGTTAATGAGAATGACATTGTGATGTCATAGTGGGAGTGCCTGTGTAACAAAAAATGGGAAGGACATTGTGACATCATAATGCGAGTGACATTGTGATGTCATAGTGGGAGAACTAAAGTGGTTTAATAATGAGAATGACATTGTGATGTCATAATGGGAGTTAAGATTTGATGTTAAATTGGGGTTTACAGAGTGACATCATAATGCGAGTGATATTGTGATGTCATAATTTGAGTACTAAAGTGGTTTAATAATGAGAATGTCATTGTGATGTCATAATGGGAGTTAAGATTTGATGTTAAAATGGGGTTTACAGTGTGATATTATAATGGGAGTAACATTGTGATGTCATAGTGGAAGTACTAAAGTTGTTTATTAATGAGAATGACATTGTGATGTCATAGTGGGAGTGCCTGTGTAACAAAAAATGGGAAGGACATTGTGACATCATAATGCGAGTGACATTGTGATGTCATAGTGGGAGAACTAAAGTGGTTTAATAATGAGAATGACATTGTGATGTCATAATGGGAGTTAAGATTTGATGTTAAATTGGGGTTTACAGAGTGACATCATAATGCGAGTGATATTGTGATGTCATAATTGGAGTACTAAAGTGGTTTAATAATGAAAGTGACATTGTGATGTCATAATGGGAGTGCCTATGTTAAAAAATGGGAACTACATTGTGACATCATAAAGTGAGTGACATTGTGATGTCATAATAGGAGTACTAAAGTGGTTTATTAATGAGAATGACATTGTGATGTCATAATGGGAGTGCCTATGTGACAAAAAATGGGAAGGACATTGTGACATCATAATGCGAGTGACATTGTGATGTCATAGTAGAAGAAATAAAGTGCTTTAATAATGAGAATGACATTGTGATGTCATAATGGGAGTTAAGATTTGATGTTAAATTGGGGTTCACAGTGTGACATCATAATGGGAGTAACAATGTGATGTCATAGTGGAAGTACTAAAGTGGTTTATTAATGAGAATGACATTGTAATATCATAATGGTAGTTAAGATTTGATGTTAAATTGGGGTTTTTAGTGTGACATCATAATGCGAGTGACATTGTGAAGTCATAATGGAGTACTAAAGTGGTTTAGTAATGAGAACAACATTGTGATGTCATAATGGGAGTTAAGATTTGATGTTAAAATGGGGGTCACAGTGTGACATCATAATGGGAGTAACATTGTGATGTCATAGTGTAAGTACTAAAGTGGTTTGTTAATGAGAATTACATTGTGAAGTCATAGTGGGAGTGCCTGTGTAACAAAAAATGGGAAGGACATTGTGACATCATAATGCGAGTGACATTGTGATGTCATAATTGGAGTACTAAAGTGGTTTAATATTGAGAATGTCATTGTGATGTCATAATGGGAGTTAAAATTTGATGTTAAAATGGGGTTTACAGTGTGACATCATAATGCGATTGACATTGTGATGTCATAATGGGAGTCAAAAAGTGGTTTAATAATGAGAGTGACATTGTGATGTCATAATGGGACTTAAGATTTGATGTTAAATTGGGGTTTACAGAGTGACATCATAATGCGAGTGATATTGTGATGTCATAATTGGAGTACTAAAGTGGTTTAATAATGAGAATGTCATTGTGATGTCATAATGGGAGTTGAAATTTGATGTTAAAATGTGGTTTACAGGGTGACATCATAATGGGAGTAACATTGTGATGTCACAGTGGAAGTACTAAAGTGATTTATTAATGAGAATGACATTGTGATGTCATAATGGGAGTGCCTATGTGACAAAAAATGGGAAGGACATTGTGACATCATAATGCGAGTGACATTGTGATGACATAGTGGGAGGACAAAAGTGGTTTAATAATGAGAATGACATTGTGATGTCATAATGGGAGTTAAGATTTGATGTTAAATTGGGGTTTACAGAGTGACATCATAATGCGAGTGATATTGTGATGTCATAATTGGAGTATTAAAATTGTTTAATAATGAGAATGTCATTGTGATGTCATAATGGAGTTAAGATTTGATGTTAAAATGGGGTTTAAAGTGTGACATCATAATGCGAGTGACATTGTGATGTCATAATGGGAGTACTAAAGTGGTTTATTAATGAGAATGACATTGTGATGTCATAATGGGAGTGCCTATGTGACAAAAAATGGGAAGGACATTGTGACATCATAATGCGAGTGACATTGTGATGTCATAGTAGGAGAAATAAAGTGCTTTAATAATGAGAATGACATTGTGATGTCATAATGGGAGTTAAGATTTGATGTTAAATTGGGGTTCACAGTGTGACATCATAATGGGAGTAACATTGTGAAGTCATAGTGGAAGTACTAAAGTGGTTTATTAATGAGAATGACATTGTGATGTCATAGTGGGAGTGCCTGTGTAACAAAAAATGGGAAGGACATTGTGACATCATAATGCGAGTGACATTGTGATGTCATAATGGAGTACTAAAGTGGTTTAGTAATGAGAACAACATTGTGATGTCATAATGGGAGTTAAGATTTGATGTTAAAATGGGGGTCACAGTGTGACATCATAATGGGAGTAACATTGTGATGTCATAATGGAGTTAAGATTTGATGTTAAAATGGGGTTTACAGTGTGACATCATAATGCGAGTGACATTGTGATGTCATAATGGGAGTACTAAAGTGGTTTATTAATGAGAATTACATTGTGATGTCATAGTGGGAGTGCCTGTGTAACAAAAAATGGGAAGGACATTGTGACATCATAATGCGAGTGACATTGTGATGTCATAATTGGAGTACTAAAGTGGTTTAATAATGAGAATGTCATTGTGATGTCATAATGGGAGTTAAAATTTGATGTTAAAATGTGGTTTACAGTGTGACATCATAATGGGAGTAACCATGTGATGTCACAGTGGAAGTACTAAAGTGATTTATTAATGAGAATGACATTGTGATGTCATAATGGGAGTGCCTATGTGACAAAAAATATGAAGGACATTGTGACATCATAATGCGAGTGACATTGTGATGTCATAGTGGGAGAACTAAAGTGCTTTAATAATGAGAATGACATTGTGATGTCATAATGGGAGTTAAGATTTGATGTTAAAATGGGGTTTACAGTGTGACATCATAATGCGAGTGACATTGTGATGTCATAATGGGAGTACTAAAGTGGTTTAATAATGAGAGTGACATTGTGATGTCATAATGGGAGTTAAGATTTGATGTTAAAATGGCGTTTACAGTGTGACATCATAATGGGAGTAACATTATGATGTCATAATGGAAGAACTAAAGTGGTTTATTAATGAGAATGACATTGTGATGTCATAATTGGAGTGCCTATGTGACAAAAAACTGGGAAGGACATTGTGACATCATAATGTGAGTGACATTGTAATGTCATAATAGGATTACTAAATTGGTTTATTAATGATAATGACATTGTGATGTCATAATGGGAGTTAAGATTTGATGTTAAATTGGGGTTTACAGAGTGACATCATAATGCGAGTGACATTGTGATGTCATAATTGGAGTACTAAAGTGGTTTAGTAATGAGAATAACATTGTGATATCATAATGGGAGTTAAGATTTGATTTTAAAATGGGGGTCACAGTGTGACATCATAATGGGAGTAACATTGTGATGTCATAGTGGAAGTACTAAAGTGGTTTGTTAATGAGAATGACATTGTGATGTCATAGTGGGAGTGCCTGTGTAACAAAAAATGTGAAGGACATTGTGACATCATAATGCGAGTGACATTGTGATGTCATAGTGGGAGAACTAAAGTGGTTTAATAATGAGAATGACATTGTGATGTCATAATGGGAGTGCCTATGTGTCAAAAAATGGGAAGGACATTGTGACATCATGTGAGTGACATTGTGATGTCATAATGGGAGTACAAAAGTGGTTTAATAATGAGAATGACATTGTGATGTCATAATGGGAGTTAAGATTTGATGTTAAATTGGGGTTTACAGAGTGACATCATAATGCGAGTGATATTGTGATGTCATAATTGGAGTACTAAAATGGTTTAATAATGAGAATGTTATTGTGATGTCATAATGGGAGTTAAGATTTGATTTTAAAATGGGGTTTACAGTGTGACATCATAATGCGAGTGACATTGTGATGTCATAATGGGAGAACTAAATTGGTTTAATAATGAAAGTGACATTGTGATGTCATAATGGGAGTGCCTATGTTAAAAAATGGGAACTACATTGTGACATCATAAAGTGAGTGACATTGTGATGTCATAATAGGAGTACTAAAGTGGTTTATTAATGAGAATGTACTCCAATTATGACATCACAATGTCACTCGCATTATGATGTCACTCTGTAAACCCCAATTTAACATCAAATCTTAACTCCCATTATGACATCACAATGTCATTATCATTAATAAAACACTTTAGTAATCCTATTATGACATTACAATGTCACTCACATTATGATGTCACAATGTCCTTCCCAGTTTTTTGCCACATAGGCCCTCCAATTATGACATCACAATGTCATTCTCATTAATAAACCACTTTAGTTCTTCCATTATGACATCATAATGTTACTCCCATTATGATGTCACACTGTAAACCCCATTTTAACATCAAATCTTAACTCCCATTATGACATCACAATGTCATTCTCATTATTAAAGCACTTTAGTTCTCCTACTATGACATCACAATGTCACTCGCATTATGATGTCACAATGTCCTTCCCATTTTTTGACACATAGGCACTCCCATTATGACATCACAATGTCATTCTCATTAATAAATCACTTTAGTACTTCCACTGTGACATCACAATGTTACTCCCATTATGATGTCACACTGTAAACCACATTTTAACATCAAATTTTTACTCCCATTATGACATCACAATGACATTCTCATTATTAAAATACTTTAGTACTCCAATTATGACATCACAATGTCACTCGCATTATGATGTCACAATGTCCTTCCCATTTTTTGTTACACAGGCACTCCCACTATGACATCACAATGTAATTCTCATTAACAAACCACTTTAGTACTTCCACTATGACATCACAATGTTACTCCCATTATGATGTCACACTGTGACCCCCACTTTAACATCAAATCTTAACTCCCATTATGACATCACAATGTTGCTCTCATTACTAAACCACTTTAGTACTCCATTATGACATCACAATGTCACTCGCATTATGATGTCACACTAAAAACCCCAATTTACCATCAAATCTTAACTACCATTATGATATTACAATGTCATTCTCATTAATAAACCACTTTAGTACTTCCACTATGACATCACAATGTTATTCCCATTATGATGTCACACTGTGAACCCCAATTTAACATCAAATCTTAACTCCCATTATGACATCACAATGTCATTCTCATTATTAAAGCACTTTATTTCTCCTACTATGACATCACAATGTCACTCGCATTATGATGTCACAATGTCCTTCCCATTTTTTGTCACATAGGCACTCCCATTATGACATCACAATGTCATTCTCATTAATAAACCACTTTAGTACTCCTATAATGACATCACATTGTCACTCACTTTATGATGTCACAATGTAGTTCCCATTTTTTAACATAGGCACTCCCATTATGACATCACAATGTCACATTCATTATTAAACCACTTTAGAACTCCCATTATGACATCACAATGTCACTCGCATTATGATGTCACACTGTAAACCCCATTTTAACATCAAATCTTAACTCCATTATGACATTACAATGACATTCTCATTATTAAACATTTTTAGTACTCCAATTATGACATCACAAAATCACTCGCATTTTGATGTCATTCTGTAAACCCCAATTTAACATCAAATCTTAACTCCCATTATGACATCACAATATCATTCTCATTATTAAACCACTTTAGTTCTCCCACTATGACATCACAATGTCACTCGCATTATGATGTCACAATGTCCTTCCCATTTTTTGTTACACAGGCACTCCCTCTATGACATCACAATGTCATTCTCATTAATAAACCACTTTAGTACTCCTATAATGACATCACATTGTCACTCACTTTATGATGTCACAATGTAGTTCCCATTTTTTAACATAGGCACTCCCATTATGACATCACAATGTCACTTTCATTATTAAACCAATTTAGTTCTCCCATTATGACATCACAATGTCACTCGCATTATGATGTCACACTGTAAACCCCATTTTAACATCAAATCTTAACTCCATTATGACATTACAATGACATTCTCATTATTAAACATTTTTAGTACTCCAATTATGACATCACAAAATCACTCGCATTTTGATGTCATTCTGTAAACCCCAATTTAACATCAAATCTTAACTCCCATTATGACATCACAATATCATTCTCATTATTAAACCACTTTAGTTCTCCCACTATGACATCACAATGTCACTCGCATTATGATGTCACAATGTCCTTCCCATTTTTTGTTACACAGGCACTCCCTCTATGACATCACAATGTCATTCTCATTAATAAACCACTTTAGTACTTCCACAATGACATCAAAATGTTACTCCCATTATGATATCACACTGTAAACCCCATTTTAACATCAAATCTTAACTCCCATTATGACATCACATTGACATTCTCATTATTAAACACTTTAGTACTCCAATTATGACATCACAATATCCCTCGCATTATGATGTCACTCTGTAATCCCCAATTTAACATCAAATCTTAACTCCCATTATGACATCACAATGTCATTCTCATTAATAAACCACTTTAGTACTTCCACAATGACATCAAAATGTTACTCCCATTATGATATCACTCTGTAAACCCCATTTTAACATCAAATCTTAACTCCCATTATGACATCACATTGACATTCTCATTATTAAACACTTTAGTACTCCAATTATGACATCACAATATCCCTCGCATTATGATGTCACTCTGTAATCCCCAATTTACCATCAAATCTTATCTCCCATTATGACATCACAATGTCATTCTCATTATTAAACCACTTTAGTTCTCCCACTATGACATCACAATGTCACTCGCATTATGATGTCACAATGTCCTTCCCAATTTTTGTTACACAGGCACTCCCACTATGACATCACAATGACATTCTCATTACTAAACCACTTTAGTACTCCAATTATGACATCACAATGTCACTCGCATTATGATGTCACTCTGTAAACCACATTTTAACATCTAATTTTAACTCCCATTATGACATCACAATGTCATTATCATTAATAAACCACTTTAGTAATCCTATTATGACATTACAATGTCACTCACATTATGATGTCACAATGTCCTTCCAAGTTTTTTGTCACATAGGCACTCCAATTATGACATCACAATGTCATTCTCATTAATAAACCACTTTAGTTCTTCCATTATGACATCATAATGTTACTCCCATTATGATGTCACACTGTAAACCCCATTTTAACATCAAATCTTAACTCCCATTATGACATCACAATGTCATTCTCATTATTAAAGCACTTTAGTTCTCCTACTATGACATCACAATGTCACTCGCATTATGATGTCACAATGTCCTTTCCATTTTTTGACACATAGGCACTCCCATTATGACATCACAATGTCATTCTCATTAATAAATCACTTTAGTACTTCCACTGTGACATCACAATGTTACTCCCATTATGATGTCACACTGTAAACCACATTTTAACATCTAATTTTAACTCCCATTATGACATCACAATGACATTCTCATTATTAAAATACTTTAGTACTCCAATTATGACATCACAATGTCACTCGCATTATGATGTCACAATGTCCTTCCCATTTTTTGTTACACAGGCACTCCCACTATGACATCACAATGTAATTCTCATTAACAAACCACTTTAGTACTTCCACTATGACATCACAATGTTACTCCCATTATGATGTCACACTGTGACCCCCATTTTAACATCAAATCTTAACTCCCATTATGACATCACAATGTTGTTCTCATTACTAAACCACTTTAGTACTCCATTATGACATCACAATGTCACTCGCATTATGATGTCACACTAAAAACCCCAATTTAACATCAAATCTTAACTACCATTATGATATTACAATGTCATTCTCATTAATAAACCACTTTAGTACTTCCACTATGACTTCACAATGTTACTCCCATTATGATGTCACACTGTGAACCCCAATTTAACATCAAATCTTAACTCCCATTATGACATCACAATGTCATTCTCATTATTAAAGCACTTTATTTCTCCTACTATGACATCACAATGTCACTCGCATTATGATGTCACAATGTCCTTCCCATTTTTTGTCACATAGGCACTCCCATTATGACATCACAATGTCATTCTCATTAATAAACCACTTTAGTACTCCCATTATGACATCACAATGTCACTCGCATTATGATGTCACACTTTAAACCCCATTTTAACATCAAATCTTAACTCCATTATGACATCACAATGACATTCTCATTATTAAACAATTTTAATACTCCAATTATGACATCACAATATCACTCGCATTATGATGTCACTCTGTAAACCCCAATTTAACATCAAATCTTAACTCCCATTATGACATCACAATGTCATTCTCATTATTAAACCACTTTTGTCCTCCCACTATGTCATCACAATGTCACTCGCATTATGATGTCACAATGTCCTTCCCATTTTTTGTCACATAGGCACTCCCATTATGACATCACAATGTCATTCTCATTAATAAATCACTTTAGTACTTCCACTGTGACATCACAATGTTACTCCCATTATGATGTCACACTGTAAACCACATTTTAACATCAAATTTTAACTCCCATTATGACATCACAATGACATTCTCATTATTAAACCACTTTAGTACTCCAATTATGACATCACAATATCACTCGCATTATGATGTCACTCTGTAAACCCCAATTTAACATCAAATCTTAAGTCCCATTATGACATCACAATGTCACTCTCATTATTAAACCACTTTTTGACTCCCATTATGGGGTTTACAGTGTGACATCATAATGCGAGTGACATTGTGATGTCATAATGGGAGTCCTAAAGTGGTTTAATAATGAGAATGACATTGTGATGTCATAATGGGAGTTAAGATTTGATGTTAAATTGGGGTTTACAGAGTGACATCATAATGCGAGTGATATTGTGAAGTCATAATTGGAGTACTAAAGTGGTTTATTAATGAGAATGTCAATGTGATGTCATAATGGGAGTTAAGATTTGATGTTAAAATGGGGTTTACAGTGTGACATCATAAAGTGAGTGACATTGTGATGTCATAATAGGAGTACTAAAGTGGTTTATTAATGAGAATGACATTGTGATGTCATAATGGGAGTGCCTATGTAATAAAAAATGGGAAGGACATTGTGACATCATAATGTGAGTGACATTGTGATGTCATAGTGGGAGAACTAAAGTGCTTTAATAATGAGAATGACATTGTGATGTCATAATGGGAGTTAAGATTTGATGTTAAAATGGGGTTTACAGTGTGACATCATAATGCGAGTGACATTGTGATGTCATAGTGGAAGTACTAAAGTGGTTTGTTAATGAGAATTACATTGTGATGTCATAATGGGAGTGCCTATTTGACATATAATGGGAAGGACATTGTGACATCATAACATCATAATGCGAGTGACATTGTGATGTCATAGTGGGAGAATTAAAGTGCTTTAATAATGAGAATGACATTGTGATGGCATAATGGGAGTTAAGATTTGATGTTAAAATGGGGTTTACAGTGTGACATCATAATGCGAGTGACATTGTGATGTCATAATGGGAGTAGTAAAGTTGTTTAATAATGAGAGTGACATTGTGATGTCATAATGGGAGTTAAGATTTGATGTTAAAATTGGGTTTACAGTGTGACATCATAATGGGAGTAACATTATGATGTCATAATGGAAGAACTAAAGTGGTTTATTAATGAGAATGACATTGTGATGTCATAATTGGAGTGCCTATGTGACAAAAAACTGGGAAGGATATTGTGACATCATAATGTGAGTGACATTGTAATGTCATAAGGATTACTAAAGTGGTTTATTAATGATAATGACATTGTGATGTCATAATGGGAGTTAAGATCTGATGTTAAAATGGGGTTTACAGTGTGATATCATAATGCGAGTGACATTGTGATGTCATAATTGGAGTACTAAAGTGGTTTAATAATGAGAATGTCATTGTGATGTCATAGTGGGAGTGCCTGTGTAACAAAAAATGGGAAGAACATTGTGACATCATAATGCGAGTGACATTGTGATGTCATAGTGGGAGAACTAAAGTGTTTTAATAATGAGAATGACATTGTGATGTCATAATGGGAGAGCCTATGTGACAAAAAATGGGAAGGACATTGTGACATCATGTGAGTGACATTGTGATGTCATAAAGGGAGTACAAAAGTGGTTTAATAATGAGAATGACATTGTGATGTCATAATGAGAGTTAAGATTTGATGTTAAATTGGGGTTTACAGAGTGACAACATAATGCGAGTGATATTGTGATGTCATAATTGGAGTACTAAAATTGTTTAATAATGAGAATGTCATTGTGAAGTCATAATGGAGTTAAGATTTGATGTTAAAATGGGGTTTACAGTGTGACATCATAATGCGAGTGACATTGTGATGTCATAATGGGAGTACTAAAGTGGTTTAATAATGAAAAAGACATTGTGATGTCATAATGGGAGTGCCTATGTTAAAAAATGGGAACTACATTGTGACATCATAAAGTGAGTGACATTGTGATGTCATAATAGGAGTACTAAAGTGGTTTATTAATGAGAATGACATTGTGATGTCATAATGGGAGTGCCTATGTGACAAAAAATGGGAAGGACATTGTGACATCATAATGCGAGTGACATTGTGATGTCATAGTGGGAGAACTAAAGTGCTTTAATAATGAGAATGACATTGTGATGTCATAATGGAAGTTAAGATTTGATGTTAAAATGGGGTTTACAGTGTGACATCATAATGCGAGTCACATTGTGATGTCATAGTGGAAGTACTAAAGTGGTTTATTAATGAGAATGACATTGTGATGTCATAGTGGGAGTGCCTGTGTAACAAAAAATGGGAAGGACATTGTGACATCATAATGCGAGTGACATTGTGATGTCATAGTGGAAGAACTAAAGTGGTTTAATAATGAGAATGACATTGTGATGTCATAATGGGAGTTAAGATTTGATGTTAAATTGGGGTTTACAGAGTGACATCATAATGCGAGTGATATTGTGATGTCATAATTGGAGTACTAAAATGGTTTAATAATGAGAATGTCATTGTGATGTGATAATGGGAGTTAAGATTTGATGTTAAAATGGGGTTTACAGTGTGACATCATAATGCGAGTGACATTGTGATGTCATAATGGGAGTACTAAAGTGGTTTAATAATGAAAGTGACATTGTGATGTCATAATGGGAGTGCCTATGTTAAAAAATGGGAACTACATTGTGACATCATAAAGTGAGTGACATTGTGATGTCATAATAGGAGTACTAAAGTGGTTTATTAATGAGAATTACATTGTGATGTCATAGTGGGAGTGCCTGTGTAACAAAAAATGGGAAGGACATTGTGACATCATAATGCGAGTGACATTGTTATGTCATAATTGGAGTACTAAAGAGGTTTAATAATGAGATTGTCATTCTGATGTCATAATGGGAGTTAAAATTTGAAGTTAAAATGTGGTTTACAGTGTGACATCATAATTGGAGTAACATTGTGATGTCACAGTGGAAGTACTAAAGTGATTTATTAATGAGAATGACATTGTGATGTCATAATGGGAGTGCCTATGTGACAAAAAATGGGAAGTACATTGTGACATCATAATGCGAGTGACATTGTGATGTCATAATGGGAGAACTAAAGTGCTTTAATAATGAGAATGACATTGTGATGTCATAATGGGAGTTAAGATTTGATGTTAAAATGGGGTTTACAGTGTGACATCATAATGCGAGTGACATTGTGATGTGATAATGGGAGTCCTAAAGTGGTTTAATAATGAGAGTGACATTGTGATGTCATAATGGGAGTTAAGATTTGATGTTAAATTGGGGTTTACAGAGTGACATCATAATGCGAGTGATATTGTGATGTCATAATTGGAGTACTAAAGTGGTTTAATAATGAGAATGTCATTGTGATGTCATAATGGGAGTTAAAATTTGATGTTAAAATGTGGTTTACAGTGTGACATCATAATGGGAGTAACATTGTGATGTCACAGTGGATGTACTAAAGTGATTTATTAATGAGAATGACATTGTGATGTCATAATGGGAGTGCCTATGTGACAAAAATTGGGAAGGACATTGTGACATCATAATGCGAGTGACATTGTGATGTCATAGTGGGAGAACTAAAGTGCTTTAATAATGAGAATGACATTGTGATGTCATAATGGGAGTTAAGATTTGATGTTAAAATGGGGTTTACAGTGTGACATCATAATGGGAGTAACATTATGATGTCATAATGGAAGAACTAAAGTGGTTTATTAATGAGAATGACATTGTGATGTCATAATTGGAGTGCCTATGTGACAAAAAACTGGGAAGGACATTGTGACATCATAATGTGAGTGACATTGTAATGTCATAATAGGATTACTAAAGTGGTTTATTAATACTAATGACATTGTGATGTCATAATGGGAGTTAAGATTTGATGTTAAATTGGGGTTTACAGAGTGACATTATAATGCGAGTGACATTGTGATGTCATAATTGGAGTACTAAAGTGGTTTAATAATGAGAATGTCATTGTGATGTCATAGTGGGAGTGCCTGTGTAACAAAAATTGGGAAGGACATTGTGACATCATAATGCGAGTGACATTGTGATGTCATAGTGGGAGAACTAAAGTGGTTTAATAATGAGAATGACATTGTGATGTCATAATGGGAGTTAAGATTTGATGTTAAATTGGGGTTTACAGAGTGACATCATAATGCGAGGGATATTGTGATGTCATAATTGGAGTACTAAAGTGGTTTAATAATGAGAATGTCATTGTGATGTCATAATGGGAGTTAAGATTTGATGTTAAAATGGGGTTTACAGTGTGACATCATAATGGGAGTAACATTTTGATGTCATTGTGGAAGTACTAAAGTGGTTTATTAATGAGAATGACATTGTGATGTCATAGTGGAAGTGCCTGTGTAACAAAAAATGGGAAGGACATAGTGACATCATAATGCGAGTGACATTGTGATGTCATAGTTGGAGAACTAAAGTGGTTCAATAATGAGAATGACATTGTGATGTCATAATGGGAGTTAAGATTTGATGTTAAATTGGGGTTTACAGAGTGACATCATAATGCGAGTGATATTGTGATGTCATAATTGGAGTACTAAAATTGTTTAATAATGAGAATGTCATTGTGATGTCATAATGGAGTTAAGATTTGATGTTAAAATGGGGTTTACAGTGTGACATCATAATGCGAGTGACATTGTGATGTCATAATGGGAGTACTAAAGAGGTTTAATAATGAAAGTGACATTGTGATGTCATAATGGGAGTGCCTATGTTAAAAAATGGGAACTACATTTTGACATCATAAAGTGAGTGACATTGTGATGTCATAATAGGAGTACTAAAGTGGTTTATTAATGAGAATGACATTGTGATGTCATAATGGGAGTGCCTATGTGACAAAAAATGGGAAGGACATTGTGACATCATAATGCGAGTGACATTGTGATGTCATAGTAGGAGAAATAAAGTGCTTTAATAATGAGAACGACATTATGATGTCATAATGGGAGTTAAGATTTGATGTTAAATTGGGGTTCACAGTGTGACATCATAATGGGAGTAACATTGTGATGTCATAGTGGAAGTACTAAAGTGGTTTATTAATGAGAATGACATTGTAATATCATAATGGTAGTTAAGATTTGATGTTAAATTGGGGTTTTAAGTGTGACATCATAATGCGAGTGACATTATGATGTCATAATGGAGTACTAAAGTGGTTTAGTAATGAGAACAACATTGTGATGTCAAAATGGGAGTTAAGATTTGATGTTAAAATGGGGGTCACAGTGTGACATCATAATGGGAGTAACATTGTGATGTCATAGTGGAAGTACTAAAGTGGTTTGTTAATGAGAATTACATTGTGATGTCATAGTGGGAGTGCCTGTGTAACAAAAAATGGGAAGGACATTGTGACATCATAATGCGAGTGACATTGTGATGTCATAATTGGAGTACTAAAGTGGTTTAATAATGAGAATGTCATTGTGATGTCATAATGGGAGTTAAAATTTGATGTTAAAATGTGGTTTACAGTGTGACATCATAATGGGTGTAACATTGTGATGTCACAGTGAAAGTACTAAAGTGATTTATTAATGAGAATGACATTGTGATGTCATAATGGGAGTGCCTATGTGACAAAAAATGGGAAGGACATTGTGACATCATAATGTGAGTGACATTGTGATGTCATAGTGGGAGAACTAAAGTGATTTAATAATGAGAATGACATTGTGATGTCATAATGGGAGTTAAGATTTGATGTTAAAATGGGGTTTACAGTGTGACATCATAATGGGAGTAACATTATGATGTCATAATGGAAGAACTAAAGTGGTATATTAATGAGAATGACATTGTGATGTCATAATTGGAGGGCCAATGTGACAGAAAACTAGGAAGGACATTGTGACATCATAATGTGAGTGACATTGTAATGTCATAATAGGATTACTAAAGTGTTTTATTAATGATAATGACATTGTGATGTCATAATGGGAGTTAAGATTTGATGTTAAATTGGGGTTTACAGAGTTACATCATAATGCGAGTGACATTGTGATGTCATAATTGGAGTACTAAAGTGGTTTAATAATGAGAATGTCATTGTGATGTCATATTGGGAGTGCCTGTGTAACAATAATTGGGAAGGACATTGTGACATCATAATGCGAGTGACATTGTGATGTCATAGTGGGAGAACTAAAGTGGTTTAATAATGAGAATGACATTGTGATGTCATAATGGGAGTTAAGATTTGATGTTAAATTGGGGTTTACAGAGTGACATCATAATGCGAGTGATATTGTGATGTCATAATTGGAGTACTAAAATGGTTAAATAATGAGAATGTCATTGTGATGTCATAATGGGAGTACTAAAGTGGTTTAATAATGAAAGTGACATTGTGATGTCATAGTGGGAGTGCCTATGTTAAAAAATGGGAACTACATTGTGACATCATAAAGTGAGTGACATTGTGATGTAATAATAGGAGTACTAAAGTGGTTTATTAATGAGAATGACATTGTGATGTCATAATGGGAGTGCCTATGTGACAAAAAATGGGAAGGACATTGTGACATCATAATGCGAGTGACATTGTGATGTCATAGTGGGAGCAATAAAGGGCTTTAATAATGAGAATGACATTGTGATGTCATAACGGGAGTTAAGATTTGATGTTAAATTGGGGTTCACAGTGTGACATCATAATGGGAGTAACATTGTGATGTCATAGTGGAAGTACTAAAGTGGTTTATTAATGAGAATGACATTGTGATGTCATAGTGGGAGTGCCTGTGTAACAAAAAATGGGAAGGACATTGTGACATCATAATGCGAGTGACATTGTGATGTCATAGTGGGAGAACTAAAGTGGTTTAATAATGAGAATGACATTGTGATGTCATAATGGGAGTTAAGATTTGATGTTAAATTTGGGTTTACAGAGTGACATCATAATGCGAGTGATATTGTGATGTCATAATTGGAGTACTAAAATGGTTTAATAATGAGAATGTCATTGTGATGTCTTAATGGGAGTTAAGATTTGATGTTAAAATGGGGTTTACAGTGTGACATCATAATGCGAGTGACATTGTGATGTCATAATGGGAGTACTAAAGTGGTTTAATAATGAAAGTGACATTGTGATGTCATAATGGGAGTGCCTATGTTAAAAAATGGGAACTACATTGTGACATCATAAAGTGAGTAACATTGTGATATCATAATAGGAGTACTAAAGTGGTTTATTAATGAGAATGACATTGTGATGTCATAATGGGAGTGCCTATGTGACAAAAAATGGGAAGGACATTGTGACATCATAATGGGAGTAACATTATAATGTCATAGTGGAAGTACTAAAGTGGTTTATTAATGAGAATGACATTGCAATATTATAATGGTAGTTAAGATTTGATGTTAAATTGGGGTTTTTAGTGTGACATCATAATGCGAGTGACATTGTGATGTCATAATGGAGTACTAAAGTGGTTTAGTAATGAGAACAACATTGTGATGTCATAATGGGAGTTAAGATTTGATGTTAAAATGGGAGTCACAGTGTGACATCATAATGGGAGTAACATTGTGATGTCATAGTGGAAGTACTAAAGTGGTTTGTTAATGAGATTTACATTGTGATGTCATAGTGGGAGTGCATGTGTAACAAAAAATGGGAAGGACATTGTGACATCATAATGCGAGTGACATTGTGATGTCATAATTGGAGTACTAAAGTGGTTTAATAATGGGAATGTCATTGTGATGTCATAATGGGAGTTAAAATTTGATGTTAAAATGTGGTTTACAGTGTGACATCATAATGGGAGTAACATTGTGATGTCACAGTGGAAGTACTAAAGTGATTTATTAATGAGAATGACATTGTGATGTCATAATGGGAGTGCCTATGTGACAAAAAACGGGAAGGACATTGTGACATCATAATGCGAGTGACATTGTGATGTCATAGTGGGAGAACTAAAGTGCTTTAATAATGAGAATGACATTGTGATGTCATAATGGGAGTTAAGATTTGATGTTAAAATGGGGTTTACAGTGTGACATCATAGTGCGAGTGACATTGTGATGTCATAATGGGAGTCCTAAAGTGGTTTAATAATGAGAGTGACATTGTGATGTCATAATGGGAGTTAAGATTTGATGTTAAATTGGGGTTTACAGAGTGACATCATAATGCGAGTGATATTGTGATGTCATAATTGGAGTACTAAAGTGGTTTAATAATGAGAATGTCATTGTGATGTCATAATGGGAGTTAAAATTTGATGTTAAAATGTGGTTTACAGTGTGACATCATAATGGGAGTAACATTGTGATGTCACAGTGGAAGTACTCAAGTGATTTTTTAATGAGAATGACATTGTGATGTCATAATGGGAGTGCCTATGTGACAAAAAATGGGAAGGACATTGTGTCATCATAATGCGAGTGACATTGTGATGTCATAGTGGGAGAACTAAAGTGCTTTAATAATGAGAATGACATTGTGATGTTATAATGGGAGTTAAGATTTGATGTTAAAATGGGGTTTACAGTGTGATATCATAATAGGAGTAACATTTTGATGTCATTGTGGAAGTACAAAAGTGGTTTATTAATGATAATGACATTGTGATGTCATAATGGGAGTTAAGATTTGATGTTAAATTGGGGTTTACAGAGTGACATCTTAATGCGAGTGATATTGTGATGTCATAATTGGAGTACTAAAATGGTTTAATAATGAGAATTTCATTGTGATGTCATAATGGGAGTTAAGATTTGATGTTAAAATGGGGTTTACAGTGTGACATCATAATGCGAGTGACATTGTGATGTCTTAATGGGAGTACTAAAGTGATTTAGTAATGAAAGTGACATTGTGATGTCATAATGGGAGTGCCTATGTTAAAAAATGGGAACTACATTGTGACATCATAAAGTGAGTGACATTGTGATGTCATAAAAGGAGTACTAAAGTGGTTTATTAATGAGAATGACATTGTGATGTCATAATGGGAGTGCCTATGTGACAAAAAATGGGAAGGACATTGTGACATCATAATGCGAGTGACATTGTGATGTCATAGTGGGAGAAATAAAGTGCTTTAATAATGAGAATGACATTGTGATGTCATAATGGGAGTTAAGATTTGATGTTAAATTGGGGTTCACAGTGTGACATCATCATGGGAGTAACATTGTGATGTCATAGTGGAAGTACTAAAGTGGTTTATTAATGAGAATGACATTGTGATGTCATAATGGGAGTTAAGATTTGATGTTAAATTGGGGTTTTCACTGTGACATCATAATGCAAGTGACATTGTGATGGTTTAATAATGAGAATGACATTGTGATGTCATAATGGGAGTTAAGATTTGATGTTAAAATGGGGTTTACAGTGTGACATCATAATGGGAGTAACATTGTGATGTCATAATGGAAGAACTAAAGTGATTTATTTATGAGAATGACATTGTGATTTCATAATGGGAGTGCCTATGTGAAAAAAATGGGAACTACATTGTGACATCAAAAAGTGAGTGACATTGTGATGTCATAAAAGGAGTACTAAAGTGGTTTATTAATGAGAGTGACATTGTGATGTCATAATGGGAGTTAAGATTTGATGTTAAAATGGGGTTTACATTGTGACATCATAATGCGATTGACATTGTGATGTCATATTGATAGTACTGAAGTGGTTTAATAATGAGAATTACATTGTGATAATATAATGGGAGTTAAGATTTTATGTTAAAATGAGGTTTACAGTGTGAACTCATAATGGGAGTAACATTGTGATGTAATAATGGAAGAACTAAAGTGGTTTATTAATGAGAATGACATTGTGATGTCATAATGGGAGTGCCTATGTGAAAAAAATGGGAAGGACATTGTGACATCATGTGAGTGACATTGTGATGTCATAATGGGAGTACAAAAGTGGTTTAATAATGAGAGTCACTTTGTGATGTCATAATGGGAGTTAAGATTTGATGTTAAAATGGGGTTTACAGTGTGACATCATAATGTGAGTGACATTGTGATGTCATAATGGAGTAATAAAGTGGTTTAATAATGACTATGACATTGTGATGTTATAATGGGAGTTAAGATTTGATGTTAAAATGGGGTTTACAGTGTGACATCATAATGCGAGGGACATTGTGATGTCATAATGGAGTACTAAAGTGATTTAGTAATGAGAATGACATTGTGATGTCATAATGGGAGTTAAGATTTGATGTTAAAATGGGGTTTACAGTGTGACATCATAATGTGAGTGACATTGTGATGTCATAATGGGAGTACTAAAGTTGGTTTAATAATGAGAGTTAAATTGTGATGTCATAATGGGAGTTAAGATTTGATGATAAAATGTGGTTTACATTGTGACATCATAATGCGATTGTCATTGTGATGTCATATTGATAGTACTAAAGTCGTTTAATAATGAGAATGACATTGTGATGTTATAATGGGAGTTAAGATTTGATGTTAAAATTGGGTTCACAGTGTGACATCATAATGGGAGTAACATTGTGATGTCATAGTGGAAGTACTAAAGTGGTTTATTAATGAGAATGACATTGTGATATCATAATGGTAGTTAAGATTTGATGTTAAAATGGGGTTTACAGTGTGACATCATAATGGGAGTAACATTGTGATGTCATAATGGAAGAACTACAGTGATTTAATTATGAGAATGACATTGTGATTTCATAATGGGAGTGCCTATGTGAAAAAAATGGGAACTACATTGTGACATCAAAAAGTGAGTGACATTGTGATGTCATAAAAGGAGTACTAAAGTGGTTTATTAATGAGAGTGACATTGTGATGTCATAATGGGAGTTAAGATTTGATGTTAAAATGGGGTTTACATTGTGACATCATAATGCGATTGACATTGTGATGTCATATTGATAGTACTGAAGTGGTTTAATAATGAGAATTACATTGTGATAATATAATGGGAGTTAAGATTTTATGTTAAAATGAGGTTTACAGTGTGAACTCATAATGGGAGTAACATTGTGATGTAATAATGGAAGAACTAAAGTGGTTTATTAATGAGAATGACATTGTGATGTCATAATGGGAGTGCCTATGTGAAAAAAATGGGAAGGACATTGTGACATCATGTGAGTGACATTGTGATGTCATAATGGGAGTACAAAAGTGGTTTAATAATGAGAGTCACTTTGTGATGTCATAATGGGAGTTAAGATTTGATGTTAAAATGGGGTTTACAGTGTGACATCATAATGTGAGTGACATTGTGATGTCATAATGGAGTAATAAAGTGGTTTAATAATGACTATGACATTGTGATGTTATAATGGGAGTTAAGATTTGATGTTAAAATGGGGTTTACAGTGTGACATCATAATGCGAGGGACATTGTGATGTCATAATGGAGTACAAAGTGGTTTAGTAATGAGAATGACATTGTGATGTCATAATGGGAGATAAGATTTGATGTTAAAATGGGGTTTACAGTGTGACATCATAATGCGAGGGACATTGTGATGTCATAATGGAGTACTAAAGTGATTTAGTAATGAGAATGACATTGTGATGTCATAATGGGAGTTAAGATTTGATGTTAAAATGGGGTTTACAGTGTGACATCATAATGTGAGTGACATTGTGATGTCATAATGGGAGTACTAAAGTTGGTTTAATAATGAGAGTTAAATTGTGATGTCATAATGGGAGTTAAGATTTGATGATAAAATGTGGTTTACATTGTGACATCATAATGCGATTGTCATTGTGATGTCATATTGATAGTACTAAAGTCGTTTAATAATGAGAATGACATTGTGATGTTATAATGGGAGTTAAGATTTGATGTTAAAATTGGGTTCACAGTGTGACATCATAATGGGAGTAACATTGTGATGTCATAGTGGAAGTACTAAAGTGGTTTATTAATGAGAATGACATTGTGATATCATAATGGTAGTTAAGATTTGATGTTAAAATGGGGGTCACAGTGTGACATCATAATGGGAGTAACATTGTGATGTCATAATGGAAGAACTACAGTGATTTAATTATGAGAATGACATTGTGATTTCATAATGGGAGTGCCTATGTGAAAAAAATGGGAACTACATTGTGACATCAAAAATTGAGTGACATTGTGATGTCATAATAGGAGTACTAAAGTGGTTTATTAAAGAGATTGACATTGTGATGTCATAATGGGAGTTAAGATTTGATGTTAAAATTGGGTTTACATTGTGACATCATAATGCTATTGACATTGTGATGTCATATTGATAGTACTAAAGTGGTTTATTAATGAGAATGACATTGTGATGTCATAATGGGAGTGCCTATGTGAAAAAAAATGGGAAGGACATTGTGACATCATGTGAGTGATATTGTGATGTCATAATGGGAGTACAAAAGTGGTTTAATAATGAGAGTGACTTTGTGATGTCATAATGGGAGTTAAGATTTGATGTTAAAATGGGGTTTACAGTGTGATATCATAATGTGAGTGACATTGTGATGTCATAATGGAGTAATAAAGTAGTTTAATAATGACTATGTCATTGTGATATCATAATGGGAGTTAAGATTTGATGTTAAAATGGGGTTTACAGTGTGACATCATAATGCTATGGACATTGTGATGTCATATTGGAGTACTAAAGTGGTTTAGTAATGAGAATGACATTGTGATGTCATAATGGGAGTTAAGATTTGATGTTAAAATGGTGTTTACAGTGTGACATCATAATGCGATTGTCATTGTGATGTCATATTGATAGTACTAAAGTGGTTTAATAATGAGAATGACATTGTGATGTCATAGTGGAAGTACTAAATTGGTTTAATAATGAGAATGACATTGTGATGTCATAATGGGAGTGCCTATGTGACAAAAAATGGGAAGGACATTGTGACATCATAATGCGAGTGATATTGTGATGTCATAATTGGAGTACTAAAGTGGTTTAATAATGAGAATGTCATTGTGATGTCATAATGGGAGTTAAGATTTGATGTTAAATTGGGGTTCACAGTGTGACATCATAATGGGAGTAACATTGTGATGTCATAGTGGAAGTACTAAAGTGGTTTATTAATGAGAATGACATTGTGATATCATAATGTTAGTTAAGATTTGATGTTAAATTGGGGTTTTTAGTGTGACATCATAATGGAAGTGACATTGTGATGTCATAATGGGAGAACTAAAGTGGTTTAATAATGAGAATGACAACGTAATGTCATAATGGGAGCTAAGATTTGATGTTAAAATGGTGCTTACAGTGTGACATGATAATGCCAGTGACATTGTGATGTCATAATGGGAGTAGTAAAATGGTTTAATAATGATATTGACATTGTGATGTCATAATGGGAGTTAAGATTTGATGTTAAAATTGGGTTCACAGTGTGACATCATAATGGGAGTAACATTGTGATGTCATAGTGGAAGTACTAAAGTGGTTTATTAATGAGAATGACATTGTGATATCATAATGGTAGTTAAGATTTGATGTTAAATTGGGGTTTTTAGTGTGACATCATAATAGAAGTGACATTGTGATGTCATAATGGGAGAACTAAAGTGGTTTAATAATGAGAATGACAATGTAATGTCATAATGGGAGCTAAGATTTGATGTTAAAATGGTGCTTACAGTGTGACATCATAATGCCAGTGACTTTGTGATGTCATAATGGAGTACTAAAGTGGTTTAGTAATGAGAATGACTTTGTGATGTAATAATGGGAGTTAAGATTTGATGTTAAAATGGGGGTCACAGTGTGACATCATAATGCAAGGGACACTGTGATGTCATAATGGAGTACTAAAGTGGTTTAGTAATGAGAATGACATTGTGATGTCATAATGGGAGCTAAGATTTGATGTTAAAATGGGGGTCACAGTGTGACATCATAAAGGGAGTAACATAGTGATGTCATAGTGGAAGAACTAAAGTGGTTTATTAATGAGAATGACATTGTGATGTCATAATGGGAGTGCCTATGTGACAAAAAAAGGGAAGGACATTGTGACATCATAATGTGAGTGACATTGTAATGTCATAATAGGATTACTAAAGTGGTTTATTAATGATAATGACATTGTGATGTCATAATGGGAGTTAAGATTTGATGTTAAATTGGGGTTTACAGAGTGACATCATAATGCAAGTGACATTGTGATGTCATAATTGGAGTACTAAAGTGGTTTAATAATGAGAATGTCATTGTGATGTCATAATGGGAGTTAAGATTTGATGTTAAAATTGGGGTTTACAGTGTGACATCTTAATGGGAGTAACATTGTGATGTCATATTGGAAGTACTAAAGTGGTTTATTAATGAGAATGACATTGTGATGTCATAGTGGGAGTGCCTGTGTAACAAAAATTGGGAAGGACATTGTGACATCATAATGCGAGTGACATTGTGATGTCATAGTGGGCGAACTAAAGTGGTTTAATAATGAGAATGACATTGTGATGTCATAATGGGAGTTAAGATTTGATGTTAAATTGGGGTTTACAGCGTGACATCATAATGCGAGTGATATTGTGATGTCATAATTGGAGTACTAAAGTGGTTTAATAATGAGAATGTCAATGTGATGTCATAATGGGAGTTAAGATTTGATGTTAAAATGGGGTTTACAGTGTGATATCATAATGGGAGTAACATTGTGATGTCATAGTGGAAGTACTAAAGTGGTTTATTAATGAGAATGACATTGTGATATCATAATGGTAGTTAAGATTTGATGTTAAATTGGGGTTTTTAGTGTGACATCATAATAGAAGTGACATTGTGATGTCATAATGGGAGAACTAAAGTGGTTTAATAATGAGAATGACAATGTAATGTCATAATGGGAGCTAAGATTTGATGTTAAAATGGTGCTTACAGTGTGACATCATAATGCCAGTGACTTTGTGATGTCATAATGGAGTACTAAAGTGGTTTAGTAATGAGAATGACTTTGTGATGTAATAATGGGAGTTAAGATTTGATGTTAAAATGGGGGTCACAGTGTGACATCATAATGCAAGGGACACTGTGATGTCATAATGGAGTACTAAAGTGGTTTAGTAATGAGAATGACATTGTGATGTCATAATGGGAGCTAAGATTTGATGTTAAAATGTGGGTCACAGTGTGACATCATAAAGGGAGTAACATAGTGATGTCATAGTGGAAGAACTAAAGTGGTTTATTAATGAGAATGACATTGTGATGTCATAATGGGAGTGCCTATGTGACAAAAAATGGGAAGGACATTGTGACATCATAATGTGAGTGACATTGTAATGTCATAATAGGATTACTAAAGTGGTTTATTAATGATAATGACATTGTGATGTCATAATGGGAGTTAAGATTTGATGTTAAATTGGGGTTTACAGAGTGACATCATAATGCGAGTGACATTGTGATGTCATAATTGGAGTACTAAAGTGGTTTAATAATGAGAATGTCATTGTGATGTCATAATGGGAGTTAAGATTTGATGTTAAAATTGGGGTTTACAGTGTGACATCTTAATGGGAGTAACATTGTGATGTCATATTGGAAGTACTAAAGTGGTTTATTAATGAGAATGTCATTGTGATGTCATAGTGGGAGTGCCTGTGTAACAAAAATTGGGAAGGACATTGTGACATCATAATGCGAGTGACATTGTGATGTCATAGTGGGAGAACTAAAGTGGTTTAATAATGAGAATGACATTGTGATGTCATAATGGGAGTTAAGATTTGATGTTAAATTGGGGTTTACAGAGTGACATCATAATGCGAGTGATATTGTGATGTCATAATTGGAGTACTAAAGTGGTTTAATAATGAGAATGTCATTGTGATGTCATAATGGGAGTTAAGATTTGATGTTAAAATGGGGTTTACAGTGTGATATCATAATCGGAGTAACATTGTGATGTCATAGTGGAAGTACTAAAGTGGTTTATTAATGAGAATGACATTGTGATATCATAATGGTAGTTAAGATTTGATGTTAAATTGGGGTTTTTAGTGTGACATCATAATAGAAGTGACATTGTGATGTCATAATGGGAGAACTAAAGTGGTTTAATAATGAGAATGACAATGTAATGTCATAATGGGAGCTAAGATTTGATGTTAAAATGGTGCTTACAGTGTGACATCATAATGCCAGTGACTTTGTGATGTCATAATGGAGTACTAAAGTGGTTTAGTAATGAGAATGACTTTGTGATGTAATAATGGGAGTTAAGATTTGATGTTAAAATGGGGGTCACAGTGTGACATCATAATGCAAGGGACACTGTGATGTCATAATGGAGTACTAAAGTGGTTTAGTAATGAGAATGACATTGTGATGTCATAATGGGAGCTAAGATTTGATGTTAAAATGTGGGTCACAGTGTGACATCATAAAGGGAGTAACATAGTGATGTCATAGTGGAAGAACTAAAGTGGTTTATTAATGAGAATGACATTGTGATGTCATAATGGGAGTGCCTATGTGACAAAAAATGGGAAGGACATTGTGACATCATAATGTGAGTGACATTGTAATGTCATAATAGGATTACTAAAGTGGTTTATTAATGATAATGACATTGTGATGTCATAATGGGAGTTAAGATTTGATGTTAAATTGGGGTTTACAGAGTGACATCATAATGCGAGTGACATTGTGATGTCATAATTGGAGTACTAAAGTGGTTTAATAATGAGAATGTCATTGTGATGTCATAATGGGAGTTAAGATTTGATGTTAAAATTGGGGTTTACAGTGTGACATCTTAATGGGAGTAACATTGTGATGTCATATTGGAAGTAATAAAGTGGTTTATTAATGAGAATGACATTGTGATGTCATAGTGGGAGTGCCTGTGTAACAAAAATTGGGAAGGACATTGTGACATCATAATGCGAGTGACATTGTGATGTCATAGTGGGAGAACTAAAGTGGTTTAATAATGAGAATGACATTGTGATGTCATAATGGGAGTTAAGATTTGATGTTAAATTGGGGTTTACAGAGTGACATCATAATGCGAGTGATATTGTGATGTCATAATTGGAGTACTAAAGTGGTTTAATAATGAGAATGTCATTGTGATGTCATAATGGGAGTTAAGATTTGATGTTAAAATGGGGTTTACAGTGTGATATCATAATGGGAGTAACATTGTGATGTCATAGTGGAAGTACTTAAGTGGTATATTAATGAGAATGACATTGTGATGTCATATGGGAGTGCCTGTGTAACAAAAAATGGTACGGACATTGTGACATCATAATGCGAGTGACATTGTGATGTCATAGTGGGAGAACTAAAGTGGTTTAATAATGAGAATGACATTGTGATGTCATAATGGGAGTGCCTATGTGACAAAAAATGGGAAGGATATTGTGACATCATAATGCGAGTGATATTGTGATGTCATAATTGGAGTACTCAAGTGGTTTAATAATGAGAATGTCATTGTGATGTCATAATGGGAGTTAAGATTTGATGGTAAATTGGGGTTCACAGTGTGACATCATAATGGGAGTAACATTGTGATGTCATAGTGGAAGTACTAAAGTGGTTTATTAATGAGAATGACATTGTGATGTCATAATGGGAGTTAAGATTTGATGTTAAAATGGGGTTTTCACTGTGACATCATAATGCAAGTGACATTGTGATGTCATAATGGGAGTAGTAAAGTGGTTTAATAATGAGAATGACATTGTGATGTCATAATGGGAGTTAAGATTTGATGTTAAAATGGGGTTTACAGTGTGACATCATAATGGGAGTAACATTGTGATGTCATAATGGAAGAACTAAAGTGATTTATTAATGAGAATGACATTGTGATTTCATAATGGGAGTGCCTATGTGAAAAAAATGGGAACTACATTGTGACATCATAAAGTGAGTGACATTGTGATGTCATAATAGGATTACTAAAGTGGTTTATTAATGAGAGTGACATTGTGATGTCATAATGGGAGTTAAGATTTGATGGTAAAATGAGGTTTACATTGTGACATCATAATGCGATTGTCATTGTGATGTCATATTGATAGCACTAAAGTGGTTTAATAATGAGAATGACATTGTGATGTCATAGTGGAAGTACTAAAGTGGTTTATTAATGAGAAAGACATTGTGATATCATAATGGTAGTTAAGATTTGATGTTAAATTGGGGTTTTTAGTGTGACATCATAATGGAAGTGACATTTCTGATGTCATAATGGGAGAACTAAAGTGGTTTAATAATGAGAATGACAATGTAATGTCATAATGGGAGCTAAGATTTGATGTTAAATTGGTGCTTACAGTGTGACATGATAATGCCAGTGACATTGTGATGTCATAATGGGAGTAGTAAAATGGTTTAATAATGATAATGACATTGTGATGTCATAATGGGAGTTAAGATTTGATGTTAAAATTCGGTTCACAGTGTGACATCATAATGCGAGTGACATTGTGATGTCTTAATGGGAGTACTAAAGTGGTTTAATAATGAAAGTGACATTGTGATGTCATAATGGGAGTGCCTATGTTAAAAAATGGGAACTACATTGTGACATCATAAAGTGAGTGACATTGTGATGTCATAAAAGGAGTACTAAAGTGGTTTAATAATGAGAATGACATTGTGATGTCATAATGGGAGTGCCTATGTGACAAAAAATGGGAAGTACATTGTGACATCATAATGCGAGTGACATTGTGATGTCATAGTGGGAGAAATAAAGTGCTTTAATAATGAGAATGACATTGTGATGTCATAATGGGAGTTAAGATTTGATGTTAAATTGGGGTTCACTGTGTGACATCATCATGGGAGTAACATTGTGATGTCATAGTGGAAGTACTAAAGTGGTTTATTAATGAGAATGACATTGTGATGTCATAATGGGAGTTAAGATTTGATGTTAAATTGGGGTTTTCACTGTGACATCATAATGCAAGAGACATTGTGATGGTTTAATAATGAGAATGACATTGTGATGTCATAATGGGAGTTAAGATTTGATGTTAAAATGGGGTTTACAGTGTGACATCTTAATGGGAGTAACATTGTGATGTCATAATGGAAGAACTAAAGTGATTTATTTATGAGAATGACATTGTGATTTCATAATGGGAGTGCCTATGTGAAAAAAATGGGAACTACATTGTGACATCAAAAAGTGAGTGACATTGTGATGTCATAAAAGGAGTACTAAAGTGGTTTATTAATGAGAGTGACATTGTGATGTCATAATGGGAGTTAAGATTTGATGTTAAAATGGGGTTTACATTGTGACATCATAATGCGATTGACATTGTGATGTCATATTGATAGTACTGAAGTGGTTTAATAATGAGAATGACATTGTGATAATATAATGGGAGTTAAGATTTTATGTTAAAATTAGGTTTACAGTGTGAACTCATAATGGGAGTAACATTGTGATGTAATAATGGAAGAACTAAAGTGGTTTATTAATGAGAATGACATTGTGATGTCATAATGGGAGTGCCTATGTGAAAAAAAATGGGAAGGACATTGTGACATCATGTGAGTGACATTGTGATGTCATAATGGGAGTACAAAAGTGGTTTAATAATGAGAGTGACTTTGTGATGTCATAATGGGAGTTAAGATTTGATGTTAAAATGGGGTTTACAGTGTGACATCATAATGTGAGTGACATTGTGATGTCATAATGGAGTAATAAAGTGGTTTAATAATGACTATGACTTTGTGATGTTATAATGGGAGTTAAGATTTGATGTTAAAATGGGGTTTACAGTGTGACATCATAATGCGAGGGACATTGTGATGTCATAATGGAGTACAAAGTGGTTTAGTAATGAGAATGACATTGTGATGTCATAATGGGAGATAAGATTTGATGTTAAAATGGGGTTTACAGTGTGACATCATAATGCGAGGGACATTGTGATGTCATAATGGAGTACTAAAGTGGTTTAGTAATGAGAATGACATTGTGATGTCATAATGGGAGTTAAGATTTGATGTTAAAATGGGTTTTAAAGTGTGACATCATAATGTGAGTGACTTTGTGATGTCATAATGGTAGTACTAAAGTTGGTTTAATAATGAGAGTTAAATTGTGATGTCATAATGGGAGTTAAGATTTGATGATAAAATGTGGTTTACATTGTGACATCATAATGCGATTGTCATTGTGATGTCATATTGATAGTACTAAAGTGGTTTAATAATGAGAATGACATTGTGATGTTATAATGGGAGTTAAGATTTGATGTTAAAATTGGGTTCACAGTGTGACATCATAATGGGAGTAACATTGTGATGTCATAGTGGAAGTACTAAAGTGGTTTATTAATGAGAATGACATTGTGATATTATAATGGTAGTTAAGATTTGATGTTAAATTGGGGTTTTTAGTGTGACTTCATAATGGAAGTGACATTGTGATGTCATAATGGGAGAACTAAAGTGGTTTAATAATGAGAATGACATTGTGATATCATAATGGGAGTTAAGATTTGATGTTAAATTGGGGTTTTCTCTGTGACATCATAATGCAAGTGACATTGTGATGGTTTAATAATGAGAATGACATTGTGATGTCGTAATGGGAGTTAAGATTTGATGTTAAAATGGGGTTTACAGTGTGACATCATAATGGGAGTAACATTGTGATGTCATAATGGAAGAACTAAAGTGATTTATTTATGAGAATGACATTGTGATTTCATAATGGGAGTGCCTATGTGAAAAAAATGGGAACTACATTGTGACATCAAAAAGTGAGTGACATTGTGATGTCATAATAGGAGTACTAAAGTGCTTTATTAAAGAGATTGACATTGTGATGTCATAATGGGAGTTAAGATTTGATGATAAAATGTGGTTTACATTGTGACATCATAATGCGATTGTCATTGTGATGTCATATTGATAGTACTAAAGTGGTTTAATAATGAGAATGACATTGTGATGTCATAGTGGAAGTACTATAGTGGTTTATTAATGAGAATGACATTGTGATATCATAATGGTAGTTAAGTTTTGATGTTAAATTGGGGTTTTTAGTGTGACATCATAATGGAAGTGACATTTCTGATGTCATAATGGGAGAACTAAAGTGGTTTAATAATGAGAATGACAATGTAATGTCATAATGGGAGCTAAGATTTGATGTTAAAATGGTGCTTACAGTGTGACATGATAATGCCAGTGACATTGTGATGTCATAATGGGAGTAGTAAAAAGGATTAATAATGATAATGACATTGTGATGTCATAATGGGAGTTAAGATTTGATGTTAAAATTGGGTTCACAGTGTGACATCATAATGGGAGTAACATTGTGATGTCATAGTGGAAGTACTAAAGTGGTTTATTAATGATAATGACATTGTGATATCATAATGGTAGTTAAGATTTGATGTTAAATTGGGGTTTTTAGTGTGACATCATAATAGAAGTGACATTGTGATGTCATAATGGGAGAACTAAAGTGGTTTAATAATGAGAATGACAATGTAATGTCATAATGGGAGCTAAGATTTGATGTTAAAATGGTGCTTACAGTGTGACATCATAATGCCAGTGACTTTGTGATGTCATAATGGGAGTAGTAAAATGGTTTAATAATGATAATGACATTGTGATGTCATAATGGGAGTTAAGATTTGATGTTAAATTGGGGTTTACAGAGTGACATCATAATGCGAGTTACATTGTGATGTCATAATGGAGTACTAAAGTGGTTTAGTAATGAGAATGACTTTGTGATGTCATAATGGGAGTTAAGATTTGATGTTAAAATGGGGGTCACAGTGTGACATCATAATGCAAGGGACACTGTGATGTCATAATGGAGTACTAAAGTGGTTTAGTAATGAGAATGACATTGTGATGTCATAATGGGAGTTAAGATTTGATGTTAAAATGGGGGTCACAGTGTGACATCATAAAGGGAGTAACATTGTGATGTCATAGTGGAAGAACTAAAGTGGTTTAATAATGAGAATGACATTGTGATGTCATAATGGCAGTGCCTTTGTGACAAAAAATGGGAAGGACATTGTGACATCTTAATGCGAGTGATATTGTGATGTCATAATTGGAGTACTAAAGTGGTTTAATAATGAGAATGTCATTGTGATGTCATAATGGGAGTTAAGATTTGATGTTAAATTGGGGTTCACAGTGTGACATCATAATGGGAGTAACATTGTGATGTCATAGTGGAAGTACTAAAGTGGTTTATTAATGAGAATGACATTGTGATATCATAATGTTAGTTAAGATTTGATGTTAAATTGGGGTTTTTAGTGTGACATCATAATGGAAGTGACATTGTGATGTCATAATGGGAGAACTAAAGTGGTTTAATAATGAGAATGACAATGTAATGTCATAATGGGAGCTAAGATTTGATGTTAAAATGGTGCTTACAGTGTGACATGATAATGCCAGTGACATTGTGATGTCATAATGGGAGTAGTAAAATGGTTTAATAATGATATTGACATTGTGATGTCATAATGGGAGTTAAGATTTGATGTTAAAATTGAGTTCACAGTGTGACATCATAATGGGAGTAACATTGTGATGTCATAGTGGAAGTACTAAAGTGGTTTATTAATGAGAATGACATTGTGATATCATAATGGTAGTTAAGATTTGATGTTAAATTGGGGTTTTTAGTGTGACATCATAATGGAAGAGACATTTCTGATGTCATAATGGGAGAACTAAAGTGGTTTAATAATGAGAATGACAATGTAATGTCATAATGGGAGCTAAGATTTGATGTTAAAATGGTGCTTACAGTGTGACATGATAATGCCAGTGACATTGTGATGTCATAATGGGAGTAGTAAAATGGTTTAATAATGATAATGACATTGTGATGTCATAATGGGAGTTAAGATTTGATGTTAAAATTGGGTTCACAGTGTGACATCATAATGGGAGTAACATTGTGATGTCATAGTGGAAGTACTAAAGTGGTTTATTAATGATAATGACATTGTGATATCATAATGGTAGTTAAGATTTGATGTTAAATTGGGGTTATTAGTGTGACATCATAATAGAAGTGACATTGTGATGTCATAATGGGAGAACTAAAGTGGTTTAATAATGAGAATGACAATGTAATGTCATAATGGGAGCTAAGATTTGATGTTAAAATGGTGCTTACAGTGTGACATTATAATGCCAGTGACTTTGTGATGTCATAATGGGAGTAGTAAAATGGTTTAATAATGATAATGACATTGTGATGTCATAATGGGAGTTAAGATTTGATGTTAAATTGGGGTTTACAGAGTGACATCATAATGCGAGTTACATTGTGATGTCATAATGGAGAACAAAAGTGGTTTAGTAATGAGAATGACTTTGTGATGTCATAATGGGAGTTAAGATTTGATGTTAAAATGGGGGTCACAGTGTGACATCATAATGCAAGGGACACTGTGATGTCATAATGGAGTAATAAAATGGTTTAGTAATGAGAATGACATTGTGATGTCATAATGGGAGTTAAGATTTGATGTTAAAATGGTGTTTACATTGTGACATCATAATGCGATTGACATTGTGATGTCATATTGATAGTACTGAAGTGGTTTAATAATGAGAATGACATTGTGATAATATAATGGGAGTTAAGATTTTATGTTAAAATGAGGTTTACAGTGTGAACTCATAATGGGAGTAACATTGTGATGTAATCATGGAAGAACTAAAGTGGTTTATTAATGAGAATGACATTGTGATGTCATAATGGGAGTGCCTATGTGAAAAAAAATGGGAAGGACATTGTGACATCATGTGAGTGACATTGTGATGTCATAATGGGAGTACAAAAGTGGTTTAATAATGAGAGTGACTTTGTGATGTCATAATGGGAGTTAAGATTTGATGTTAAAATGGGGTTTACAGTGTGACATCATAATGTGAGTGACATTGTGATGTCATAATGGAGTAATAAAGTGGTTTAATAATGACTATGACATTGTGATGTTATAATGGGAGTTAAGATTTGATGTTAAAATGGGGTTTACAGTGTGACATCATAATGCGAGGGACATTGTGATGTCATAATGGAGTACAAAGTGGTTTAGTAATGAGAATGACATTGTGATGTCATAATGGGAGATAAGATTTGATGTTAAAATGGGGTTTACAGTGTGACATCATAATGCGAGGGACATTGTGATGTCATAATGGAGTACTAAAGTGGTTTAGTAATGAGAATGACATTGTGATGTCATAATGGGAGTTAAGATTTGATGATAAAATGTGGTTTACATTGTGACATCATAATGCGATTGTCATTGTGATGTCATATTGATAGTACTAAAGTGGTTTAATAATGAGAATGACATTGTGATGTTATAATGGGAGTTAAGATTTGATGTTAAAATTGGGTTCACAGTGTGACATCATAATGGGAGTAACATTGTGATGTCATAGTGGAAGTACTAAAGTGGTTTATTAATGAGAATGACATTGTGATATCATAATGGTAGTTAAGATTTGATGTTAAATTGGGGTTTTTAGTGTGACATCATAATGGAAGTGACATTGTGATGTCATAATGGGAGAACTAAAGTGGTTTAATAATGAGAATGACATTGTGATATCATAATGGGAGTTAAGATTTGATGTTAAATTGGGGTTTTCACTGTGACATCATAATGCAAGTGACATTGTGATGGTTTAATAATGAGAATGACATTGTGATGTCATAATGGGAGTTAAGATTTGATGTTAAAATGGGGTTTACAGTGTGACATCATAATGGGAGTAACATTGTGATGTCATAATGGAAGAACTACAGTGATTTATTTATGAGAATGACATTGTGATTTCATAATGGAGTGCCTATGTTAAAAAAATGGGAACTACATTGTGACATCAAAAAGTGAGTGACATTGTGATGTCATAATAGGAGTACTAAAGTGGTTTATTAAAGAGATTGACATTGTGATGTCATAATGGGAGTTAAGATTTGATGTTAAAATTGGGTTTACATTGTGACATCATAATGCGATTGACATTGTGATGTCATATTGATAGTACTAAAGTGGTTTAATAATGAGAATGACATTGTGATAATATAATGGGAGTTAAGATTTTATGTTAAAATGAGGTTTACAGTGTGACATCATAATGGGAGTAACATTGTGATGTAATAATGGAAGAACTAAAGTGGTTTATTAATGAGAATGACATTGTGATGTCATAATGGGAGTGCCTATGTGAAAAAAAATGGGAAGGACATTGTGACATCATGTGAGTGATATTGTGATGTCATAATGGGAGTACAAAAGTGGTTTAATAATGAGAGTGACTTTGTGATGTCATAATGGGAGTTAAGATTTGATGTTAAAATGGGGTTTACAGTGTGATATCATAATGTGAGTGACATTGTGATGTCATAATGGAGTAATAAAGTAGTTTAATAATGACTATGACATTGTGATATCATAATGGGAGTTAAGATTTGATGTTAAAATGGGGTTTACAGTGTGACATCATAATGCGAGGGACATTGTGATGTCATAATGGAGTACAAAGTGGTTTAGTAATGAGAATGACATTGTGATGTCATAATGGGAGATAAGATTTGATGTTAAAATGGGGTTTACAGTGTGACATCATAATGCGAGGGACATTGTGATGTCATAATGGAGTACTAAAGTGGTTTAGTAATGAGAATGACATTGTGATGTCATAATGGGAGTTAAGATTTGATGTTAAAATGGTGTTTACAGTGTGACATCATAATGCGAGTGACATTGTGATGTCATAATGGGAGTACTAAAGTTGGTTTAATAATGAGAGTTAAATTGTGATGTCATAATGGGAGTTAAGATTTGATGGTAAAATGTGGTTTACATTGTGACATCATAATGCGATTGTCATTGTGATGTCATATTGATAGTACTAAAGTGGTTTAATAATGAGAATGACATTGTGATGTCATAGTGGAAGTACTAAAGAGGTTTATTAATGAGAATGACATTGTGATATCATAATGGTAGTTAAGATTTGATGTTAAATTGGTGCTTACAGTGTGACATCATAATGCCAGTGACTTTGTGATGTCATAATGGGAGTAGTAAAATGGTTTAATAATGAGAATGTCATTGTGATGTCATAATGGGAGTTAAGATTTGATGTTAAAATTGGGGTTTACAGTGTGACATCTTAATGGGAGTAACATTGTGATGTCATATTGGAAGTACTAAAGTGGTTTATTAATGAGAATGACATTGTGATGTCATAGTGGGAGTGCCTGTGTAACAAAAATTGGGAAGGACATTGTGACATCATAATGCGAGTGACATTGTGATGTCATAGTGGGAGAACTAAAGTGGTTTAATAATGAGAATGTCATTGTGATGTCATAATGGGAGTTAAGATTTGATGTTAAAATGGGGTTTACAGTGTGATATCTTAATGGGAGTAACATTGTGATGTCATAGTGGAAGTACTTAAGTGGTTTATTAATGAGAATGACATTGTGATGTCATAATGGGAGTTAAGATTTGATGTTAAATTGGGGTTTTCACTGTGACATCATAATGCAAGTGACATTGTGATGGTTTAATAATGAGAATGACATTGTGATGTCATAATGGGAGTTAAGATTTGATGTTAAAATGGAGTTTACAGTGTGACATCATAATGGAAGTGACATTTCTGATGTCATAATGGGAGAACTAAAGTGGTTTAATAATGAGAATGACAATGTAATGTCATAATGGGAGCTAAGATTTGATGTTAAAATAGTGCTTACAGTGTGACATGATAATGCCAGTGACATTGTGATTTCATAATGGGAGTAGTAAAATGGATTAATAATGATATTGACATTGTGATGTCATAATGGGAGTTAAGATTTGATGTTAAAATTGGGTTCACAGTGTGACATCATAATGGGAGTAACATTGTGATGTCATAGTGGAAGTACTAAAGTGGTTTATTAATGAGAATGACATTGTGATATCATAATGGTAGTTAAGATTTGATGTTAAATTGGGGTTTTTAGTGTGACATCATAATAGAAGTGACATTGTGATGTCATAATGGGAGTAGTAAAATGGTTTAATAATGATAATGACATTGTGATGTCATAATGGGAGTTAAGATTTGATGTTAAATTGGGGTTTACAGAGTGACATCATAATACGAGTTACATTGTGATGTCATAATGGAGTACTAAAGTGGTTTAGTAATGAGAATGACTTTGTGATGTCATAATGGGAGTTAAGATTTGATGTTAAAATGGGGGTCACAGTGTGACATCATAATGCAAGGGACACTGTGATGTCATAATGGAGTACTAAAGTGGTTTAGTAATGAGAATGACATTGTGATGTCATAATGGGAGCTAAGATTTGATGTTAAAATGGGGGTCACAGTGTGACATCATAAAGGGAGTAACATAGTGATGTCATAGTGGAAGAACTAAAGTGGTTTATTAATGAGAATGACATTGTGATGTCATAATGGGAGTGCCTATGTGACAAAAAATGGGAAGGACATTGTGACATCATAATGAGAGTGACATTGTAATGTCATAATAGGATTACTAAAGTGGTTTATTAATGATAATGACATTGTGATGTCATAATGGGAGTTAAGATTTGATGTTAAATTGGGGTTTACAGAGTGACATCATAATGCGAGTGACATTGTGATGTCATAATTGGAGTTCTAAAGTGGTTTAATAATGAGAATGTCATTGTGATGTCATAATGGGAGTTAAGATTTGATGTTAAAATTGGGGTTTACAGTGTGACATCTTAATGGGAGTAACATTGTGATGTCATATTGGAAGTACTACAGTGGTTTATTAATGAGAATGACATTGTGATGTCATAGTGGGAGTGCCTGTGTAAAAAAAATTGGGAAGGACATTGTGACATCATAATGCGATTGTCATTGTGATGTCATATTGATAGTACTAAAGTGGTTTAATAATGAGAATGACATTGTGATTTTATAATGGGAGTTAAGATTTGATGTTAAAATTGGGTTCACAGTGTGACATCATAATGGGAGTAACATTGTGATGTCATAGTGGAAGTACTAAAGTGGTTTATTAATGAGAATGACATTGTGATATCATAATGGTAGTTAAGATTTGATGTTAAATTGGGGTTTTTAGTGTGACATCATAATGGAAGTGAAATTGTGATGTCATAATGGGAGAACTAAAGTGGTTTAATAATGAGAATGACATTGTGATATCATAATGGGAATTAAGATTTGATGTTAAATTGGGGTTTTCACTGTGACATCATAATGCAAGTGACATTGTGATGGTTTAATAATGAGAATGACATTGTGATGTCATAATGGGAGTTAAGATTTGATGTTAAAATGGGGTTTACAGTGTGACATCATAATGGGAGTAACATTGTGATGTCATAATGGAAGAACTACAGTGATTTATTTATGAGAATGACATTGTGATTTCATAATGGAGTGCCTATGTTAAAAAAATGGGAACTACATTGTGACATCAAAAAGTGAGTGACATTGTGATGTCATAATAGGAGTACTAAAGTGGTTTATTAAAGAGATTGACATTGTGATGTCATAATGGGAGTTAAGATTTGATGTTAAAATTGGGTTTACATTGTCACATCATAATGCGATTGACATTGTGATGTCATATTGATAGTACTAAAGTGGTTTATTAATGAGAATGACATTGTGATGTCATAATGGGAGTGCCTATGTGAAAAAAAATGGGAAGGACATTGTGACATCATGTGAGTGATATTGTGATGTCATAATGGGAGTACAAAAGTGGTTTAATAATGAGAGTGACTTTGTGATGTCATAATGGGAGTTAAGATTTGATGTTAAAATGGGGTTTACAGTGTGATATCATAATGTGAGTGACATTGTGATGTCATAATGGAGTAATAAAGTAGTTTAATAATGACTATGACATTGTGATATCATAATGGGAGTTAAGATTTGATGTTAAAATGGGGTTTACAGTGTGACATCATAATGCGAGGGACATTGTGATGTCATAATGGAGTACAAAGTGGTTTAGTAATGAGAATGACATTGTGATGTCATAATGGGAGATAAGATTTGATGTTAAAATGGGGTTTACAGTGTGACATCATAATGCGAGGGACATTGTGATGTCATAATGGAGTACTAAAGTGGTTTAGTAATGAGAATGACATTGTGATGTCATAATGGGAGTTAAGATTTGATGTTAAAATGGTGTTTACAGTGTGACATCATAATGTCATAATGGGAGTACTAAAGTTGGTTTAATAATGAGAGTTAAATTGTGATGTCATAATGGGAGTTAAGATTTGATGGTAAAATGTGGTTTACATTGTGACATCATAATGCGATTGTCATTGTGATGTCATATTGATAGTACTAAAGTGGTTTAATAATGAGAATGACATTGTGATGTTATAGTGGAAGTACTAAAGAGGTTTATTAATGAGAATGACATTGTGATATCATAATGGTAGTTAAGATTTGATGTTAAATTGGGGTTTTTAGTGTGACATCATAATGGAAGTGACATTTCTGATGTCATAATGGGAGAACTAAAGTGGTTTAATAATGAGAATGACAATGTAATGTCATAATGGGAGCTAAGATTTGATGTTAAAATGGTGCTTACAGTGTGACATGATAATGCCAGTGACATTGTGATTTCATAATGGGAGTTAAGATTTGATGTTAAAATGGGGTTTACAGTGTGACATCATAATGCGAGGGACATTGTGATGTCATAATGGAGTACAAAGTGGTTTAGTAATGAGAATGACATTGTGATGTCATAATGGGAGATAAGATTTGATGTTAAAATGGGGTTTACAGTGTGACATCATAATGCGAGGGACATTGTGATGTCATAATGGAGTACTAAAGTGGTTTAGTAATGAGAATGACATTGTGATGTCATAATGGGAGTTAAGATTTGATGTTAAAATGGTGTTTACAGTGTGACATCATAATGCGAGTGACATTGTGATGTCATAATGGGAGTACTAAAGTTGGTTTAATAATGAGAGTTAAATTGTGATGTCATAATGGGAGTTAAGATTTGATGTTAAAATGTGGTTTACATTGTGACATCATAATGCGATTGTCATTGTGATGTCATATTGATAGTACTAAAGTGGTTTAATAATGAGAATGACATTGTGATGTCATAGTGGAAGTACTAAAGAGGTTTATTAATGAGAATGACATTGTGATATCATAATGGTAGTTAAGATTTGATGTTAAATTGGTGCTTACAGTGTGACATCATAATGCCAGTGACTTTGTGATGTCATAATGGGAGTAGTAAAATGGTTTAATAATGATAATGACATTGTGATGTCATAATGGGAGTTAAGATTTGATGTTAAATTGGGGTTTACAGAGTGACATCATAATGCGAGTTACATTGTGATGTCATAATGGAGTACTAAAGTGGTTTAGTAATGAGAATGACTTTGTGATGTCATAATGGGAGCTAAGATTTGATGTTAAAATGGGGGTCACAGTGTGACATCATAAAGGGAGTAACATAGTGATGTCATAGTGGAAGAACTAAAGTGGTTTATTAATGAGAATGACATTGTGATGTCATAATGGGAGTGCCTATGTGACAAAAAATGGGAAGGACATTGTGACATCATAATGTGAGTGACATTGTAATGTCATAATAGGATTACTAAAGTGGTTTATTAATGATAATGACATTGTGATGTCATAATGGGAGTTAAGATTTGATGTTAAATTGGGGTTTACAGAGTGACATCATAATGCGAGTGACATTGTGATGTCATAATTGGAGTTCTAAAGTGGTTTAATAATGAGAATGTCATTGTGATGTCATAATGGGAGTTAAGATTTGATGTTAAAATTGGGGTTTACAGTGTGACATCTTAATGGGAGTAACATTGTGATGTCATATTGGAAGTACTACAGTGGTTTATTAATGAGAATGACATTGTGATGTCATAGTGGGAGTGCCTGTGTAACAAAAATTGGGAATGACATTGTGACATCATAATGCGAGTGACATTGTGATGTCATAGTGGGAGAACTAAAGTGGTTTAATAATGAGAATGACATTGTGATGTCATAATGGGAGTGCCTATGTGACAAAAAATGGGAAGGACATTGTGACATCATAATGCGAGTGATATTGTGATGTCATAATTGGAGTACTAAAGTGGTTTAATAATGAGAATGTCATTGTGATGTCATAATGGGAGTTAAGATTTGATGTTAAATTGGGGTTCACAGTGCGACATCATAATGGGAGTAACATTGTGATGTCATAGTGGAAGTACTAAAGTGGTTTATTAATGAGAATGACATTGTGATGTCATAATGGGAGTTAAGATTTGATGTTAAATTGGGGTTTTCACTGTGACATCATAATGCAAGTGACATTGTGATGTCATAATGGGAGTACTAAAGTGGTTTAATAATGAGAATGACATTGTGATGTCATAATGGGAGTTAAGATTTGATGTTAAATTGGGGTTTACAGAGTGACATCATAATGCGAGTGATATTGTGATGTCATAATTGGAGTACTAAAGTGGTTTAATAATGACAATGTCATTGTGATGTCATAATGGGAGTTAAGATTTGTTGTTAAAATGGGGTTTACAGTGTGATATCATAATAGGAGTAACATTGTGATGTCACAGTGGAAGTACTTAAGTGGTTTATTAATGAGAATGACATTGTGATGTCATAGTGGGAGTGCCTGTGTAACAAAAAATGGTAAGGACACTGTGACATCATAATGCGAGTGACATTGTGATGTCATAGTGGGAGAACTAAAGTGGTTTAATAATGAGAATGACATTGTGATGTCATAATGGGAGTGCCTATGTGACAAAAAATGGGAAGGACATTGTGATATCATAATGCAAGTGATATTGTGATGTCATAATTGGAGTACTAAAGTGGTTTAATAATGAGAATGTCATTGTGATGTCATAATGGGAGTTAAGATTTGATGTTAAATTGGGGTTCACAGTGTGACATCATAATGGGAGTAACATTGTGATGTCATAGTGGAAGTACTAAAGTGGTTTATTAATGAGAATGACAATGTGATGTCATAATGGGAGTTAAGATGTGATGTTAAATTGGGGTTTTCACTGTGACATCATAATGCAAGTGACATTGTGATGTCATAATGGGAGTACTAAAGTGGTTTAATAATGAGAATGACATTGTGATGTCATAATGGGAGTTAAGATTTGATGTTAAAATGGGGTTTTACAGTGTGACATCATAATGGGAGTAACATTGTGATGTCATAATGGAAGAACTAAAGTGATTTATTAATGAGAATGACATTGTGATTTCATAATGGGAGTGCCTATGTGAAAAAAATGGGAACTACATTGTGACATCATAAAGTGAGTGACATTGTGATGTCATAATAGGGGTACTAAAGTGGTTTATTAATGAGAGTGACATTGTGATGTCATAATGGGAGTTAAGATTTGATGGTAAAATGTGGTTCACAGTGTGACATCATAATGGGAGTAACATTGTGATGTCATAGTGGAAGTACTAAAGTGGTTTATTAATGAGAATGACATTGTGATATCATAATGGTAGTTAAGATTTGATGTTAAATTGGGGTTTTTAGTGTGACATCATAATAGAAGTGACATTGTGATGTCATAATGGGAGAACTAAAGTGGTTTAATAATGAGAATGACAATGTAATGTCATAATGGGAGCTAAGATTTGATGTTAAAATGGTGCTTACAGTGTGACATCATAATGCCAGTGACTTTGTGATGTCATAATGGGAGTAGTAAAATGGTTTAATAATGAGAATGACATTGTGATGTCATAATGGGAGTTAAGATTTGATGTTAAATTGTGGTTTACAGAGTGACATCATAATGCGAGTTACATTGTGATGTCATAATGGAGTACTAAAGTGGTTTAGTAATGAGAATGACTTTGTGATGTCATAATGGGAGTTAAGATTTGATGTTAAAATGGGGGTCACAGTGTGACATCATAATGCAAGGGACACTGTGATGTCATAATGGAGTACTAAAGTGGTTTAGTAATGAGAATGACATTGTGATGTCATAATGGGAGCTAAGATTTGAAGTTAAAATGGGGGTCACAGTGTGACATCATAAAGGGAGTAACATAGTGATGTCATAGTGGAAGAACTAAAGTGGTTTATTAATGAGAATGACATTGTGATGTCATAATGGGAGTGCCTATGTGACAAAAAATGGGAAGGACATTGTGACATCATAATGTGAGTGACATTGTAATGTCATAATAGGATTACTAAAGTGGTTTATTAATGATAATGACATTGTGATGTCATAATGAGAGTTAAGATTTGATGTTAAATTGGGGTTTACAGAGTGACATCATAATGCGAGTGACATTGTGATGTCATAATTGGAGTACTAAAGTGGTTTAATAATGAGAATGTCATTGTGATGTCATAATGGGAGTTAAGATTTGATGTTAAAATTGGGGTTTACAGTGTGACATCTTAATGGGAGTAACATTGTGATGTCATATTGGAAGTACTACAGTGGTTTATTAATGAGAATGACATTGTGATGTCATAGTGGGAGTGCCTGTGTAACAAAAATTGGGAAGGACATTGTGACATCATAATGCGAGTGACATTGTGATGTCATAGTGGGAGAACTAAAGTGGTTTAATAATGAGAATGACATTGTGATGTCATAATGGGAGTTAAGAATTGATGTTAAATTGGGGTTCACAGAGTGACATCATAATGCGAGTGATATTGTGATGTCATAATTGGAGTACTAAAGTGGTTTAATAATGAGAATGTCATTGTGATGTCATAATGGGAGTTAAGATTTGATGTTAAAATGGGGTTTACAGTGTGATATCTTAATGGGAGTAACATTGTGATGTCATAGTGGAAGTACTTAAGTGGTTTATTAATGAGAATGACATTGTGATGTCATAGTGGGAGTGCCTGTGTAACAAAAAATGGTAAGAACATTGTGACATCATAATGCGAGTGACATTGTGATGTCATAGCGGGAGAACTAAAGTGGTTTAATAATGAGAATGACATTGTGATGTCATAATGGGAGTGCCTATGTGACAAAAAATGGGAAGGACATTGTGACATCATAATGCGAGTGATATTGTGATGTCATAATTGGAGTACTAAAGTGGTTTAATAATGAGAATGTCATTGTGATGTCATAATGGGAGTTAAGATTTGATGTTAAATTGGGGTTCACAGTGCGACATCATAATGGGAGTAACATTGTGATGTCATAGTGGAAGTACTAAAGTGGTTTATTAATGAGAATGACATTGTGATGTCATAATGGGAGTTAAGATTTGATGTTAAATTGGGGTTTTCACTGTGACATCATAATGCAAGTGACATTGTGATGTCATAATGGGAGTACTAAAGTGGTTTAATAATGAGAATGACATTGTGATGTCATAATGGGAGTTAAGATTTGATGTTAAATTGGGGTTTACAGAGTGACATAATAATGCGAGTGATATTGTGATGTCATAATTGGAGTACTAAAGTGGTTTAATAATGACAATGTCATTGTGATGTCATAATGGGAGTTAAGATTTGATGTTAAAATGGGGTTTACAGTGTGATATCATAATGGGAGTAACATTGTGATGTCATAGTGGAAGTACTTAAGTGGTTTATTAATGAGAATGACATTGTGATGTCATAGTGGGAGTGCCTGTGTAACAAAAAATGGTAAGGACATTGTGACATCATAATGCGAGTGACATTGTGATGTCATAGTGGGAGAACTAAAGTGGTTTAATATTGAGAATTACATTGTGATGTCATAATGGGAGTGCCTATGTGACAAAAAATGGGAAGGACATTGTGACATCATAATGCGAGTGATATTGTGATGTCATAATTGGAGTACTAAAGTGGTTTAAGAATGAGAATGTCATTGTGATGTCATAATGGGAGTTAAGATTTGATGTTAAAATTGGGTTCACAGTGTGACATCATAATGGGAGTAACATTGTGATGTCATAGTGGAAGTACTAAAGTGGTTTATTAATGATAATGACATTGTGATATCATAATGGTAGTTAAGATTTGATGTTAAATTGGGGTTTTTAGTGTGACATCATAATAGAAGTGACATTGTGATGTCATAATGGGAGAACTAAAGTGGTTTAATAATGAGAATGACAATGTAATGTCATAATGGGAGCTAAGATTTGATGTTAAAATGGTGCTTACAGTGTGACATCATAATGCCAGTGACATTGTGATGTCATAATGGGAGTAGTAAAATGGTTTAATAATGATAATGACATTGTGATGTCATAATGGGAGTTAAGATTTGATGTTAAATTGCGGTTTACAGAGTGACATCATAATGCGAGTTACATTGTGATGTCATAATGGAGTACTAAAGTGGTTTAGTAATGAGAATGACTTTGTGATGTCATAATGGGAGTTAAGATTTGATGTTAAAATGGGGGTCACAGTGTGACATCATAATGCAAGGGACACTGTGATGTCATAATGGAGTACTAAAGTGGTTTAATAATGAGAATGACATTGTGATGTCATAATGGGAGTGCCTATGTGACAAAAAATGGGAAGGACATTGTGACATCATAATGCGAGTGATATTGTGATGTCATAATTGGAGTACTAAAGTGGTTTAATAATGAGAATGTCATTGTGATGTCATAATGGGAGTTAAGATTTGATGTTAAATTGGGGTTCACAGTGTGACATCATAATGGGAGTAACATTGTGATGTCATAGTGGAAGTACTAAAGTGGTTTATTATTGAGAATGACATTGTGATATCATAATGTTAGTTAAGATTTGATGTTAAATTGGGGTTTTTAGTGTGACATCATAATGGAAGTGACATTGTGATGTCATAATGGGAGAACTAAAGTGGTTTAATAATGAGAATGACAATGTAATGTCATAATGGGAGCTAAGATTTGATGTTAAAATGGTGCTTACAGTGTGACATGATAATGCCAGTGACATTGTGATGTCATAATGGGAGTAGTAAAATGGTTTAATAATGATATTGACATTGTGATGTCATAATGGGAGTTAAGATTTGATGTTAAAATTGGGTTCACAGTGTGACATCATAATGGGAGTAACATTGTGATGTCATAGTGGAAGTACTAAAGTGGTTTATTAATGAGAATGACATTGTGATATCATAATGGTAGTTAAGGTTTGATGTTAAATTGGGGTTTTTAGTGTGACATCATAATAGAAGTGACATTGTGATGTCATAATGGGAGAACTAAAGTGGTTTAATAATGAGAATGACAATGTATTGTCATAATGGGAGCTAAGATTTGATGTTAAAATGGTGCTTACAGTGTGACATCATAATGCCAGTGACTTTGTGATGTCATAATGGTAGTAGTAAAATGGTTTAATAATGATAATGACATTGTGATGTCATAATGGGAGTTAAGATTTGATGTTAAATTGGGGTTTACAGAGTGACATCATAATGCGAGTTACATTGTGATGTCATAATGGAGTACTAAAGTGGTTTAGTAATGAGAATGACTTTGTGATGTCATAATGGGAGTTAAGATTTGATGTTAAAATGGGGGTCACAGTGTGACATCATAATGCAAGGGACACTGTGATGTCATAATGGAGTACTAAAGAGGTTTAGTAATGAGAATGACATTGTGATGTCATAATGGGAGCTAAGATTTGATGTTAAAATGGGGGTCACAGTGTGACATCATAAAGGGAGTAACATAGTGATGTCATAGTGGAAGAACTAAAGTGGTTTATTAATGAGAATGACAATGTGATGTCATAATGGGAGTGCCTATGTGACAAAAAATGGGAAGGACATTGTGACATCATAATGTGAGTGACATTGTAATGTCATAATAGGATTACTAAAGTGGTTTATTAATGATAATGACATTGTGATGTCATAATGGGAGTTAAGATTTGATGTTAAATTGGGGTTTACAGAGTGACATCATAATGCGAGTGACATTGTGATGTCATAATTGGAGAACTAAAGTGGTTTAATAATGAGAATGTCATTGTGATGTCATAATGGGAGTTAAGATTTGATGTTAAAATTGGGGTTTACAGTGTGACATCTTAATGGGAGTAACATTGTGATGTCATATTGGAAGTACTAAAGTGGTTTATTAATGAGAATGACATTGTGATGTCATAGTGGGAGTGCCTGTGTAACAAAAATTGGGAAGGACATTGTGACATCATAATGCGAGTGACATTGTGATGTCATAGTGGGAGAACTAAAGTGGTTTAATAATGAGAATGACATTGTGATGTCATAATGGGAGTTAAGATTTGATGTTAAATTGAGGTTTACAGAGTGACATCATAATGCGAGTGATATTGTGATGTCATAATTGAAGTACTAAAGTGGTTTAATAATGAGAATGTCATTGTGATGTCATAATGGGAGTTAAGATTTGATGTTAAAATGGGGTTTACAGTGTGATATCTTAATGGGAGTAACATTCTGATGTCATAGTGGAAGTACTTAAGTGGTTTATTAATGAGAATGACATTGTGATGTCATAGTGGGAGTGCCTGTGTAACAAAAAATTGTAAGGACATTGTGACATCATAATGCGAGTGACATTGTGATGTCATAGTGGGAGAACTAAAGTGGTTTAATAATGAGAATGACATTGTGATGTCATAATGGGAGTGCCTATGTGACAAAAAATGGGAAGGACATTGTGACATCATAATGCGAGTGATATTGTGATGTCATAATTGGAGTACTAAAGTGGTTTAATAATGAGAATGTCATTGTGATGTCTTAATGGGAGTTAAGATTTGATGTTAAATTGGGGTTTTCACTGTGACATCATAATGCAAGTGACATTGTGATGTCATAATGGGAGTACTAAAGTGGTTTAATAATGAGAATGACATTGTGATGTCATAATGGGAGTTAAGATTTGATGTTAAATTGGGGTTTACAGAGTGACATCATAATGCGAGTGATATTGTGATGTCATAATTGGAGTACTAAAGTGGTTTAATAATGAGAATGTCATTGTGATGTCATAATGGGAGTTAAGATTTGATGTTAAAATGGGGTTTACAGTGTGATATCATAATAGGAGTAACATTGTGATGTCATAGTGGAAGTACTTAAGTGGTTTATTAATGAGAATGACATTGTGATGTCATAATGGGAGTGCCTATGTGACAAAAAATGGGAAGGACATTGTGACATCATAATGCAAATGATATTGTGATGTCATAATTGGAGTACTAAAGTGGCTTAATAATGAGAATGTCATTGTGATGTCATAATGGGAGTTAAGATTTGATGTTAAATTGGGGTTCACAGTGTGACATCATAATGGAAGTAACATTGTGATGTCATAGTGGAAGTACTAAAGTGGTTTATTAATGAGAATGACATTGTGATGTCATAATGGGAGTTAAGATTTGATGTTAAATTGGGGTTTTCACTGTGACATCATAATGCAAGTGACATTGTGATGTCATAATGGAAGAACTAAAGTGATTTATTAATGAGAATGACATTGTGATTTCATAATGGGTGTGCCTATGTGAAAAAAATGGTAACTACATTGTGACATCATAAAGTGAGTGACATTGTGATGTCATAATAGGAGTACTAAAGTGGTTTATTAATGAGAGTGACATTGTGATGTCATAATGGGAGTTAAGATTTGATGTTAAATTGTGGTTCACAGTGTGACATCATAATGGGAGTAACATTGTGATGTCATAGTGGAAGTACTAAAGTGGTTTATTAATGAGAATGACATTGTAATATCATAATGGTAGTTAAGATTTGATGTTAAATTGGGGTTTTTAGTGTGACATCATAATGAGAGTGACATTGTGATGTCATAATGGAGTACTAAAGTGGTTTAGTAATGAGAACAACATTGTGATGTCATAATGGGAGTTAAGATTTGATGTTAAAATGAAGGTCACAGTGTGACATCATAATGGGAGTAACATTGTGATGTCATAGTGGAAGTACTAAAGTGGTTTGTTAATGAGATTTACATTGTGATGTCATAGTGGGAGTGCCTGTGTAACAAAAAATGGGAAGGACATTGTGACATCATAAAGCGAGTGACATTGTGATGTCATAATTGGAGTACTAAAGTTGTTTAATAATGAGAATGTCATTGTGATGTCATAATGGGAGTTAAAATTTGATGTTAAAATGTGGTTTACAGTGTGACATCATAATGGGAGTAACATTGTGATGTCACAGTGGAAGTACTAAAGTGATTTATTAATGAGAATGACATTGTGATGTCATAATGGGAGTGCCTATGTGACAAAAAATGGGAAGGACATTGTGACATCATAATGCGAGTGACATTGTGATGTCATAGTGGGAGAACTAAAGTGCTTAAATAATGAGAATGACATTGTGATGTCATAATGGGAGTTAAGATTTGATGTTAAAATGGGGTTTACAGTGTGACATCATAATGCGAGTGACATTGTGATGTCATAATGGGAGTCCTAAAGTGGTTTAATAATGAGAGTGACATTGTGATAACATAATGGGAGTTAAGATTTAATGTTAAATTGGGGTTTACAGAGTGACATCATAATGCGAGTGATATTGTGATGTCATAATTGGAGTACTAAAGTGGTTTATTAATGAGAATGACATTGTGATGTCATAATTGGAGTGCCTATGTGACAAAAAACTGGGAAGGACATTGTGACATCAAAATGTGAGTGACATTGTAATGTCATAATAGGATTACTAAAGTGGTTTAATAATGAGAATGTCATTGTGATGTCATAGTGGGAGTGCCTGTGTAACAAAAATTGGGAAGGACATTGTGACATCATAATGCGAGTGACATTGTGATGACATAGTGGGAGAACTAAAGTGGTTTAATAATGAGAATGACATTGTGATGTCATAATGGGAGTTAAGATTTGATGTTAAAATGGGGTTCACAGTGTGATATCATAATGGGATTAACATTTTGATGTCATTGTGGAAGTACTAAAGTGTTTTATTAATGAGAATGACATTGTGATGTCATAGTGGGAGTTCCTGTGTAACAAAAAATGGGAAGGACATTGTGACATCATTTGAGTGACATTGTGATGTCATAATGGGAGTTAAGATTTGATGTTAAAATGGGTTTTACAGAGTGACATCATAATACGAGTGATATAGTGATGCCATAATTGGAGTTCTAAAATGGTTTAATAATGAGAATGTCATTGTGATGTCATAATTGTAGTTAAGATTTATTGTTAAAATGGGGTTTACAGTGTGACATCATAATGCGAGTGACATTGTGATGTCATAATGGGAGTACTAAAGTGGTTTAATAATGAAAGTGACATTGCAATGTCATAATGGGAGTGCCTATGTTAAAAAATGGGAACTACATTGTGACATCATAAAGTGAGTGACATTGTGATGTCATAATAGGAGTACTAAAGTGGTTTATTAATGAGAATGACATTGTGATGTCATAATGGGAGTGCCTATGTGACAAAAAATGGGAAGGACATTGTGACATCATAATGCGAGTGACTTTGTGATGTCATAATAGGAGTACTAAAGTGGTTTATTAATGAGAGTGAAATTGTGATATCATAATGGGAGTTAAGATTTGATGTTAAAATGGGGTTTACAGTGTGACATTATAATGCGAGTGACATTGTGATGTCATAAGGGGAGTACTAAACTTGGTTTAATAATGAGAGTTAAATTGTGATGTCATAATTGGAGTTAAGATTTGATGTTAAAATGTGGTTTACATTGTGACATAATAACGCGATTGTCATTGTGATGTCATATTGATAGTACTAAAGTGGTTTAATAATGAGAATGACATTGTGATGTTATAATGGGAGTTAAGATTTGATGTTAAAATTGGGTTCACAGTGTGACATCATAATGGGAGTAACATTGTGATGTCATAGTGGAAGTACTTAAGTGGTTTATTAATGAGAATGACATTGTGATGTCATAGTGGGAGTGCCTGTGTAACAAAAAATGGTAAGGACATTGTGACATCATAATGCGAGTGACATTGTGATGTCATAGTGGGAGAACTAAAGTGGTTTAATAATGAGAATGACATTGTGATGTCATAATGGGAGTGCCTATGTGACAAAAAATGGGAAGGACATTGTGACATCATAATGCGAGTGATATTGTGATGTCATAATTGGAGTACTAAAGTGGTTTAATAATGAGAATGTCATTGTGATGTCTTAATGGGAGTTAAGATTTGATGTTAAATTGGGGTTTTCACTGTGACATCATAATGCAAGTGACATTGTGATGTCATAATGGGAGTACTAAAGTGGTTTAATAATGAGAATGACATTGTGATGTCATAATGGGAGTTAAGATTTGATGTTAAATTGGGGTTTACAGAGTGACATCATAATGCGAGTGATATTGTGATGTCATAATTGGAGTACTAAAGTGGTTTAATAATGAGAATGTCATTGTGATGTCATAATGGGAGTTAAGATTTGATGTTAAAATGGGGTTTACAGTGTGATATCATAATGGGAGTAACATTGTGATGTCATAGTGGAAGTACTTAAGTGGTTTATTAATGAGAATGACATTGTGATGTCATAATGGGAGTGCCTATGTGACAAAAAATGGGAAGGACATTGTGACATCATAATGCAAATGATATTGTGATGTCATAATTGGAGTACTAAAGTGGTTTAATAATGAGAATGTCATTGTGATGTCATAATGGGAGTTAAGATTTGATGTTAAATTGGGGTTCACAGTGTGACATCATAATGGAAGTAACATTGTGATGTCAAAGTGGAAGTACTAAAGTGGTTTATTAATGAGAATGACATTGTGATGTCATAATGGGAGTTAAGATTTGATGTTAAATTGTGGTTTTCACTGTGACAGCATAATGCAAGTGACATTGTGATGTCATAATGGGAGTACTAAAGTGGTTTAATAATGAGAATGACATTGTGATGTCATAATGGGAGTTAAGATTTGATGTTAAAATGGGGTTTACAGTGTGACATCATAATGGGAGTAACATTGTGATGTCATAATGGAAGAACTAAAGTGATTTATTAATGAGAATGACATTGTGATTTCATAATGGGTGTGCCTATGTGAAAAAAATGGTAACTACATTGTGACATCATAAAGTGAGTGACATTGTGATGTCATAATAGGAGTACTAAAGTGGTTTATTAATGAGAGTGACATTGTGATGTCATAATGGGAGTTAAGATTTGATGTTAAATTGTGGTTCACAGTGTGACATCATAATGGGAGTAACATTGTGATGTCATAGTGGAAGTACTAAAGTGGTTTATTAATGAGAATGACATTGTAATATCATAATGGTAGTTAAGATTTGATGTTAAATTGGGGTTTTTAGTGTGACATCATAATGAGAGTGACATTGTGATGTCATAATGGAGTACTAAAGTGGTTTAGTAATGAGAACAACATTGTGATGTCATAATGGGAGTTAAGATTTGATGTTAAAATGAAGGTCACAGTGTGACATCATAATGGGAGTAACATTGTGATGTCATAGTGGAAGTACTAAAGTGGTTTGTTAATGAGATTTACATTGTGATGTCATAGTGGGAGTGCCTGTGTAACAAAAAATGGGAAGGACATTGTGACATCATAAAGCGAGTGACATTGTGATGTCATAATTGGAGTACTAAAGTTGTTTAATAATGAGAATGTCATTGTGATGTCATAATGGGAGTTAAAATTTGATGTTAAAATGTGGTTTACAGTGTGACATCATAATGGGAGTAACATTGTGATGTCACAGTGGAAGTACGAAAGTGATTTATTAATGAGAATGACATTGTGATGTCATAATGGGAGTGCCTATGTGACAAAAAATGGGAAGGACATTGTGACATCATAATGCGAGTGACATTGTGATGTCATAGTGGGAGAACTAAAGTGCTTAAATAATGAGAATGACATTGTGATGTCATAATGGGAGTTAAGATTTGATGTTAAAATGGGGTTTACAGTGTGACATCATAATGCGAGTGACATTGTGATGTCATAATGGGAGTCCTAAAGTGGTTTAATAATGAGAGTGACATTGTGATAACATAATGGGAGTTAAGATTTAATGTTAAATTGGGGTTTACAGAGTGACATCATAATGCGAGTGATATTGTGATGTCATAATTGGAGTACTAAAGTGGTTTATTAATGAGAATGACATTGTGATGTCATAATTGGAGTGCCTATGTGACAAAAAACTGGGAAGGACATTGTGACATCAAAATGTGAGTGACATTGTAATGTCATAATAGGATTACTAAAGTGGTTTAATAATGAGAATGTCATTGTGATGTCATAGTGGGAGTGCCTGTGTAACAAAAATTGGGAAGGACATTGTGACATCATAATGCGAGTGACATTGTGATGACATAGTGGGAGAACTAAAGTGGTTTAATAATGAGAATGACATTGTGATGTCATAATGGGAGTTAAGATTTGATGTTAAAATGGGGTTTACAGTGTGATATCATAATGGGATTAACATTTTGATGTCATTGTGGAAGTACTAAAGTGGTTTATTAATGAGAATGACATTGTGATGTCATAGTGGGAGTTCCTGTGTAACAAAAAATGGGAAGGACATTGTGACATCATTTGAGTGACATTGTGATGTCATAATGGGAGTTAAGATTTGATGTTAAAATGGGTTTTACAGAGTGACATCATAATACGAGTGATATAGTGATGCCATAATTGGAGTTCTAAAATGGTTTAATAATGAGAATGTCATTGTGATGTCATAATTGTAGTTAAGATTTATTGTTAAAATGGGGTTTACAGTGTGACATCATAATGCGAGTGACATTGTGATGTCATAATGGGAGTACTAAAGTGGTTTAATAATGAAAGTGACATTGCAATGTCATAATGGGAGTGCCTATGTTAAAAAATGGGAACTACATTGTGACATCATAAAGTGAGTGACATTGTGATGTCATAATAGGAGTACTAAAGTGGTTTATTAATGAGAATGACATTGTGATGTCATAATGGGAGTGCCTATGTGACAAAAAATGGGAAGGACATTGTGACATCATAATGCGAGTGACTTTGTGATGTCATAATAGGAGTACTAAAGTGGTTTATTAATGAGAGTGAAATTGTGATATCATAATGGGAGTTAAGATTTGATGTTAAAATGGGGTTTACAGTGTGACATTATAATGCGAGTGACATTGTGATGTCATAAGGGGAGTACTAAACTTGGTTTAATAATGAGAGTTAAATTGTGATGTCATAATTGGAGTTAAGATTTGATGTTAAAATGTGGTTTACATTGTGACATAATAACGCGATTGTCATTGTGATGTCATATTGATAGTACTAAAGTGGTTTAATAATGAGAATGACATTGTGATGTTATAATGGGAGTTAAGATTTGATGTTAAAATTGTGTTCACATTGTGACATCATAATGGGAGTAACATTGTGATGTCATAGTGGAAGTACTTAAGTGGTTTATTAATGAGAATGACATTGTGATGTCATAGTGGGAGTGCCTGTGTAACAAAAAATGGTAAGGACATTGTGACATCATAATGCGAGTGACATTGTGATGTCATAGTGGGAGAACTAAAGTGGTTTAATAATGAGAATGACATTGTGATGTCATAATGGGAGTGCCTATGTGACAAAAAATGGGAAGGACATTGTGACATCATAATGCGAGTGATATTGTGATGTCATAATTGGAGTACTAAAGTGGTTTAATAATGAGAATGTCATTGTGATGTCTTAATGGGAGTTAAGATTTGATGTTAAATTGGGGTTTTCACTGTGACATCATAATGCAAGTGACATTGTGATGTCATAATGGGAGTACTAAAGTGGTTTAATAATGAGAATGACATTGTGATGTCATAATGGGAGTTAAGATTTGATGTTAAATTGGGGTTTACAGAGTGACATCATAATGCGAGTGATATTGTGATGTCATAATTGGAGTACTAAAGTGGTTTAATAATGAGAATGTCATTGTGATGTCATAATGGGAGTTAAGATTTGATGTTAAAATGGGGTTTACAGTGTGATATCATAATGGGAGTAACATTGTGATGTCATAGTGGAAGTACTTAAGTGGTTTATTAATGAGAATGACATTGTGATGTCATAATGGGAGTGCCTATGTGACAAAAAATGGGAAGGACATTGTGACATCATAATGCAAATGATATTGTGATGTCATAATTGGAGTACTAAAGTGGTTTAATAATGAGAATGTCATTGTGATGTCATAATGGGAGTTAAGATTTGATGTTAAATTGGGGTTCACAGTGTGACATCATAATGGAAGTAACATTGTGATGTCATAGTGGAAGTACTAAAGTGGTTTATTAATGAGAATGACATTGTGATGTCATAATGGGAGTTAAGATTTGATGTTAAATTGTGGTTTTCACTGTGACAGCATAATGCAAGTGACATTGTGATGTCATAATGGGAGTACTAAAGTGGTTTAATAATGAGAATGACATTGTGATGTCATAATGGGAGTTAAGATTTGATGTTAAAATGGGGTTTACAGTGTGACATCATAATGGGAGTAACATTGTGATGTCATAATGGAAGAACTAAAGTGATTTATTAATGAGAATGACATTGTGATTTCATAATGGGTGTGCCTATGTGAAAAAAATGGTAACTACATTGTGACATCATAAAGTGAGTGACATTGTGATGTCATAATAGGAGTACTAAAGTGGTTTATTAATGAGAGTGACATTGTGATGTCATAATGGGAGTTAAGATTTGATGTTAAATTGTGGTTCACAGTGTGACATCATAATGGGAGTAACATTGTGATGTCATAGTGGAAGTACTAAAGTGGTTTATTAATGAGAATGACATTGTAATATCATAATGGTAGTTAAGATTTGATGTTAAATTGGGGTTTTTAGTGTGACATCATAATGAGAGTGACATTGTGATGTCATAATGGAGTACTAAAGTGGTTTAGTAATGAGAACAACATTGTGATGTCATAATGGGAGTTAAGATTTGATGTTAAAATGAAGGTCACAGTGTGACATCATAATGGGAGTAACATTGTGATGTCATAGTGGAAGTACTAAAGTGGTTTGTTAATGAGATTTACATTGTGATGTCATAGTGGGAGTGCCTGTGTAACAAAAAATGGGAAGGACATTGTGACATCATAAAGCGAGTGACATTGTGATGTCATAATTGGAGTACTAAAGTTGTTTAATAATGAGAATGTCATTGTGATGTCATAATGGGAGTTAAAATTTGATGTTAAAATGTGGTTTACAGTGTGACATCATAATGGGAGTAACATTGTGATGTCACAGTGGAAGTACGAAAGTGATTTATTAATGAGAATGACATTGTGATGTCATAATGGGAGTGCCTATGTGACAAAAAATGGGAAGGACATTGTGACATCATAATGCGAGTGACATTGTGATGTCATAGTGGGAGAACTAAAGTGCTTAAATAATGAGAATGACATTGTGATGTCATAATGGGAGTTAAGATTTGATGTTAAAATGGGGTTTACAGTGTGACATCATAATGCGAGTGACATTGTGATGTCATAATGGGAGTCCTAAAGTGGTTTAATAATGAGAGTGACATTGTGATAACATAATGGGAGTTAAGATTTAATGTTAAATTGGGGTTTACAGAGTGACATCATAATGCGAGTGATATTGTGATGTCATAATTGGAGTACTAAAGTGGTTTATTAATGAGAATGACATTGTGATGTCATAATTGGAGTGCCTATGTGACAAAAAACTGGGAAGGACATTGTGACATCAAAATGTGAGTGACATTGTAATGTCATAATAGGATTACTAAAGTGGTTTAATAATGAGAATGTCATTGTGATGTCATAGTGGGAGTGCCTGTGTAACAAAAATTGGGAAGGACATTGTGACATCATAATGCGAGTGACATTGTGATGACATAGTGGGAGAACTAAAGTGGTTTATTAATGAGAATGACATTGTGATATCATAATGGTAGTTAAGATTTGATATTAATATGGGGTTTTTAGTGTGACATCATAATGGAAGTGACATTGTGATGTCATAATGGGAGAACTAAAGTGGTTTAATAATGAGAATGACATTGTGATATCATAATGGGAGTTAAGATTTGATGTTAAATTGGGGTTTTCACGGTGACATCATAATGCAAGTGACATTGTGATGGTTTAATAATGAGAATGACATTGTGATGTCATAATGGGAGTTAAGATTTTATGTTAAAATGAGGTTTACAGTGTGACATCATAATGGGAGTAACATTGTGATGTAATAATGGAAGAACTAAAGTGGTTTATTAATGAGAATGATATTGTGATGTCATAATGGGAGTGCCTATGTGAAAAAAAATGGGAAGGACATTGTGACATCATGTGAGTGACATTGTGATGTCATAATGGGAGTACAAAAGTGGTTTAATAATGAGAGTGACTTTGTGATGTCATAATGGGAGCTAAGATTTGATGTTAAAATGGGGTTTACAGTGTGATATCATAATATGAGTGACATTGTGATGTCATAATGGAGTAATAAAGTAGTTTAATAATGACTATGACATTGTGATGTCATAATGGGAGTTAAGATTTGATGTTAAAATGGGGTTTACAGTGTGACATCATAATGCGAGGGACATTGTGATGTCATAATGGAGTACTAAAGTGGTTTAGTAATGAGAATGACATTGTGATGTCATAATGGGAGTTAAGATTTGATGTTAAAATGTGGTTTACAGTGTGACATCATAATGCGAGTGACATTGTGATGTCATAATGGGAGTACTAAAGTTGGTTTAATAATGAGAGTTAAATTGTGATGTCATAATGGGAGTTAAGAATTGATGTTAAAATGTGGTTTACATTGTGACATCATAATGCGATTGTCATTGTGATGTCATATTGATAGTACTAAAGTGTTTTAATAATGAGAATGACATTGTGATGTCATAGTGGAAGTACTAAAGTGGTTTAGTAATGAGAATGACTTTGTGATGTCATAATGGGAGTTAAGATTTGATGTTAAAATGGGGGTCACAGTGTGACATCATAAAGGGAGTAACATTGTGATGTCATAGTGGAAGAACTAAAGTGGTTTATTAATGAGAATGACATTGTGATGTCATAATGGGAGTGCCTGCGTAACAAAAAATGGGAAGGACATTGTGACATCATAATGCGAGTGACATTGTGATGTCATAGTGGGAGAACTAAAGTGGTTTAATAATGAGAATGACATTGTGATGTCATAATGGGAGTGCCTATGTGACAAAAAATGGGAAGGACATTGTGACATCATAATGCGAGTGACATTGTAATGTCATAGTTGGAGAAATAAAGTGCTATAATAATGAGAATGACATTGTGATGTCATAATGGGAGTTAAGATTTGATGTTAAATTGGGGTTCACAGTGTGACATCATAATGGGAGTAACATTGTGATGTCATAGTGGAAGTACTAAAGTGGTTTATTAATGAGAATGACATTGTGATGTCATAATGGGAGTTAAGATTTGATGTTAAATTGGGGTTTTCACTGTGACATCATAATGCAAGTGACATTGTGATTTCATAATGGGAGTGCCTATGTGAAAAAAAATGGGAAGGACATTGTGACATCATAAAGTGAGTGACATTGTGATGTCATAATAGGAGTACTAAAGTGGTTTATTAATGAGAGTGACATTGTGATGTCATAATGGTAGTTAAGATTTGATGTTAAAATGGGGTTTACATTGTGACATCATAATGCGATTGACATTGTGATGTCATTTTATTAGTACTAAAGTGGTTTAATAATGAGAATGACATTGTGATAATATAATGGGAGTTAAGATTTTATGTTAAAATGAGGTTTACAGTGTGACATCATAATGGGAGTAACATTGTGATGTAATAATGGAAGAACTAAAGTGGTTTATTAATGAGAATGACATTGTGATGTCATAATGGTAGTGCCTATGTGAAAAAAAATGGGAAGGACATTGTGACATCATGTGAGTGACATTGTGATGTCATAATGGGAGTACAAAAGTGGTTTAATAATGAGAGTGACATTGTGATGTCATAATGGGAGTTAAGATTTGATGTTAAAATGGGGTTTACAGTGTGACATCATAATGTGAGTGACATTGTGATGTCATAATGGGAGTTAAGATTTGATGTTAAAATGGGGTTTACAGTGTGACATCATAATGGGAGTAACATTGTGATGTCATAGTGGAAGTACTAAAATGGTTTATTAATGAGAATGACATTGTGATATCATAATGGGAGTGCCTATGTGACAAAAAATGGGAAGGACATTGTGACATCATAATGCGAGTGACATTGAGATGTCATAATGGGAGAACTAAAGTGGTTTATTAATGATAATGACATTGTGATGTCATAATGGGAGTTAAGATTTGAGGTTAAAATGGGGTTTACAGTGTGACATCATAATGCGAGTGACATTGTGATGTCATATTAGGAGTAATAAAATGGTTTAATAATGAGAATGACAATGTGATGTCATAATGGGAGTTAAGATTTGATGTTAAAATGGGGTTTACAGTGTGACATCATAATGGGAGTAATATTGTCATGTCATAATGGAAGAACTAAAGTTTTTTATTAATGAGAATGACATTGTGATGTCATAATGGGAGTGCCTATGTGACAAAAAATGGGAAGGACATTGTGACATCATAATGCGAGGGATAATGTGATGTCATAATGGAGTACTAAAGTGGTTTAATAATGAGAATGACATTGTGATGTCATAATGGTAGTTAAGATTTGATGTTAAAATGGGGGTCACAGTGTGACATCATAAAGGGAGTAACATTGTGATGTCATAGTGGAAGTACTAAAGTGGTTTGTTAATGAGAATGACATTGTGATGTCATAGTGGGAGTGAATGTGTAACAAATAATGGGAAGGACATTGTGACATCATAATGCGAGTGACATTGTGATGTCATAGTGGGAGAACTAAAGTGGTTTAATAATGAGAATGACATTGTGATGTCATAATGGGAGTTAAGATTTGATGTTAAATTGGGGTTTACAGTGTGACATCATAATGGGAGTAACATTGTGATGTCATAATGGAAGAATTAAAGTGGTTTATTAATGAGAATGTCATTGTGATGTCATAATGGGAGTGCCTATGTGAAAAAAATGGGAAGGACATTGTGACATCATGTGAGTGACATTGTGATGTCATAATGGGAGTACAAAAGTGGTTTAATAATGAGAATGACATTGTAATGTCATAATGGGAGTTAAGATTTGATGTTAAAATGGGGTTTACAGTGTGACATCATAATGTGAGGGACATTGTGATGTCTTAATGGAGTACTAAAGTGGTTTAGTAATGAGAATGACATTGTGATGTCATAATGGGAGTTAAGATTTGATGTTAAAATGGGGTTTACAGTGTGACATCATAATGCGAGTGACATTGTGATGTCATAATGGGAGTACTAAAGTGGTTTAATAATGAGAATGACATTGTGATGTTATAATGGGAGTTAAGATTTGATGTTAAAATTGGGTTCACAGTGTGACATCATAATGGGAGTAACATTGTGATGTCAAAGTGGAAGTACTAAAGTGGTTTATTAATGAGAATGACATTGTGATATCATAATGGTAGTTAAGATTTGATGTTAAAATGGTGTTTACAGTGTGACATCATAATGCCAGTGACATTGTGATGTGATAATGGGAGTAGTAAAATGGTTTAATAATGATAATGACATTGTGATGTCATAATGGGAGTTAAGATTTGATGTTAAAATGGGGTTTACAGTGTGACAACATAATGGGAGTAAAATTGTGATGTCATAATGGAAGAACTAAAGAGATTTATTAATGAGAATGACATTGTGATGTCATAATGGGAGTGCCTATGTGACAAAAAATGGGAAGGACATTGTGACATCATAATGCGAGTGACATTGTGATGTCATAATGGGAGAACTCAAGTGGTTTATTAATGATAATGACATTGTGATGTCATAATTGGGAGTAAAGATTTGATGTTAAAATGGGTTTACAGTGTGACATCATAATGCGAGTGACACTGTGATGTCATTTTGGGAGTACTAAAATGGTTTAATTATGAGAATGACATTGTGATGTCATAATGGGAGTTAAGATTTGATGTGAAAATGGGGTTTACAGTGTGACATCATAATGGGAGTGACATTGTGATGTCATAATTGAGAACAAAAGTGGTTTAGTAATGAGAATGACATTGTGATGTCATAATGGGAGTTAAGATTTGATATTAAAATGGGGGTCAAAATGTGACATCATAATGGGAGTAACATTGTGATGTCATAGTGGAAGTACTAAAGTGGTTTGTTAATGAGAATGATATTGTGATTTCATAGTGGGAGTGCCTGTGTAACAAAAAATGGGAAGGACATTGTGACATCATAATGCGAGTGACATTTTGATGTCATAGTGGGAGAACTAAAGTGGTTTAATAATGAGAATGACATTGTGATGTGATAATGGGAGTTAAGATTTGATGTTAAATTGGGGTTTATAGATTGACATCATAATGCGAGTTATATTGTGATATCATAATTGGAGTACTAAAGTGGTTTAATAATGAGAATGTCATTGTGATGTCATAATGGGAGTTAAGATTTGATGTTAAAATGTGGTTTACAGTATGACATCCTAATGGGAGTAACATTGTGATGTCACAGTGGAAGTACTAAAGTGGTTTTTTAATGAGAATGACATTGTGATATCATAATGGTAGTTAAGATTTGATGTTAAAATGGTGTTTACAGTGTGACATCATAATACAAGTGACATTGTGATGTCACAGTGGGAGAAATAAAGTGGTTTAATAATGAAAATGACATTGTGATGTCATAATGTGAGTTAAGATTTGATGTTAAAATGGGGTTTACAGTGTGACATCATATTGCGAGTGACATAATGATGTCATAATGGAAGAACTAAAGTTGTTTATTAATGAGAATTACATTGTGATGTCAAAGTGGGAGTGCCTATGTGACAAAATATGGGAAGGACATTGTGACATCATAATGCGAGTGACATTGTGATGTCATAGTGGGAGAACTAAAGTGCTTTAATAATGAGAATGACATTGTGATGTCATAATGTGAGTTAAGATTTGATGTTGAAATGGGGTTTACAGTGTGACATCATAATGCGAGTGACATTGTGATGTCATAATGGGAGTACTAAAGTGGTTTAATAATGAGAGTGACATTGGGATGTCATAATGGGAGTGTCTATGTGAAAAAAATGGGAACTACATTGTGACATCATAAATTGAGTGACATTGTGATGTCATAATAGGAGTACTAAAGTCGTTTATTAATGAGAGTGACATTGTGATGTCATAATGGGAGTGCCTATGTGACAATAAATGGGAAGGACATTGTGACATCATAATGCGTATGCCATTGTGATGTCATAATGGGAGTTAAGTTTTGATGTTAATTTGGGGTTTTTAGTGTGACATCATAATGCTAGTGACATTGTGATGTTATAATGGGAGTACTAAAGTGGTTTAATAATGAGAATGACATTGTGATGTCATAATGGGAGTTAAGATTTGATGTTAAAATGGGGTTTACATTGTGACATCATAATGCGATTGTCATTGTGATGTCATATTGATAGTACTAAAGTGCTTTAATAATGAGAATGACATTGTGATGTTATAATGGGAGTTAAGATTTGATGTTAAATTGGGGGTTTCAGTGTGACATCATAATGTGAGTGACATTGTGATGTCATAATGGCAGAACTAAAGTGGTTTAATAATGAGAATGACATTGTGATGTCATAATGGGAGCTTAAATTTGATGTTAAAATGGGTTTTACAGTGTGACATCATAATGCGAGTGACATTGTGATGTCATAATGGGAGTAGTAAAATGAATTAATAATGATAATGACATTGTGATGTCATAATGGGAGTTAAGATTTGATGTTAAAATGGGGTTTACAGTGTGACATCATAATGGGAGTAACATTGTGATGTCATAGTGGAAGTTCTAAAGTGGTTTATTAATGAGAATGACATTGTGATGTCATAGTGGGAGTGCCTTTGTAACAAAAAATGGGAATGACATTGTGACATCATAATGCGAGTGATATGGTGATGTCATAATTGGAGTATTAAAGTGGTTTAATAATGAGAATGTCATTGTGATGTCATAATGGGAGTTAAGATTTGATGTTAAAATGGGGTTTACAGTGTGACATCATAATGGGAGTAACATTGTGATGTCACAGTGGAAGTACTAAAGTGGTTTAATAATGAGAATGACATTGTGATGTCATAATGGGAGTGCCTATGTGACAAAACATGGGAAGGACATTGTGACATCATAATGCGAGTGACATTGTGATGTCATAGTGGGAGAACTAAAGTGGTTTAATAATGAGAATGACATTGTGATGTCATAATGTGAGTTAAGATTTGATGTTAAAATGGGGTTTACAGTGTGACATCATAATGCGAGTGACATTGTGATGTCATAGTGGAAGTACTAAAGTGGTTTATTAATGAGAATGACATTGTGATGTCATAATGGGAGTTAAGATTGATGTTAAATTGGGGTTTACAGAGTGACATCATAATGAGAATGACATTGTGATGTCATAGTGGGAGTGCCTGTGTAACAAAAAATGGGAAGGACATTGTGACATCATAATGCGAGTGATATGGTGATGTTATAATTGGAGTATTAAAGTGGTTTAATAATGAGAATGTCATTGTGATGTCATAATGGGAGTTAAGATTTGATGTTAAAATGGGGTTTACAATGTGACATCATAATGGGAGTAACATTGTGATGTCACAGTGGAAGTACTAAAGTGGTTTAATAATGAGAATGACATTGTGATGTCATAATGGGAGTGCCTATGTGAAAAAATGGGAACTACATTGTGACATCATAAAGTGAGTGACATTGTGATGTCATAATAGGAGTACTAAAGTGGTTTATTAATGAGAGTGACATTGTGTTGTTATAATGGGAGCTAAGATTTGATGTTAAAATGGGGTTCACAGTGTGACTTCTTAATGGGAGTAACATTGTGATGTCATAGTGGAAGTACTAAAGTGGTTTATTAATGAGAATGACATTGTGATGTCATAATGGGAGTTAAGATTGATGTTAAATTGGGGTTTACAGAGTGACATCATAATGCGAGTGACATTGTGATGTCATAGTGGAAGTACTAAAGTGGTTTATTATTGAGAATGACATTGTGATATCATAATGGGAGTTAAGATTTGATGTTAAAATGGGGGTCACAGTGTGACATCATAATGGGAGTAACCTTGTGACATCATAGTGGAAGTACTAAAGAGGTTTATTAATGAGAATGACATTGTGATGTCATAATGGGAGTGCCTATGTGACAATAAATGGGAAGGACATTGTGATATCATAATGTGCGTGACATTGTGATGTCATAATGGGAGTTAAGATTTGTTGTTAAATTGTGGTTTTCAATGTTACATCATATTGCGAATGACAATGTGATGTCATAATGGGAGTACTAAAGTGGTTTAATAATGAGAATGACACTGTGATGTCATAATGGGAGTTAAGATTTGATGTTAAAATGGGGTTAACAGTGTGACATCATAATGGGAGTAACATTGTGATGTCATATTGGAAGAACTAAAGTGGTTTATTAATGAGAATGACTTTGTGATGTCATAATGGGAGTGCCTTTGTGAAAAAAATGGGAAGGACATTGTGACATCATGTGAATGACATTGTGATGTCATAATGGGAGTACAAAAGTGGTTTAATAATGAGAATGACATTGTGATATCATAATGGGAGTTAAGATTAGATGTTAAAATGGGGTTTACAGTGTCACATCATAATGCGAGTGACATTGTGATGTCATAATGGGAGTACTAAAGTGGTTTAATAATGAGAGTGAAATTGTGATGTCATAATGGGAGTTAAGATTAGATGTTAAAATGGGGTTTACATTGTGACATCATAATGCGATTGTCATTGTGATGTCATATTGATAGTACTAAAGTGGTTTAATAATGAGAATGACATTGTGATGTTATAATGGGAGTTAAGATTTGATGGTAAAATTGGGTTCACAGTGTGACATCTTAATGGGAGTAACATTGTGATGTGATAGTGGAAGTACTAAAGTGGTTTATTAATGAGAATGACATTGTGATATCATAATGGTAGTTAAGATTTGATGTTAAATTGGGGTTTTCAGTGTGACATCATAATGCGAGTGACATTGTGATGTTATAATGGGAGTTAAGATTTGATGTTAAAATGGGGTTTACAGTGTGACATCATAATGGGAGTAACATTGTGATGTCATAATGGAAGAACTAAAGTGGTTTTTTAATGAGAATGACATTGTGATGTCATAATGGGGGTGCCTATGTGACAAAAAAAGGGAAGGACATTGTGACATCATAATGCGAGTGACATTGTGATGTAATAATGGGAGTACTAAAGTGGTTTATTAATGATAATGACATTGTGATGTCATAATGGGAGTTAAGATTTGATGTTAAAATGGTGTTTACAGTGTGACATCATAATGCGAGTGATATTGTGATGTCATAATTGGAGTACTAAAGTGGTTTAATAATGAGAATGTCATTGTGATGTCATAATGGGAGTTAAGATTTGATGTTAAAATGGGGTTTACAGTGTGACATCATAATGGGAGTAACATTGTGATGTCATAGTGGAAGTACTAAAGTGGTTTATTAATGAGAATGACATTGTGATGTCATAGTGGGAGTGCCTGTGTAACAAAAAATGGGAAGGACATTGTGACATCATAATGCGAGTGACATTGTGATGTCACAGTGGGAGAACTAAAGTGGTTTAATAATGAGAATGACATTGTGATGTCATAATGGGAGTTAAGATTTGATGTTAAAATGGGGTTTACAGTGTGACATCATAATGCGAGTGACATTGTGATGTCATAATGGGAGTACTAAAGTGGTTTAATAATGAGAATGTCATTGTGATGTCATAATGGGAGTTAAGATTTGATGTTAAAATGGGGTTTACAGTGTGAAATCATAATGGGAGAAACATTGTGATGTCATAGTGGAAGTACTAAAGTGGTTTATTAATGAGAATGACATTGTGATGTCATAGTGGGAGTGCCTGTGTAACAAAAAATGGGAAGGACATTGTGAGATCATAATGCGAGTGATATGGTGATGTCATATTTGTAGTACTAAAGTGGTTTAATAATGAGAATGTCATTGTGATGTCATAATGGGAGTTAAGATTTGATGTTAAAATGGGGTTTACAGTGTGACATCATAATGGGAGTAACATTGTGATGTCACAGTGGAAGTACTAAAGTGGTTTATTAATGAGAATGACATTGTGATGTCATAATGGGAGTTAAGATTTGATGTTAAAATGGGGTTTACAGAGTGACATCATAATGCGAGTGACATTGTGATGTCATAGTAGAAGTACTAAAGTGGTTTATTAATGAGAATGACATTGTGATATCATAATGGGAGTTAAGATTTGATGTTAAAATAGGGGTCACAGTGTGACATCATAATGGGAGTAACCTTGTGACATCATAGTGGAAGTACTAAAGAGGTTTATTAATGAGAATGACATTGTGATGTCATAATGGGAGTGCCTATGTGACAATAAATGGGAAGGACATTGTGATATCATAATGCGCGTGACATTGTGATATCATAATGGGAGTTAAGATTTGTTGTTAAATTGTGGTTTTCAATGTTACATCATATTGCGAGTGACAATGTGATGTCATAATGGGAGTACTAAAGTGGTTTAATAATGAGAATGACACTGTGATGTCATAATGGGAGTTAAGATTTGATGTTAAAATGGGGTTTACAGTGTGACATCATAATGGGAGTAACATTGTGATGTCATAGTGGAAGTTCTAAAGTGGTTTATTAATGAGAATGACATTGTGATGTCATAGTGGGAGTGCCTGTGTAACAAAAAATGGGAAGGACATTGTGACATCATAATGCAAGTGATATGGTGATGTCATAATTGGAGTATTAAAGTGGTTTAATAATGAGAATGTCATTGTGATGTCATAATGGGAGTTAAGATTTGATGTTAAAATGGGGTTTACAGTGTGACATCATAATGGGAGTAACATTGTGATGTCATAGTGGGAGTGCCTATGTGACAAAACATGGGAAGGACATTGTGACATCATAATGCGAGTGACATTGTGATGTCATTGTGGGAGAACTAAAGTGGTTTAATAATGAGAGTGACATTGTGATGTCATAATGTGTGTTAAGATTTGTTGTTAAATTGTGGTTTTCAATGTTACATCATAATGCGAGTGACATTGTGATGTCATAATGGGAGTACTAAAGTGGTTTAATAATGAGAATGACACTGTGATGTCATAATGGGAGTTAAGATTTGATGTTAAAATGGGGTTTACAGTGTGACATCATAATGGGAGTAACATTGTGATGTCATATTGGAAGAACTAAAGTGGTTTATTAATGAGAATGACTTTGTGATGTCATAATGGGAGTGCCTATGTGAAAAAAATGGGAAGGACATTGTGACATCATGTGAATGACATTGTGATGTCATAATGGGAGTACAAAAGTGGTTTAATAATGAGAATGACATTGTGATGTCATAATGGGAGTTAAGATTTGATGTTTAAATGGGGTTTTCAGTGTCACATCATAATGCGAGTGACATTGTGATGTCATAATGGGAGTACTAAAGTGGTTTAATAATGAGAGAGAAATTGTGTTGTCATAATGGGAGTTAAGATTAGATGTTAAAATGGGGTTTACATTGTGACATCATAATGCGATTGTCATTGTCATGTCATATTGATAGTACTAAAGTGGTTTAATAATGAGAATGACATTGTGATGTTATAATGGGAGTTAAGATTTGATGTTAAAATTGGGTTCACAGTGTGACATCATAATGGGAGTAACATTGTGATGTCATAATGGGAGTACTAAAGTGGTTTAATAATGAGAGTGACATTGGGATGTCATAATGGGAGTGTCTATGTGAAAAAAATGGGAACTACATTGTGACATCATAAAGTTAGTGACATTGTGATGTCATAATAGGAGTACTAAAGTCGTTTATTAATGAGAGTGACATTGTGATGTCATAATGGGAGTGCCTATGTTACAATAAATGGGAAGGACATTGTGACATCATAATGCGCATGCCATTGTGATGTCATAATGGGAGTTAAGTTTTGATGTTAAATTGGGGTTTTTAGTGTGACATCATAAAGCGAGTGACATTGTGATGTCATAATGGGAGTACTAAAGTTGTTTAATAATGAGAATGACATTGTGATGTCATAATGGGAGTTAAGATTTGATGTTAAAATGGGGTTTACATTGTGACATCATAATGCGATTGTCATTGTGATGTCATATTGATAGTACTAAAGTGCTTTAATAATGAGAATGACATTGTGATGTTTTAATGGGAGTTAAGATTTGATGTTAAATTGGGGTTTTCAGTGTGACATCATAAAGCGAGTGACATTGTGATGTCATAATGGGAGAACTAAAGTGGTTTAATAATGAGAATGACATTGTGATGTCATAATGGGAGCTTAAATTTGATGTTAAAATGGTGTTTACAGTGTGACATCATAATGCGAGTGACATTGTGATGTCATAATGGGAGTAGTAAAATGAATTAATAATGATAATGACATTGTGATGTCATAATGGGAGTTAAAATTTGATGTTAAAATGGGGTTTACAGTGTGACATCATAATGGGAGTAACATTGTGATGTCATAGTGGGAGTGCCTATGTGACAAAACATGGGAAGGACATTGTGACATCATAATGCGAGTGACATTGTGATGTCATTGTGGGAGAACTAAAGTGGTTTAATAATAAGAATGACATTGTGATGTCATAATGTGAGTTAAGATTTGATGTTACAATGGGGTTTACAGTGTGACATCATAATGCGAGTGACATTGTGAAGTCATAATGGGAGTACTAAAGTGGTTTAATAAAGAGAGTGACATTGTGATGTCATAATGGGAGTTAAGATTTGATGTTAAAATGGGGTTTACATTGTGACATCATAATGCAATTGACATTGTGATGTCATATTGATAGTCCTAAAGTGGTTTAATAATGAGAATGACATTGTGTTGTTATAATGGGAGCTAAGATTTGATGTTAAAATGGGGTTCACAGTGTGACTTCATAATGGGAGTAACATTGTGATGTCATAGTGGAAGTACTAAAGTGGTTTATTAATGAGAATGACATTGTGATGTCATAATGGGAGTTAAGATTGATGTTAAATTGGGGTTTACAGAGTGACATCATAATGCGAGTGACATTGTGATGTCATAGTGGAAGTACTAAAGTGGTTTATTAATGAGAATGACATTGTGATATCATAATGGGAGTTAAGATTTGATGTTAAAATGGGGGTCACAGTGTGACATCATAATGGGAGTAACCTTGTGACATCATAGTGGAAGTACTAAAGAGGTTTATTAATGAGAATGACATTGTGATGTCATAATGGGAGTGCCTATGTGACAATAAATGGGAAGGACATTGTGATATCATAATGCGCGTGACATTGTGATGTCATAATGGGAGTTAAGATTTGTTGTTAAATTGTGGTTTTCAATGTTACATCATATTGCGAGTGACAATGTGATGTCATAATGGGAGTACTAAAGTGGTTTAATAATGAGAATGACACTGTGATGTCATAATGGGAGTTAAGATTTGATGTTAAAATGGGGTTTACAGTGTGAAATCATAATGGGAGTAACATTGTGATGTCATATTGGAAGAACTAAAGTGGTTTATTAATGAGAATGACTTTGTGATGTCATAATGGGAGTGCCTATGTGAAAAAAATGGGAAGGACATTGTGACATCATGTGAATGACATTGTGATGTCATAATGGGAGTACAAAAGTGGTTTAATAATGAGAATGACATTGTGATGTCATAATGGGAGTTAAGATTTGATGTTTAAATGGGGTTTACAATGTCACATCATAATGCGAGTGACATTGTGATGTCATAATGGGAGTACAAAAGTGGTTTAATAATGAGAATGACATTGTGATGTCATAATGGGAGTTAAGATTTGATGTTTAAATGGGGTTTACAATGTCACATCATAATGCGAGTGACATTGTGATGTCATAATGGGAGTACTAAAGTGGTTTAATAATGAGAATGACATTTTGATGTCATAATGGGAGTTAAGATTTGATGTTAAAATGGAGTTTACATTGTGACATGATAATGCGAGTGACATTGTGATGTCTTAGTGGAAGGACTAAAGTGGTTTATTAATGAGAATGACATTGTGATGTCATAATGGGAGTTAAAATTTGTTGTTATAATGGGGTTTACAGTGTGGCATCATAAGGGGATTAACATTGTGATGTCATAATGGAAGATCTAAAGTGGTTTCTTAATGAGAATGACATTGTGATGTCATAATGGGAGTGCCTATGTGACAAAAAATGGGAAGGACATTGTGAAATCATAATGTGAGTGACATTGTGATGTCATAGTGGGAGTTAAGATTTAATGTTAAATTGGGGTTTACAGTGTGACATCATAATGTGATTGACATTGTGATATCATAATGGGAGTAGTAAAATGGTTTAATAATGAGAATGACATTGTGATGTCATAATGGGAGTTAAGATTTGATGTTAAAATGGGGTTTACATTGTGACATCATAATGCGAGTGACATTGTGATGTCATATTGGAGAACTAAAGTGGTTTAATAATGAGAATGTCATTGTGATGTCATAATGGGAGTTAAGATTTGATGTTTAAATGAGGTTTACAGTGTGACATCATAATGGGAGTAACATTATGATGTCATAATTGAAAAACTAAAGTGGTTTCTTAATGAGAATGACATTGTGATTTCATAATGGGAGTGCCTATGTGAAAAAAATGGGAAGGACATTGTGACTACATGTGGGTGACATTGAGATGTCATAATGAAAGTACAAAAGTGGTTTAATAATGAGAGTGACATTGTGATGTCATAATGGGAGTTAAGATTTGATGTTAAAATGGGGTTTACAGTGTGACATCATAATGTGAGTGACATAGTGATGTCATAATGGAGTACTAAAGTGGTTTGATAATGACTATGACATTGTGATGTCATGATGGGAGTTAAGATTTGATGTTAAAATGGGGTCACAGTGTGACATCATAATGGGAGTAACATTGTGATGTCATAGTCGAAGTAAAAAAGTGGTTTATTAATGAGAATGACATTTTTGATGTCATAATGGGAGTGCCTATGTGACAAAAAATGGGAAGGACATTGTGACATCATAATGCGAGTGTCATTGTGATGTCATAGTGGGAGAACTAAAGTGCTTTAATAATGAGAATGACATTGTGATGTCATAATGGGAGTTAAGATTTGATGTTAAAATGGGGTTTACATTGTGACATCATAATGCGATTGTCATTGTGCTGTCATATTGATAGTACTAAAGTGGTTTAATAATGAGAATGACATTGTGATGTTATAATGGGAGTTAAGATTTGATGTTAAAATGGGGCTCACAGTGTGACATCATAATGCGAGTGACATTGTGATGTTATAATGGGAGTTAAGATTTGATGTTAAAATGGGGTTTACAGTGTGACATCATAATGGGAGTAACATTGTGATGTCATAATGGAAGAACTAAAGTGGTTTTTTAATGAGAATGACATTGTGATGTCATAATGGGGGTGCCTATGTGACAAAAAAAGGGAAGGACATTGTGACATCATAATGCGAGTGACATTGTGATGTAATAATGGGAGTACTAAAGTGGTTTATTAATGATAATGACATTGTGATGTCATAATGGGAGTTAAGATTTGATGTTAAAATGGTGTTTACAGTGTGACATCATAATGCGAGTGATATTGTGATGTCATAATTGGAGTACTAAAGTGGTTTAATAATGAGAATGTCATTGTGATGTCATAATGGGAGTTAAGATTTGATGTTAAAATGGGGTTTACAGTGTGACATCATAATGGGAGTAACATTGTGATGTCATAGTGGAAGTACTAAAGTGGTTTATTAATGAGAATGACATTGTGTTGTCATAGTGGGAGTGCCTGTGTAACAAAAAATGGGAAGGACATTGTGACATCATAATGCGAGTGACATTGTGATGTCACAGTGGGAGAACTAAAGTGGTTTAATAATGAGAATGACATTGTGATGTCATAATGGGAGTTAAGATTTGATGTTAAAATGGGGTTTACAGTGTGACATCATAATGGGAGTAACATTGTGATGTCACAGTGGAAGTACTAAAGTGGTTTATTAATGAGAATGACATTGTGATGTCATAATGGGAGTTAAGATTTGATGTTAAAATGGGGTTTACAGAGTGACATCATAATGCGAGTGACATTGTGATGTCATAGTAGAAGTACTAAAGTGGTTTATTAATGAGAATGACATTGTGATATCATAATGGGAGTTAAGATTTGATGTTAAAATAGGGGTCACAGTGTGACATCATAATGGGAGTAACCTTGTGACATCATAGTGGAAGTACTAAAGAGGTTTATTAATGAGAATGACATTGTGATGTCATAATGGGAGTGCCTATGTGACAATAAATGGGAAGGACATTGTGATATCATAATGCGCGTGACATTGTGATATCATAATGGGAGTTAAGATTTGTTGTTAAATTGTGGTTTTCAATGTTACATCATATTGCGAGTGACAATGTGATGTCATAATGGGAGTACTAAAGTGGTTTAATAATGAGAATGACACTGTGATGTCATAATGGGAGTTAAGATTTGATGTTAAAATGGGGTTTACAGTGTGACATCATAATGGGAGTAACATTGTGATGTCATAGTGGAAGTTCTAAAGTGGTTTATTAATGAGAATGACATTGTGATGTCATAGTGGGAGTGCCTGTGTAACAAAAAATGGGAAGGACATTGTGACATCATAATGCAAGTGATATGGTGATGTCATAATTGGAGTATTAAAGTGGTTTAATAATGAGAATGTCATTGTGATGTCATAATGGGAGTTAAGATTTGATGTTAAAATGGGGTTTACAGTGTGACATCATAATGGGAGTAACATTGTGATGTCATAGTGGGAGTGCCTATGTGACAAAACATGGGAAGGACATTGTGACATCATAATGCGAGTGACATTGTGATGTCATTGTGGGAGAACTAAAGTGGTTTAATAATGAGAGTGACATTGTGATGTCATAATGTGTGTTAAGATTTGTTGTTAAATTGTGGTTTTCAATGTTACATCATAATGCGAGTGACATTGTGATGTCATAATGGGAGTACTAAAGTGGTTTAATAATGAGAATGACACTGTGATGTCATAATGGGAGTTAAGATTTGATGTTAAAATGGGGTTTACAGTGTGACATCATAATGGGAGTAACATTGTGATGTCATATTGGAAGAACTAAAGTGGTTTATTAATGAGAATGACTTTGTGATGTCATAATGGGAGTGCCTATGTGAAAAAAATGGGAAGGACATTGTGACATCATGTGAATGACATTGTGATGTCATAATGGGAGTACAAAAGTGGTTTAATAATGAGAATGACATTGTGATGTCATAATGGGAGTTAAGATTTGATGTTTAAATGGGGTTTTCAGTGTCACATCATAATGCGAGTGACATTGTGATGTCATAATGGGAGTACTAAAGTGGTTTAATAATGAGAGAGAAATTGTGTTGTCATAATGGGAGTTAAGATTAGATGTTAAAATGGGGTTTACATTGTGACATCATAATGCGATTGTCATTGTCATGTCATATTGATAGTACTAAAGTGGTTTAATAATGAGAATGACATTGTGATGTTATAATGGGAGTTAAGATTTGATGTTAAAATTGGGTTCACAGTGTGACATCATAATGGGAGTAACATTGTGATGTCATAATGGGAGTACTAAAGTGGTTTAATAATGAGAGTGACATTGGGATGTCATAATGGGAGTGTCTATGTGAAAAAAATGGGAACTACATTGTGACATCATAAAGTTAGTGACATTGTGATGTCATAATAGGAGTACTAAAGTCGTTTATTAATGAGAGTGACATTGTGATGTCATAATGGGAGTGCCTATGTTACAATAAATGGGAAGGACATTGTGACATCATAATGCGCATGCCATTGTGATGTCATAATGGGAGTTAAGTTTTGATGTTAAATTGGGGTTTTTAGTGTGACATCATAAAGCGAGTGACATTGTGATGTCATAATGGGAGTACTAAAGTTGTTTAATAATGAGAATGACATTGTGATGTCATAATGGGAGTTAAGATTTGATGTTAAAATGGGGTTTACATTGTGACATCATAATGCGATTGTCATTGTGATGTCATATTGATAGTACTAAAGTGCTTTAATAATGAGAATGACATTGTGATGTTTTAATGGGAGTTAAGATTTGATGTTAAATTGGGGTTTTCAGTGTGACATCATAAAGCGAGTGACATTGTGATGTCATAATGGGAGAACTAAAGTGGTTTAATAATGAGAATGACATTGTGATGTCATAATGGGAGCTTAAATTTGATGTTAAAATGGTGTTTACAGTGTGACATCATAATGCGAGTGACATTGTGATGTCATAATGGGAGTAGTAAAATGAATTAATAATGATAATGACATTGTGATGTCATAATGGGAGTTAAAATTTGATGTTAAAATGGGGTTTACAGTGTGACATCATAATGGGAGTAACATTGTGATGTCATAGTGGGAGTGCCTATGTGACAAAACATGGGAAGGACATTGTGACATCATAATGCGAGTGACATTGTGATGTCATTGTGGGAGAACTAAAGTGGTTTAATAATAAGAATGACATTGTGATGTCATAATGTGAGTTAAGATTTGATGTTACAATGGGGTTTACAGTGTGACATCATAATGCGAGTGACATTGTGAAGTCATAATGGGAGTACTAAAGTGGTTTAATAATGAGAGTGACATTGTGATGTCATAATGGGAGTTAAGATTTGATGTTAAAATGGGGTTTACATTGTGACATCATAATGCAATTGACATTGTGATGTCATATTGATAGTCCTAAAGTGGTTTAATAATGAGAATGACATTGTGTTGTTATAATGGGAGCTAAGATTTGATGTTAAAATGGGGTTCACAGTGTGACATCATAATGCGAGTGACATTGTGATGTCATAGTGGAAGTACTAAAGTGGTTTATTAATGAGAATGACATTGTGATATCATAATGGGAGTTAAGATTTGATGTTAAAATGGGGGTCACAGTGTGACATCATAATGGGAGTAACCTTGTGACATCATAGTGGAAGTACTAAAGAGGTTTATTAATGAGAATGACATTGTGATGTCATAATGGGAGTGCCTATGTGACAATAAATGGGAAGGACATTGTGATATCATAATGCGCGTGACATTGTGATGTCATAATGGGAGTTAAGATTTGTTGTTAAATTGTGGTTTTCAATGTTACATCATATTGCGAGTGACAATGTGATGTCATAATGGGAGTACTAAAGTGGTTTAATAATGAGAATGACACTGTGATGTCATAATGGGAGTTAAGATTTGATGTTAAAATGGGGTTTACAGTGTGAAATCATAATGGGAGTAACATTGTGATGTCATATTGGAAGAACTAAAGTGGTTTATTAATGAGAATGACTTTGTGATGTCATAATGGGAGTGCCTATGTGAAAAAAATGGGAAGGACATTGTGACATCATGTGAATGACATTGTGATGTCATAATGGGAGTACAAAAGTGGTTTAATAATGAGAATGACATTGTGATGTCATAATGGGAGTTAAGATTTGATGTTTAAATGGGGTTTACAATGTCACATCATAATGCGAGTGACATTGTGATGTCATAATGGGAGTACAAAAGTGGTTTAATAATGAGAATGACATTGTGATGTCATAATGGGAGTTAAGATTTGATGTTTAAATGGGGTTTACAATGTCACATCATAATGCGAGTGACATTGTGATGTCATAATGGGAGTACTAAAGTGGTTTAATAATGAGAATGACATTTTGATGTCATAATGGGAGTTAAGATTTGATGTTAAAATGGAGTTTACATTGTGACATGATAATGCGAGTGACATTGTGATGTCTTAGTGGAAGGACTAAAGTGGTTTATTAATGAGAATGACATTGTGATGTCATAATGGGAGTTAAAATTTGTTGTTATAATGGGGTTTACAGTGTGGCATCATAAGGGGATTAACATTGTGATGTCATAATGGAAGATCTAAAGTGGTTTCTTAATGAGAATGACATTGTGATGTCATAATGGGAGTGCCTATGTGACAAAAAATGGGAAGGACATTGTGAAATCATAATGTGAGTGACATTGTGATGTCATAGTGGGAGTTAAGATTTAATGTTAAATTGGGGTTTACAGTGTGACATCATAATGTGATTGACATTGTGATATCATAATGGGAGTAGTAAAATGGTTTAATAATGAGAATGACATTGTGATGTCATAATGGGAGTTAAGATTTGATGTTAAAATGGGGTTTACATTGTGACATCATAATGCGAGTGACATTGTGATGTCATATTGGAGAACTAAAGTGGTTTAATAATGAGAATGTCATTGTGATGTCATAATGGGAGTTAAGATTTGATGTTTAAATGAGGTTTACAGTGTGACATCATAATGGGAGTAACATTATGATGTCATATTGAAAAACTAAAGTGGTTTCTTAATGAGAATGACATTGTGATTTCATAATGGGAGTGCCTATGTGAAAAAAATGGGAAGGACATTGTGACTACATGTGGGTGACATTGAGATGTCATAATGAAAGTACAAAAGTGGTTTAATAATGAGAGTGACATTGTGATGTCATAATGGGAGTTAAGATTTGATGTTAAAATGGGGTTTACAGTGTGACATCATAATGTGAGTGACATTGTGATGTCATAATGGAGTACTAAAGTGGTTTGATAATGACTATGACATTGTGATGTCATGATGGGAGTTAAGATTTGATGTTAAAATGGGGTCACAGTGTGACATCATAATGGGAGTAACATTGTGATGTCATAGTCGAAGTAAAAAAGTGGTTTATTAATGAGAATGACATTTTTGATGTCATAATGGGAGTGCCTATGTGACAAAAAATGGGAAGGACATTGTGACATCATAATGCGAGTGTCATTGTGATGTCATAGTGGGAGAACTAAAGTGCTTTAATAATGAGAATGACATTGTGATGTCATAATGGGAGTTAAGATTTGATGTTAAAATGGGGTTTACATTGTGACATCATAATGCGATTGTCATTGTGCTGTCATATTGATAGTACTAAAGTGGTTTAATAATGAGAATGACATTGTGATGTTATAATGGGAGTTAAGATTTGATGTTAAAATGGGGTTCACAGTGTGACATCATAATGGGAGTAACATTGTGATGTCATAGTGGAAGTACTAAAGTGGTTTATTAATGAGAATGACATTGTGATATCATAAAGGGAGTTAAGATTTGATGTTAAATTGGGGTATTCAGTGTGACATCATAATGCGAGTGACATTGTGATGTCATAATGGGAGAACTAAAGTGGTTTAATAATGAGAATGACATTGTGATGTCATAATGGGAGTTAAGATTTGATGTTAAAATGGGGTTTACAGTGTGACATCATAATGGGAGTAACATTGTGATGTAATAATGGAAGAACTAAAGTGGTTTATTAATGAGAGTGACATTGTGATGTCATAATGGGAGTGCCTATGTGAACAAAATTGGATCGACTTTGTGACATCATGTGAGTGACATTGTGATTTCATAATGGTAGTACAAAAGTGGTTTAATAATGAGAGTGACATTGTGATGTCATAATGGGAGAACTAAAGTGGTTTAATAATGAGAATGACATTGTGATGTCATAATGGGAGTTAAGATTTGATGTTAAAATGGGGTTTACAGTGTGACATCATAATGGGAGTAACATTGTGATGTAATAATGGAAGAACTAAAGTGGTTTATTAATGAGCGTGACATTGTGATGTCATAATGGGAGTGCCTATGTGAACAAAATTGGAAAGACATTGTGACATCATGTGAGTGACATTGTGATGTCATAATGGGAGTACAAAAGTGGTTTAATAATGAGAGTGACATTGTGATGTCTTAATGGGAGTTAAGATTTGATGTTAAAATTGTGTTTACAGTGTGACATCATAATGGGAGTAACATTGTGATGTCATAGTGGAAGTACTAAAGTGGTTTATTAATGAGAATGACATTGTGATGTCATAATTGGAGGGCCTATGTGACAAAAATGGGAAGGACATTGTGACATCATAATGTGAGTGACATTGTGATTTCATAATGGGAGTAATAAAGTGGTTCATTAATGATAATGACATTGTGATGTCATAATGGGAGATAAGATTTGATGTTAAAATGGTGTTTACAGTGTGACATCATAATGCGAGTGATATTGTGATGTCATAATGGGAGTAGTAAAATGGTTTAATAATGATAATGACATTGTGATGTCATAATGGGAGTTAAGATTTGATGTTAAAATGGGGTTTACAGTGTGACATAAAATGCGAGTGATATTGTGATGTCATAATAGAGTACAAAAGTGGTTTAATAATGAGACCGACATTGTGATGTCATAATGGGAGTTAAGATTTGATGTTAAAATGTAGGTCACAGTGTGACATCATAATGGGAGTAACATTGTGATGTCATAATGGGAGTACTAAATTGGTTTATTAATGATAATGACATTTTGATGTCATAATCGGAGATAAGATTTTATGTTAAAATGTGTTTACAGTGTGACTTTATAATGCGAGTGACATTGTCTTGTCATAATTTGAGTACTAAAATGGTTTAATAATGAGAATGACATTGTGATGTCATAATGGGAGTTAAGATTTGATGTTAATATAGGGTTTACAGTGTGACATCATAATGGGAGTAACATTGTGATGTCATAATGGAAGAACTAAAGTGGTTTATTAATGAGAATGACTTTGTGATGTCATAATGGGAGTGCCTATGTGACAAAAAATGGGAATGACATTGTGACACCATAATGCGAGTGACATTGTGATGTCATAATGGGAGTACTAAAGTGGTTTATTAATGATAATGACATTGTGATGTCATAATGGGAGTTAAGATTTGATGTTAAAATGGTGTTTATAGTGTGACATCATAATGCAAGTGACATTGTGATGTCATATTGGGAGTACTAAAATGGTTTAATAATGAGTATGACATAGTGATGTCATAATGGGAGTTAAGATTTGATGTTAAAATGGGGTTTACAGTGTGACATCATAATGGGAGTAACATTATGATGTCATAATGGAAGAACTAAAAGTGGTTTATTAATGAGAATGACATTGTGATGTCATAATAGGAGTGTCTATGTGTCAAAAAATGGGAAGGACATTGTGACATCATAATGCGAGTGACATTGTGATGTCATAATGGGAGTACAAAAGTGGTTTAATAATGAGAGTGACATTGTGATGTCATAATGGGAGTTAAGATTTGATGTTAAAATGGGGGTCACAGTGTGACATCATAATGGGAGTAACATTGTGATATCATAGTGGAAGTAATAAAGTGGTTTATTAATGAGAATGACATTGTGATGTCATAATGGGAGTGCCTATGTGACAAAAAATGGGAAGGACATTGTGACATCATAATGCGAGTGACATTGTGATGTCATAGTGGGAGAACTAAAGTGCTTTAATAATAAGAATGACATTGTGATGTCATAATGAGAGTTAAGATTTGATGTTAAAATTGGGTTTACAGTGTGTCATCATAATGCAAGTGACATTGTGATGTCATAATGGGAGTACTAAAGTGGTTTAATAATGAGAGTGACATTGTGATGTCATAATGGGAGTTAAGATTTGATGTTAAAATGGGGTTTACATTGTGACATCATAATGCGATTGTCATTGTGATGTCATATTGATAGTACTAAAGTGGTTTAATAATGAGAATGACATTGTGATGTTATAATGGGAGTTAAGATTTGATGTTAATATGGGGTTTACAGTGTGACATCATAATGGGAGTAACATTGTGATGTCATAATGGAAGAACTAAAGTGGTTTATTAATGAGAGTGACATTGTGATGTCATAATGGGAGTGCCTATGTGAAAAAAATGGGAAGGATTTTGTGACATCATGTGAGTGACAATGTGATGTCATAATGGGAGTACAAAAGTGATTTCATAATGAGATTGACATTGTGATGTCATAATGGGAGTTAAGATTTGATGTTAAAATGGGGTTTACAGTGTGACATCAAAATGCGAGGGACATTGTAATGTCATAATCGAGTACTAAAGTGGTTTAATAATGAGTATGACATTGTAATGTCATAATGGGAGTTAAGATTTGATGTTAAAAAATGGGGGTCACAGTGTGACATCATAATGGGAGTAACATTGTGATGTCATAGTGGAAGTACTAAAGTGGTTTATTAATGAGAATGACATTGTGCAGTCATAATGGTAGTGCCTATGTGACAAATAATGGGAAGGACACTGTGACATCAAAATCTGAGTGACATTGTGATATCATAATGTGAGTTAAGATTTGATGTTAAAATGGGGTTTACAGTGTGACATCATAATGCGAGTGACATGGTGATGTCATAAAGCAGTACAAAAGTGGTTTAATAATGATAATGGCATTGTGATGTCATAATGTGAGTTAAGATTTGATGTTAAAATTGGGTTTACAGTGTGACATCATAATGCGAGTGACATTGTGATGTCATAATGGAGTACAAAAGTGGTTTAGTAATGAGAATGACATTGTGATGTCATAATGGGAGTTAAGATTTGATGTTAAAATGGTGGTCACAGTGTGACAACATAATGGGAGTAACATTTGATGTCATAATTGAAGTACTAAATTGGTTTATGAATGATAATGTCATTGTGATGTCACAATCGTAGTTTAGATTTGATGTAAAAATGGGGTTTACAGTGTGACATCATAATGAGAGTGACATTGTGATGTCATAAAGGAGGAATAAAGTGTTTTAATAATGAGAATGACATTGTGATGTCATAATGGGAGTTAAGATTTGATGTTAAAATGGTGGTCACAGTGTGACATCATAATGGGAGTAACATTGTGATGTAATAATGGAAGAACTAAAGTGGTTTATTAATGAGAATGACATTGTGATGTCATAATGGGAGTGCCTTTGTGAACAAAATTATAAGGACTTTGTGACATCATAAAGTGAGTGACATTGTGATGTCATAATAGGAGTACTAAAGTGGTTTATTATTGATAATGACATTGTGATGTCATAATGGGAGTTAAGATTTGATGTTAAAATGGGTTTTACAGAGTGACATCATAATGCGATTGACATTGTGATGTCATAATTGTAGTACTAAAGTGGTATAATAATGAGAATGTCATTGTGATGTCATAATGGGAGTTAAGATTTGATGTTAAAATTGGGATTACAGTGTGACATCTTAATGCGAGTGATATTGTGATGTCATAATGGAGTACAAAAGTGGTTTCATAATGAGAATGACATTGTGATGTCAAAATGGGAGTTAAGATTTGATGTTAAAATGGGGTTTACAGTGTGACATCATAATCGGAGTAACATTAGTTATGTCATAATGGAAGAACTAAAGTGGTTTAATAATGAGTATGACATTGTAATGTCATAATGGGAGTTAAGATTTGATGTTAAAAAATGGGGGTCACAGTGTGACATCATAATGGGAGTAACATTGTGATGTCATAGTGGAAGTACTAAAGTGGTTTATTAATGAGAATGACATTGTGCAGTCATAATGGTAGTGCCTATGTGACAAATAATGGGAAGGACACTGTGACATCAAAATCTGAGTGACATTGTGATATCATAATGTGAGTTAAGATTTGATGTTAAAATGGGGTTTACAGTGTGACATCATAATGCGAGTGACATGGTGATGTCATAAAGCAGTACAAAAGTGGTTTAATAATGATAATGGCATTGTGATGTCATAATGTGAGTTAAGATTTGATGTTAAAATTGGGTTTACAGTGTGACATCATAATGCGAGTGACATTGTGATGTCATAATGGAGTACAAAAGTGGTTTAGTAATGAGAATGACATTGTGATGTCATAATGGGAGTTAAGATTTGATGTTAAAATGGTGGTCACAGTGTGACAACATAATGGGAGTAACATTTGATGTCATAATTGAAGTACTAAATTGGTTTATGAATGATAATGTCATTGTGATGTCACAATCGTAGTTTAGATTTGATGTAAAAATGGGGTTTACAGTGTGACATCATAATGAGAGTGACATTGTGATGTCATAATGGGAGTACTAAAGTGGTTTAATAATGAGAATGACATTTTGATGTCATAATGGGAGTTAAGATTTGATGTTAAAATGGAGTTTACATTGTGACATGATAATGCGAGTGACATTGTGATGTCTTAGTGGAAGGACTAAAGTGGTTTATTAATGAGAATGACATTGTGATGTCATAATGGGAGTTAAAATTTGTTGTTATAATGGGGTTTACAGTGTGGCATCATAAGGGGATTAACATTGTGATGTCATAATGGAAGATCTAAAGTGGTTTCTTAATGAGAATGACATTGTGATGTCATAATGGGAGTGCCTATGTGACAAAAAATGGGAAGGACATTGTGAAATCATAATGTGAGTGACATTGTGATGTCATAGTGGGAGTTAAGATTTAATGTTAAATTGGGGTTTACAGTGTGACATCATAATGTGATTGACATTGTGATATCATAATGGGAGTAGTAAAATGGTTTAATAATGAGAATGACATTGTGATGTCATAATGGGAGTTAAGATTTGATGTTAAAATGGGGTTTACATTGTGACATCATAATGCGAGTGACATTGTGATGTCATATTGGAGAACTAAAGTGGTTTAATAATGAGAATGTCATTGTGATGTCATAATGGGAGTTAAGATTTGATGTTTAAATGAGGTTTACAGTGTGACATCATAATGGGAGTAACATTATGATGTCATAATTGAAAAACTAAAGTGGTTTCTTAATGAGAATGACATTGTGATTTCATAATGGGAGTGCCTATGTGAAAAAAATGGGAAGGACATTGTGACTACATGTGGGTGACATTGAGATGTCATAATGAAAGTACAAAAGTGGTTTAATAATGAGAGTGACATTGTGATGTCATAATGGGAGTTAAGATTTGATGTTAAAATGGGGTTTACAGTGTGACATCATAATGTGAGTGACATTGTGATGTCATAATGGAGTACTAAAGTGGTTTGATAATGACTATGACATTGTGATGTCATGATGGGAGTTAAGATTTGATGTTAAAATGGGGTCACAGTGTGACATCATAATGGGAGTAACATTGTGATGTCATAGTCGAAGTAAAAAAGTGGTTTATTAATGAGAATGACATTTTTGATGTCATAATGGGAGTGCCTATGTGACAAAAAATGGGAAGGACATTGTGACATCATAATGCGAGTGTCATTGTGATGTCATAGTGGGAGAACTAAAGTGCTTTAATAATGAGAATGACATTGTGATGTCATAATGGGAGTTAAGATTTGATGTTAAAATGGGGTTTACATTGTGACATCATAATGCGATTGTCATTGTGCTGTCATATTGATAGTACTAAAGTGGTTTAATAATGAGAATGACATTGTGATGTTATAATGGGAGTTAAGATTTGATGTTAAAATGGGGTTCACAGTGTGACATCATAATGGGAGTAACATTGTGATGTCATAGTGGAAGTACTAAAGTGGTTTATTAATGAGAATGACATTGTGATATCATAAAGGGAGTTAAGATTTGATGTTAAATTGGGGTATTCAGTGTGACATCATAATGCGAGTGACATTGTGATGTCATAATGGGAGAACTAAAGTGGTTTAATAATGAGAATGACATTGTGATGTCATAATGGGAGTTAAGATTTGATGTTAAAATGGGGTTTACAGTGTGACATCATAATGGGAGTAACATTGTGATGTAATAATGGAAGAACTAAAGTGGTTTATTAATGAGAGTGACATTGTGATGTCATAATGGGAGTGCCTATGTGAACAAAATTGGATCGACTTTGTGACATCATGTGAGTGACATTGTGATTTCATAATGGTAGTACAAAAGTGGTTTAATAATGAGAGTGACATTGTGATGTCATAATGGGAGAACTAAAGTGGTTTAATAATGAGAATGACATTGTGATGTCATAATGGGAGTTAAGATTTGATGTTAAAATGGGGTTTACAGTGTGACATCATAATGGGAGTAACATTGTGATGTAATAATGGAAGAACTAAAGTGGTTTATTAATGAGCGTGACATTGTGATGTCATAATGGGAGTGCCTATGTGAACAAAATTGGAAAGACATTGTGACATCATGTGAGTGACATTGTGATGTCATAATGGGAGTACAAAAGTGGTTTAATAATGAGAGTGACATTGTGATGTCATAATGGGAGTTAAGATTTGATGTTAAAATTGTGTTTACAGTGTGACATCATAATGGGAGTAACATTGTGATGTCATAGTGGAAGTACTAAAGTGGTTTATTAATGAGAATGACATTGTGATGTCATAATTGGAGGGCCTATGTGACAAAAATGGGAAGGACATTGTGACATCATAATGTGAGTGACATTGTGATTTCATAATGGGAGTAATAAAGTGGTTCATTAATGATAATGACATTGTGATGTCATAATGGGAGATAAGATTTGATGTTAAAATGGTGTTTACAGTGTGACATCATAATGCGAGTGATATTGTGATGTCATAATGGGAGTAGTAAAATGGTTTAATAATGATAATGACATTGTGATGTCATAATGGGAGTTAAGATTTGATGTTAAAATGGGGTTTACAGTGTGACATAAAATGCGAGTGATATTGTGATGTCATAATAGAGTACAAAAGTGGTTTAATAATGAGACCGACATTGTGATGTCATAATGGGAGTTAAGATTTGATGTTAAAATGTGGGTCACAGTGTGACATCATAATGGGAGTAACATTGTGATGTCATAATGGGAGTACTAAATTGGTTTATTAATGATAATGACATTTTGATGTCATAATCGGAGATAAGATTTTATGTTAAAATGTGTTTACAGTGTGACTTTATAATGCGAGTGACATTGTCTTGTCATAATTTGAGTACTAAAATGGTTTAATAATGAGAATGACATTGTGATGTCATAATGGGAGTTAAGATTTGATGTTAATATAGGGTTTACAGTGTGACATCATAATGGGAGTAACATTGTGATGTCATAATGGAAGAACTAAAGTGGTTTATTAATGAGAATGACTTTGTGATGTCATAATGGGAGTGCCTATGTGACAAAAAATGGGAATGACATTGTGACACCATAATGCGAGTGACATTGTGATGTCATAATGGGAGTACTAAAGTGGTTTATTAATGATAATGACATTGTGATGTCATAATGGGAGTTAAGATTTGATGTTAAAATGGTGTTTATAGTGTGACATCATAATGCAAGTGACATTGTGATGTCATATTGGGAGTACTAAAATGGTTTAATAATGAGTATGACATAGTGATGTCATAATGGGAGTTAAGATTTGATGTTAAAATGGGGTTTACAGTGTGACATCATAATGGGAGTAACATTATGATGTCATAATGGAAGAACTAAAAGTGGTTTATTAATGAGAATGACATTGTGATGTCATAATAGGAGTGTCTATGTGTCAAAAAATGGGAAGGACATTGTGACATCATAATGCGAGTGACATTGTGATGTCATAATGGGAGTACAAAAGTGGTTTAATAATGAGAGTGACATTGTGATGTCATAATGGGAGTTAAGATTTGATGTTAAAATGGGGGTCACAGTGTGACATCATAATGGGAGTAACATTGTGATATCATAGTGGAAGTAATAAAGTGGTTTATTAATGAGAATGACATTGTGATGTCATAATGGGAGTGCCTATGTGACAAAAAATGGGAAGGACATTGTGACATCATAATGCGAGTGACATTGTGATGTCATAGTGGGAGAACTAAAGTGCTTTAATAATAAGAATGACATTGTGATGTCATAATGAGAGTTAAGATTTGATGTTAAAATTGGGTTTACAGTGTGTCATCATAATGCAAGTGACATTGTGATGTCATAATGGGAGTACTAAAGTGGTTTAATAATGAGAGTGACATTGTGATGTCATAATGGGAGTTAAGATTTGATGTTAAAATGGGGTTTACATTGTGACATCATAATGCGATTGTCATTGTGATGTCATATTGATAGTACTAAAGTGGTTTAATAATGAGAATGACATTGTGATGTTATAATGGGAGTTAAGATTTGATGTTAATATGGGGTTTACAGTGTGACATCATAATGGGAGTAACATTGTGATGTCATAATGGAAGAACTAAAGTGGTTTATTAATGAGAGTGACATTGTGATGTCATAATGGGAGTGCCTATGTGAAAAAAATGGGAAGGATTTTGTGACATCATGTGAGTGACAATGTGATGTCATAATGGGAGTACAAAAGTGATTTCATAATGAGATTGACATTGTGATGTCATAATGGGAGTTAAGATTTGATGTTAAAATGGGGTTTACAGTGTGACATCAAAATGCGAGGGACATTGTAATGTCATAATCGAGTACTAAAGTGGTTTAATAATGAGTATGACATTGTAATGTCATAATGGGAGTTAAGATTTGATGTTAAAAAATGGGGGTCACAGTGTGACATCATAATGGGAGTAACATTGTGATGTCATAGTGGAAGTACTAAAGTGGTTTATTAATGAGAATGACATTGTGCAGTCATAATGGTAGTGCCTATGTGACAAATAATGGGAAGGACACTGTGACATCAAAATCTGAGTGACATTGTGATATCATAATGTGAGTTAAGATTTGATGTTAAAATGGGGTTTACAGTGTGACATCATAATGCGAGTGACATGGTGATGTCATAAAGCAGTACAAAAGTGGTTTAATAATGATAATGGCATTGTGATGTCATAATGTGAGTTAAGATTTGATGTTAAAATTGGGTTTACAGTGTGACATCATAATGCGAGTGACATTGTGATGTCATAATGGAGTACAAAAGTGGTTTAGTAATGAGAATGACATTGTGATGTCATAATGGGAGTTAAGATTTGATGTTAAAATGGTGGTCACAGTGTGACAACATAATGGGAGTAACATTTGATGTCATAATTGAAGTACTAAATTGGTTTATGAATGATAATGTCATTGTGATGTCACAATCGTAGTTTAGATTTGATGTAAAAATGGGGTTTACAGTGTGACATCATAATGAGAGTGACATTGTGATGTCATAAAGGAGGAATAAAGTGTTTTAATAATGAGAATGACATTGTGATGTCATAATGGGAGTTAAGATTTGATGTTAAAATGGTGGTCACAGTGTGACATCATAATGGGAGTAACATTGTGATGTAATAATGGAAGAACTAAAGTGGTTTATTAATGAGAATGACATTGTGATGTCATAATGGGAGTGCCTTTGTGAACAAAATTATAAGGACTTTGTGACATCATAAAGTGAGTGACATTGTGATGTCATAATAGGAGTACTAAAGTGGTTTATTATTGATAATGACATTGTGATGTCATAATGGGAGTTAAGATTTGATGTTAAAATGGGTTTTACAGAGTGACATCATAATGCGATTGACATTGTGATGTCATAATTGTAGTACTAAAGTGGTATAATAATGAGAATGTCATTGTGATGTCATAATGGGAGTTAAGATTTGATGTTAAAATTGGGATTACAGTGTGACATCTTAATGCGAGTGATATTGTGATGTCATAATGGAGTACAAAAGTGGTTTCATAATGAGAATGACATTGTGATGTCAAAATGGGAGTTAAGATTTGATGTTAAAATGGGGTTTACAGTGTGACATCATAATCGGAGTAACATTAGTTATGTCATAATGGAAGAACTAAAGTGGTTTAATAATGAGTATGACATTGTAATGTCATAATGGGAGTTAAGATTTGATGTTAAAAAATGGGGGTCACAGTGTGACATCATAATGGGAGTAACATTGTGATGTCATAGTGGAAGTACTAAAGTGGTTTATTAATGAGAATGACATTGTGCAGTCATAATGGTAGTGCCTATGTGACAAATAATGGGAAGGACACTGTGACATCAAAATCTGAGTGACATTGTGATATCATAATGTGAGTTAAGATTTGATGTTAAAATGGGGTTTACAGTGTGACATCATAATGCGAGTGACATGGTGATGTCATAAAGCAGTACAAAAGTGGTTTAATAATGATAATGGCATTGTGATGTCATAATGTGAGTTAAGATTTGATGTTAAAATTGGGTTTACAGTGTGACATCATAATGCGAGTGACATTGTGATGTCATAATGGAGTACAAAAGTGGTTTAGTAATGAGAATGACATTGTGATGTCATAATGGGAGTTAAGATTTGATGTTAAAATGGTGGTCACAGTGTGACAACATAATGGGAGTAACATTTGATGTCATAATTGAAGTACTAAATTGGTTTATGAATGATAATGTCATTGTGATGTCACAATCGTAGTTTAGATTTGATGTAAAAATGGGGTTTACAGTGTGACATCATAATGAGAGTGACATTGTGATGTCATAAAGGAGGAATAAAGTGTTTTAATAATGAGAATGACATTGTGATGTCATAATGGGAGTTAAGATTTGATGTTAAAATGGTGGTCACAGTGTGACATCATAATGGGAGTAACATTGTGATGTAATAATGGAAGAACTAAAGTGGTTTATTAATGAGAATGACATTGTGATGTCATAATGGGAGTGCCTTTGTGAACAAAATTATAAGGACTTTGTGACATCATAAAGTGAGTGACATTGTGATGTCATAATAGGAGTACTAAAGTGGTTTATTATTGATAATGACATTGTGATGTCATAATGGGAGTTAAGATTTGATGTTAAAATGGGTTTTACAGAGTGACATCATAATGCGATTGACATTGTGATGTCATAATTGTAGTACTAAAGTGGTATAATAATGAGAATGTCATTGTGATGTCATAATGGGAGTTAAGATTTGATGTTAAAATTGGGATTACAGTGTGACATCTTAATGCGAGTGATATTGTGATGTCATAATGGAGTACAAAAGTGGTTTCATAATGAGAATGACATTGTGATGTCAAAATGGGAGTTAAGATTTGATGTTAAAATGGGGTTTACAGTGTGACATCATAATGGGAGTAACATTAGTTATGTCATAATGGAAGAACTAAAGTGGTTTTTTAATGAGAATGACATTGTGATGTCATAATGGGAGTGCCTATGTGACAAAAAATGGGAAGGACATTGTGACATCATAATGCGAGTGACATTGTGATGTCATAGTGGGAGTATTAAAGTGGTTTAATAATGCGAGTGACATTGTGATGTCATAGTGGGAGTACTAAAGTGCTTTAATAATGAGAATGACATTGTGATGTCATAATGTGAGTTAAGATTTGATGTTAAAATGTTGTTTACAGTGTGACATCATAATGCGAGTGCATTGTGATGTCATAATGGGAGTACTAAAGTGGTTTAATAATGAGAGTAACATTGTGATGTCATAATGTGAGTTAAGATTTAATGTTAAAATGTGTTTACATTGTGACATCATAATGCAATTGACATTGTGATGTCATATTGATAGTACTAAAGTGGTTTAATAATGAGAAAGACATTGTGATAATATAATGGGAGTTAAGATTTTATGTTAAAATGGGGTTTACTGTGTGACATCATAATGGGAGTAACATTGTGATGTAATAATGGAAGAACTAAAGTGGTTAATTAATGAGAATGACATTGTGATGTCATAATGGGAGTGCCTATGTGACAAAAAATGAGAAGGACATTGTGACATCATAATGTGAGTGACATTGTGATGTCATAATGGGAGTACTAAAGTGGTTCATTAATGATAATGACATTGTTATGTCATAATGGGAGTTAAGATTTGATGTTAAAATGGGGTTTACAGTGTGACATCATAATGCGAGTGACATTGTGATGTCATAATGGGAGTACTAAAGTGGTTCATTAATGATAATGACATTGTGATATCATAATGGGAGTTAAGTTTTGATGTTAAATTGGGGTTTTCAGTGTGACAACATAATGCGAGTGATATTGTGATGTCATAATGGGAGTACTAAAGTGGTTCATTAATGATAATTACATTGTTATGTCATAATGGGAGTTAAGATTTGATGTTAAAATGGGGTTTACAGTGTGACATCATAATGCAAGTGACATTGTGATGTCATAATGGGAGTACTAAAATGGTTTATTAATGAGAGTGACATTGTGATGTCATTTTGGGAGTTAAGATTTGATGTTAAAATGTGGTTTACATTGTGACATCATAATGTGATTGACATTGTGATGTCATTTTGATAGTACTAAAGTGGTTTATTAATGAGAATGACATTGTGATGTCATAATGGGAGTGCCTATGTGACAAAAAATGGGAAGGACATTGTGACATCATGTGAGTGACATTGTGATGTCATAATGAGAGTACAAAAGTGGTTTAATAATGAGAGTGACATTGTGATGTCATGATGGGAGTTAAGATTTGATGTTAAAATGGGGTTTACAGTGTGACATCATAATGTGATTGACATTGTGATGTCATAATGGAGTACTAAAGTGGTTTAATAATGAGTATGACATTGTGATGTCATGATGGGAGTTAAGATTTGATGTTAAAATGGGGTCACAGTGTGACATCATATTTTGAGTAACATTGTGATGTCATAGTGGAAGTAATAAAGTGGTTTATTAATGAGAATGACATTGTGATGTCATCATGGGAGTGCCTATGTGACAAAAAATTGGAAGGACATTGTGACATCATAATGCGAGTGACATTGTGATGTCATAGAGGGAGAACTAAAGTGCTTTAATAATGAGAATGACAATGTGATGTCGTAATGGGAGTTAAGAATTGATGTTAAAATGAGGTTTACATTGTGACATCATAATGCGATTGTCATTGTGATGTCATATTGATAGTTCTAAAGTGGTTCAATAATGAGAATGACATTGTGATGTTATAATGGTAGTTAAGATTTGATGTTAAAATGGGGTTCACAGTGTGACATCATAATGGGAGTAACATTGTGATGTCATAGTGGAAGTACTAAAGTGGTTTATTAATGAGAATGACATTGTGATATCATAATGGGAGTTAAGATTTGATGTTAAAATGGGGATTACAGTGTGAATTCATAATGCGAGTGACATTGTGATGTCATAATGGAAGTACTAAAGAGGTTTTTTAATAAGAGTGACATTGTGATGTCATAATGGGAGTTAAGATTTGATGTTAAAAGGGGTTTACATTGTGACATCATAATGCGATTGTCATTGTGATGTCATATTGATAGTACTATAGTGGTTTAATAATGAGAACAACATTGTGATGTTATAATGGGTTTTAAGATTTGATGTTAAAATGGGGTTCACAGTGTGACATCATAATGGGAGTAACATTGTGATGTCATAGTGGAAGTACTAAAGTGGTTTATTAATGAGAATGACATTGTGATATCATAATGGGAGATAAGATTTGATGTTAAAATGGGGTTTACAGTGTGACATCATAATGGGAGTAACATTGTGATGTAATAATGGAAGAACTAAAGTGGTTTAATAATGAGAGTGACATTGTGATGTTATAATGGGTTTTAAGATTTGATGTTAATATGGGGTTTACAGTGTGACATCATAATGTGAGTGACATTGTGATGTCATAATGGAGTACTAAAGTGGTTTGATAATGAGTATGACATTGTGATGTCATGATGGGAGTTAAGATTTGATGTTAAAATGGGGTCACAGTGTGACATCATAATGGGAGTAACATTGTGATGTCATAGTCTAAGTAAAAAAGTGGTTTATTAATGAGAATGACATTTTTGATGTCATAATGGGAGTGCCTATGTGACAAAAAATGGGAAGGACATTGTGACATCATAATGCGAGTGTCATTGTGATGTCATAGTGGGAGAACTAAAGTGCTTTAATAATGAGAATGACATTGTGATGTTAAAATGGGGTTTACATTGTGACATCATAATGCGATTGTCATTGTGATGTCATATTGATAGTACTAAAGTGGTTTAATAATGAGAATGACATTGTGATGTTAAAATGGGGTTCACAGTGTGACATCATAATGGGAGTAACATTGTGATGTCATAGTGGAAGTACTAAAGTGGTTTATTAATGAGAATGACATTGTGATATCATAAAGGGAGTTAAGATTTGATGTTAAATTGGGGTATTCAGTGTGACATCATAATGCGAGTGACATTGTGATGTCATAATAGGAGAACTAAAGTGGTTTAATAATGAGAATGACATTGTGATGTCATAATGGGAGTGCCTATGTGAACAAAATTGGATCGACTTTGTGACATCATGTGAGTGACATTGTGATTTCATAATGGGAGTACAAAAGTGGTTTAATAATGAGAGTGACATTGTGATGTCATAATGGGAGTTAAGATTTTATGTTAAAATGGGGTTTACAGTGTGACATCATAATGTGAGGGACTTGTGATGTCATAATGGAGTACTAAAGTGGTTTATAATGAGAATGACATTGTGATGTCGTAATGGTAGTTAATATTTGATGTTAAAATGGGGTTTACAGTGTGACATCATAATGGGAGTAACATTGTGAAGTCATAATGGAAGAACTAAAGTGGTTTATTAATGAGAATGACATTGTGATGTCATAATGGGAGTGCCTATGTGAAAAAAATGGGAACTACATTGTGACATCATAAAGTGAGTGACATTGTGATGTCATAATAGGAGTATTAAAGTGGTTTATTATTGATAATGACATTGTGATGTCATAATAAAAGTTAAGATTTGATGTTAAATTGGGGTTTACAGTGTGACATCATAATGCGAGTGACATTGTGATGTCATAATGGGAGAACTAAAGTGGTTTAATAATGAGAATGACATTGTGATGTCATAATGGGAGTTAAGATTTGATGTTAAAATGGGGTTTACAGTGTGACATCATAATGGGAGTAACATTGTGATGTAATACTGGAAGAACTAAAGTGGTTTATTAATGAGAGTGACATTGTGATGTCATAATGGGAGTGCCTATGTGAACAAAATTGGAAAGACATTGTGACATCATGTGAGAGACATTGTGATGTCATAATGGGAGTACAAAAGTGGTTTAATAATGAGAGTGACATTGTGATGTCATAATGGGAGTTAAGATTTGATGTTAAAATTGGGTTTACAGTGTGACATCATAATGCGAGTGACATTGTGATGTCATAATGGAGTACTAAAGTGGTTTAATAATGAGTATGACATTGTGATGTCATAATGGGAGTTAAGATTTGATGTTATATTGGAGTTCACAGTGTGACATCATAATGGGAGTAACATTGTGATGTCATAGCGGAAGTACTAAAGTGGTTTATTAATGAGAATGACATTGTGATGTCATAATTGGAGGGCCTATGTGACAAAAATGGGAAGGACATTGTGACATCATAATGTGAGTGACATTGTGATTTCATAATGGGAGTACTAAAGTGGTTCATTAATGATAAAGACATTGTGATGTCATAATGGGAGATAAGATTTGATGTTAAAATGGTGTTTACAGTGTGACATCATAATGCGAGTGATATTGTGATGTCATAATGGGAGTAGTAAAATGGTTTAATAATGATAATGACATTGTGATGTCATAATGGGAGTTAAGATTTGATGTTAAAATGGGGTTTACAGTGTGACATAAAATGCGAGTGATATTGTGATGTCATAATGGAGTACAAAAGTGGTTTAATAATGAGACCGACATTGTGATGTCATAATGGGAGGTAAGATTTGATGTTAAAATGTGGGTCACAGTGTGACATCATAATGGGAGTAACATTGTGATGTCATAATGGGAGTACTAAATTGGTTTATTAATGATAATGACATTTTGATGTCATAATCGGAGATAAGATTTTATGTTAAAATGTGTTTACAGTGTGACTTTATAATGCGAGTGACATTGTGTTGTCATAATTTGAGTACTAAAATGGTTTAATAATGAGAATGACATTGTGATGTCATAATGGGAGTTAAGATTTGATGTTAGTATAGGGTTTACAGTGTGACATCATAATGGGAGTAACATTGTGATATCATAATGGAAGAACTAAAGTGGTTTATTAATGAGAATGACTTTGTGATGTCATAATGGGAGTGCCTATGTGACAAAAAATGGGAATGACATTGTGACATCATAATGCGAGTGACATTGTGATGTCATAATGGGAGTACTAAAGTGGTTTATTAATGATAATGACATTGTGATGTCATAATGGGAGTTAAGATTTGATGTTAAAATGGTGTTTACAGTGTGACATCATAATGCAAGTGACATTGTGATGTCATATTGGGAGTACTAAAATGGTTTAATAATGAGTATGACATAGTGATGTCATAATGGGAGTTAAGATTTGATGTTAAAATGGGGTTTACAGTGTGACATCATAATGGGAGTAACATTATGATGTCATAATGGAAGAACTAAAAGTGGTTTATTAATGAGAATGACATTGTGATGTCATAATAGGAGTGTCTATGTGTCAAAAAATGGGAAGGACATTGTGACATCATAATGCGAGTGACATTGGGATGTCATAATGGTAGTACAAAAGTGGTTTAATAATGAGAGTGACATTGTGATGTCTTAATGGGAGTTAAGATTTGATGTTAAAATGGGGTTTACAGTGTGTCATCATAATGCAAGTGACATTGTGATGTCATAATGGGAGTACTAAAGTGGTTTAATAATGAGAGTGACATTGTGATGTCATAATGGGAGTTAAGATTTGATGTTAAAATGGGGTTTACATTGTGACATCATAATGCGATTGTCATTGTGATGTCATATTGATAGTACTAAAGTGGTTTAATAATGAGAATGACATTGTGATGTTATAATGGGAGTTAAGATTTGATGTTAATATGGGGTTTACAGTGTGACATCATAATGGGAGTAACATTGTGATGTCATAATGTAAGAACTAAAGTGGTTTATTAATGAGAGTGATATTGTGATGTCATAATGGGAGTGCCTATGTGAAAAAAATGGGAAGGATTTTGTGACATCATGTGAGTGACAATGTGATGTCATAATGGGAGTACAAAAGTGATTTCATAATGAGATTGACATTGTGATGTCATAATGGGAGTTAAGATTTGATGTTAAAATGGGGTTTACAGTGTGACATCAAAATGTGAGGGACATTGTGATGTCATAATCGAGTACTAAAGTGGTTTAATAATGAGTATGACATTGTAATGTCATAATGGGAGTTAAGATTTGATGTTAAAAAATGGGGGTCACAGTGTGACATCATAATGGGAGTAACATTGTGATGTCATAGTGGAAGTACAAAAGTGGTTTATTAATGAGAATGACATTGTGCAGTCATAATGGTAGTGCCTATGTGACAAATAATGGGAAGGACATTGTGACATCAAAATCTGAGTGACATTGTGATAACATAATGTGAGTTAAGATTTGATGTTAAAATGGGGTTTACAGTGTGACATCATAATGCGAGTGACATGGTGATGTCATAATGCAGTACACAAGTGGTTTAATAATGATAATGACATTGTGATGTCATAATGTGAGTTAAGATTTGATGTTAAAATGGGGTTTACAGTGTGACATCATAATGCAAGTGACATTGTGATGTCATAATGGAGTACAAAAGTGGTTTAGTAATGAGAATGACATTGTGATGTCATAATGGGAGTTAAGATTTGATGTTAAAATGGTGGTCACAGTGTGACAACATAATGGGAGTAACATTTGATGTCATAATTGAAGTACTAAATTGGTTTATGAATGATAATGTCATTGTGATGTCATTATCGTAGTTTAGATTTGATGTAAAAATGGGGTTTACAGTGTGACATCATAATGAGAGTAACATTGTGATGTCATAATGGAGTACTAAAGTGGTTTAAAAATGAGTATGACATTGTGATGTCATAATGGGAGTTAAGATTTGATGTTAAAAAATGGGGGTCACAGTGTGACATCATAATGGGAGTAACATTGTGATGTTATAGTGGAAGTACTAAAGTGGTTTATTAATGAGAATGACATTGTGATGTCATAATGGGAGTGCCTATGTGACAAAAAATGGGAAGGACATTGTGACATCAAAATGCGAGTGACATTCTGATGTCATAGTGGGATAACTAAAGTGCTTTAATAATGAGAATGACATTGTGATGTCATAATGGGAGTTAAGATTTCATGTTAAAATGGGGTTCACAGTGTGACATCATAATAGGAGTAACATTGTGATGTCATAGTGGAAGTACTAAAGTGGTTATTAATGAGAATGACATTGTGATATCATAATGGGAGTTAAGATTTGATGTTAAATTGGAGTTTTCAGTGTGACATCATAATGCGAGTGACATTGTCATGTCATAAAGGAGGAATAAAGTGTTTTAATAATGAGAATGACATTGTGATGTCATAATGAGAGTTAAGATTTGATGTTAAAATGGGGTTTACAGTGTGACATCATAATGCAAGTGACATTGTGATGTCATAATGGGAGTACTAAAGTGGTTTAATAATGAGAGTGACATTGTGATGTCATAATGGGAGTTAAGATTTGATGTTAAAATGGGGTTTACATTGTGACATCATAATGCTATTGTCATTGTGATGTCATAATCGAGTACTAAAGTGGTTTAATAATGAGTATGACATTGTAATGTCATAATGGGAGTTAAGATTTGATGTTAAAAAATGGGGGTCACAGTGTGACATCATAATGGGAGTAACATTGTGATGTAATAATGGAAGAACTAAAGTGGTTTATTAATGAGAATGACATTGTGATGTCATAATGGGAGTGCCTTTGTGAACAAAATTAGAAGGACTTTGTGACATCATAAAGTGAGTGACATTGTGATGTCATAATAGGAGTACTAAAGTGGTTTATTATTGATAATGACATTGTGATGTCATAATGGGAGTTAAGATTTGATGTTAAAATGGGTTTTACAGAGTGACATCATAATGCGAGTGACATTGTGATGTCATAATGGGAGTACTAAAGTGGTTCATTAATGATAATGACATTTTGATATCATAATGGGAGTTAAGTATTGATGTTAAATTGGGGTTTTCAGTGTGACAACATAATGAGAGTGATATTGTGACGTCATAATGGGAGTACTAAAGTGGTTTAATAATGAGTATGACATTGTAATGTCATAATGGGAGTTAAGATTTGATGTTAAAAAATGGGGGTCACAGTGTGACATCATAATGGGAGTAACATTGTGATGTCATAATGGAAGAACTAAAGTGGGTTATTAATGAGAATGACATTGTGATGTCATATTTGGAGTGCCTATGTGACAAAAAATGGGAAGTACTTTGTGACATCATAATGCAAGTGACATTGTGATGTCATAATGGGAGCACTAAAGTGGTTTATTAATTAATTTATTTATTTATTTATTACCAGTTTTTTATATAGCGCACACATATTCCGCAGCGCTTTACAGAGAGAATATTTGCCAATTCACATCTGTCCCTGCCCCAGTGGAGCTTACAATCTATATTCCCTAACACATGCTCACACACATACACACTTGTGGTCAATTTTGAGGGTAGCCAATTAACCTACCAGTATTAATGATAATGACATTGTGATGTCATAATGGGAGTTAAGATTTGATGTTAAAATGGTGTTTACAGTGTGACATCATAATGCGAGTGACATTGTGATGTCATATTGGGAGTACTAAAATGGTTTAATAATGAGAATGACATAGTGATGTTATAATGGGTGTTAAGATTTGATGTTAAAATGGGGTTCACAGTGTGACATCATAATGGGAGTAACATTGTGATGTCATAGTGGAAGTACTAAAGTGGTTTATTAATGAGAATGAGATTGTGATATCATAATGGGAGTTAAGATTTGATGTTAAATTGGGGTTTTCAGTGTGACATCATAATGCAAGTGACATTGTGATGTAATAATGGAAGAACTAAAGTGGTTTATTAATGAGAGTGACATTGTGATGTCATAATGGGAGTGCCTATGTGAACAAAATTTAAAGGACTTTGTGACATCATGCAAGTGACATTGTGATGTCATAATGGGAGTACAAAAGTGGTTTAATAATGAGTGACATTGTGATGTCATAATGGGAGTTAAGATTTGATGTTAAAATGGAGGTCACAGTGTGACATTATAATGCAAGTGACATTGTGATGTCATAATGGGAGTACTAAAATGGTTTATTAATGAGAGTGACAATGTGATGTCATATTGGGAGTTAAGATTTGATGTTAAAATGGGGTTTACAGTGTGACATCATAATGGGAGTAACATTGTGATGTCATAATGGAAGAACTAAAGTGGTTTATTAATGAGATTGACTTTGTGATGTCATAATGGGAGTGCCTATGTGACAAAAAATGGGAAGGACATTGTGACATCATAATGCAATTGACATTGTGATGTCATAGTGGGAGAACTAAACTGTTTTAATAATGAGAATGACATTGTGATGTCATAATATGAGTTAAGATTTGATGTTAAAATGGGGTTTACAGTGTGACATCATAATGCGAGTGACATTGTGATGTCTTAATGGGAGTACTAAAGTGGTTTAACAATGAGAGTGACATTGTGATGTCACAATGGGAGTTAATATTTGATGTTAAAATGTGTTTACATTGTGACATCATAATGCGATTGACATTGTGATGTCATATTGATGGTACTAAAGTGGTTTAATAATGAGAATGACATTGTGATAATATAATGGGAGTTAAGATTTTATGTTAAAATGGGGTTTACAGTGTGACATCATAATGGGAGTAACATTGTGATGTAATAATGGAAGAACTAAAGTGGTTTATTAATGAGAATGACATTGTGATGTCATAATGGGAGTGCCTATGTGTCAAAAAATTAGAAGGACATTGTGACATCATAATGTGAGTGACATTGTGTTGTCATAATGGGAGTACTAAAGTGGTTCATTAATGATAATGACATTGTTATGTCATAATGGGAGTTAAGATTTGATGTTAAAATGGTGTTTACAGTGTGACATCATAATGTGAGTGACATTGTGATGTCATGATGGAGTACTAAAGTGGTTTAATAATGAGTATGACATCGTGATGTCATGATGGGAGTTAAGATTTGATGTTAAAATGGGGTCACAGTGTGCATCATAAAGGGAGTAACATTGTGATGTCATAGTGGAAGTAATAAAGTGGTTTATTAATGAGAATGACATTGTGATGTCATAATGGGAGTGCCTATGTGACAAAAAATGGGAAGGACATTGTGACATCATAATGCGAGTGACATTGTGATGTCATAGTGGGAGAACTAAAGTGCTTTAATAATGAGAATGACATTGTGATGTCATAATAGGAGTTAAGATTTTATGTTAAAATGGGGTTTACATTGTGACATCATAATGCGATTGTCATTGTGATGTCATATTGATAGTACTAAAGTGGTTTATTAATGAGAATGACATTGTGATGTTATAATGGGAGTTAAGATTTGATGTTAAAATGTGGTTTACATTGTGACATCATAATGCGATTGTCATTGTGATGTCATAATGGAAGTACTAAAGTGGTTTATTAATGAGAATGAGATTGTGATATCATAAAGGGAGTTAAGATTTGATGTAAAATTGGGGTTTTCAGTGTGACATCATAATGCAAGTGACATTATGATGTCATAATGGGAGTACTAAAATGGTTTATTAATGAGAGTGACATTGTGATGTCATTTTGGGAGTTAAGATTTGATGTTAAAATGGGGTTTACAGTGTGACATCATAATGGGAGTAACATTGTCATGTCATCATGGAAGAACTAAAGTGGTTTATTAATGAGAATGACTTTGTGATGTCATAATGGGAGTGCCTATGTGACAAAAAATGGGAAGGACATTGTGACATCATAATGCAATTGACATTGTGATGTCATAGTGGGAGAACTAAAGTGATTTAATAATGAGAATGACATTGTGATGTCATAATATGAGTTAAGATTTGATGTTAAAATGGGGTTTACAGTGTGACATCATAATGCGAGTGACATTGTGATGTCTTAATGGGAGTACTAAAGTGGTTTAATAATGAGAGTGACATTGTGATGTCATAATGGGAGTTAAGATTTGATGTTAAAATGGTGTTTACAGTGTGACATCATAATGCGAGTGACATTGTGATGTCATAATGGGAGTAGTAAAATTGTTTAATAATGATAATGACATTGTGATGTCATAATGGGAGTTAATATTTGATGTTAAAATGGGGTTTACAGTGTGACATAAAATGCGAGTGACATTGTGATGTCATAATGGAGTACAAAAGTGGTTTAATAATGAGATTGACATTGTGATGTCATAATGGGAGTTAAGATTTGATGTTAAAATGGGGGTCACAGTGTGACATCAAAATGGGAGTAACATTGTGATGTCATAATGGGAGTACTAAAGTGCTTTATTAATGATAATGACATTGTGATGTCATATTCAGAGATAAGTTTTGATGTTAAAATGTGTTTACAGTGTGACTTCATAATGCGACTGACATTGTGATGTCATAATGGGAGTACTAAAATGGTTTAATAATGAGAATGACATTGTGATGTCATAATGGGAGTTAAGATTTGATGTTAAAATAGGGTTTACAGTGTGACATCATAATGGGAGTAACATTGTGATGTCATAATGGAAGAACTAAAGTGGTTTATTAATGAGAATGACATTGTGATGTCATATTTGGAGTGCCTATGTGACAAAAAATGGGAAGGACTTTGTGACATCATAATGCGAGTGACATTGTGATGTCATAATGGGAGCACTAAAGTGGTTTATTAATTAATTAATTAATTTATTTATTTATTACCAGTTATTTATATAGCGCACACATATTCCACAGCGCTTTACAGAGAGAATATTTGCCCATTAACATCTGTCCCTGCCCCAGTGGAGCTTACAATCTATATTCCCTAACACATGTTCACACACATACACACTTGTGGTCAAATTTGAGGGTAGCCAATTAACCTACCAGTATTAATGATAATGACATTGTGATGTCATAATGGGAGTTAAGATTTGATGTTAAAATGGTGTTTACAGTGTGACATCATAATGCGAGTGACATTGTGATGTCATATTGGGAGTACTAAAATGGTTTAATAATGTGAATGACATAATGATGTTGTAATGGGTGTTAAGATTTGATGTTAAAATGGGGTTTACAGTGTGACATCATAATGGGAGTAACATTTTGATGTCATAATGGAAGAACTAAAGTGGTTTATTAATGAGAATGACTTTGTGATGTCATAATGGGAGTGCCTATGTGACAAAAAATGGGAAGGACATTGTGACATCATAATGCAATTGACATTGTGATGTCATAGTGGGAGAACTAAAGTGCTTCAATAATGAGAATGACATTGTGATGTCATAATATGAGTTAAGATTTGATGTTACAATGGGGTTTGCAGTGTGACATCATAATGCGAGTGACATTGTGATGTCTTAATGGGAGTACTAAAGTGGTTTAATAATAGAGTGTCATTGTGATGTCACAATGGGAGTTAATATTTGATGTTAAAATGTGTTTACATTGTGACATCATAATGCTATTGACATTGTGATGTCATATTGATAGGACTAAAGTGGTTTAAAAATGAGAATGACATTGTGATAATATAATGGGAGTTAAGATTTGATGTTAAAATGGGGTCACAGTGTGCATCATAATGGGAGTAACATTGTGATGTCATAGTGGAAGTAATAAAGTGGTTTATTAATGAGAATGACATTGTGATGTCATAATGGGAGTGCCTATGTGACAAAAAATGGGAAGGACATTGTGACATCATAATGCGAGTGACATTGTGATGTCATAGTGGGAGAACTAAAGTGCTTTAATAATGAGAATGACATTGTGATGTCATAATAGGAGTTAAGATTTGATGTTAAAATGGGGTTTACATTGTGACATCATAATGCGATTGTCATTGTGATGTCATTTTGATAGTACTAAAGTGGTTTAATAATGAGAATGACATTGTGATGTTATAATGGGAGTTAAGATTTGATGTTAATATGGGGTTTACAGTGTGACATCATAATGGGAATAACATTGTGATATCATAGTGGAAGTACTAAAGTGGTTTATTAATGAGAATGACATTGTGATATCATAATGGGAGTTAAGATTTGATGTTAAAATGGTGTTTACAGTGTGAATTCATAATGCGAGTGACATTGTGATGTCATAAATGGAGTTCTAAAGTGGTTTATTATTGAGAGTGACATTGTGATGTCATAATGGGAGTTAAGATTTGATGTTAAAATGGGGTTTACATTGTGACATCATAATGCGATTGTCATTGTGATGTCATATTGATAGTACTAAAGTGGTTTATTAATGAGAATGACATTGTGATATCATAATGGGAGTTAAGATTTGATGTTAAAATGGGGTTCACAGTGTGACATCATAATGGGAGTAACATTGTGATGTCATAGTGGAAGTACTAAAGTGGTTTATTAATGAGAATGACATTGTGATATCATAAAGGGAGTTAAGATTTGATGTAAAATTGGGGTTTTCAGTGTGACATCATAATGCAAGTGATTTATGATGTCATAATGGGAGTACTAAAATGGTTTATTAATGAGAGTGACATTGTGATGTCATTTTGGGAGTTAAGATTTGATGTTAAAATGGGGTTTACAGTGTGACATCATAATGGGAGTAACATTGTGATGTCATCATGGAAGAACTAAAGTGGTTTATTAATGAGAATGACTTTGTGATGTCATAATGGGAGTGCCTATGTGACAAAAAATGGGAAGGACATTGTGACATCATAATGCAATTGACATTGTGATGTCATAGTGGGAGAACTAAAGTGATTTAATAATGAGAATGACATTGTGATGTCATAATATGAGTTAAGATTTGATGTTAAAATGGGGTTTACAGTGTGACATCATAATGCGAGTGACATTGTGATATCTTAATGGGAGTACTAAAGTGGTTTAATAATGAGAGTGACATTGTGATGTCATAATGGGAGTTAAGATTTGATGTTAAAATGGTGTTTACAGTGTGACATCATAATGCGAGTGACATTGTGATGTCATAATGGGAGTAGTAATATTGTTTAATAATGATAATGACATTGTGATGTCATAATGGGAGTTAATATTTGATGTTAAAATGGGGTTTACAGTGTGACATAAAATGCGAGTGACATTGTGATGTCATAATGGAGTACAAAAGTGGTTTAATAATGAGATTGACATTGTGATGTCATAATGGGAGTTAAGATTTGATGTTAAAATGGGGGTCACAGTGTGACATCAAAATGGGAGTAACATTGTGATGTCATAATGGGAGTACTAAAGTGCTTTATTAATGATAATGACATTGTGATGTCATATTCAGAGATAAGTTTTGATGTTAAAATGTGTTTACAGTGTGACTTCATAATGCGACTGACATTGTGATGTCATAATGGGAGTACTAAAATGGTTTAATAATGAGAATGACATTGTGATGTCATAATGGGAGTTAAGATTTGATGTTAAAATAGGGTTTACAGTGTGACATCATAATGGGAGTAACATTGTGATGTCATAATGGAAGAACTAAAGTGGTTTATTAATGAGAATGACATTGTGATGTCATATTTGGAGTGCCTATGTGACAAAAAATGGGAAGGACTTTGTGACATCATAATGCGAGTGACATTGTGATGTCATAATGGGAGCACTAAAGTGGTTTATTAATTAATTAATTTATTTATTTATTTATTACCAGTTATTTATATAGCGCACACATATTCCACAGCGCTTTACAGAGAGAATATTTGCCCATTCACATCTGTCCCTGCCCCAGTGGAGCTTACAATCTATATTCCCTAACACATGTTCACACACATACACACTTGTGGTCAAATTTGAGGGTAGCCAATTAACCTACCAGTATTAATGATAATGACATTGTGATGTCATAATGGGAGTTAAGATTTGATGTTAAAATGGTGTTTACAGTGTGACATCATAATGCGAGTGACATTGTGATGTCATATTGGGAGTACTAAAATGGTTTAATAATGTGAATGACATAATGATGTTGTAATGGGTGTTAAGATTTGATGTTAAAATGGGGTTTACAGTGTGACATCATAATGGGAGTAACATTTTGATGTCATAATGGAAGAACTAAAGTGGTTTATTAATGAGAATGACTTTGTGATGTCATAATGGGAGTGCCTATGTGACAAAAAATGGGAAGGACATTGTGACATCATAATGCAATTGACATTGTGATGTCATAGTGGGAGAACTAAAGTGCTTCAATAATGAGAATGACATTGTGATGTCATAATATGAGTTAAGATTTGATGTTACAATGGGGTTTACAGTGTGACATCATAATGCGAGTGACATTGTGATGTCTTAATGGGAGTACTAAAGTGGTTTAATAATAGAGTGTCATTGTGATGTCACAATGGGAGTTAATATTTGATGTTAAAATGTGTTTACATTGTGACATCATAATGCTATTGACATTGTGATGTCATATTGATAGGACTAAAGTGGTTTAAAAATGAGAATGACATTGTGATAATATAATGGGAGTTAAGATTTGATGTTAAAATGGGGTCACAGTGTGCATCATAATGGGAGTAACATTGTAATGTCATAGTGGAAGTAATAAAGTGGTTTATTAATGAGAATGACATTGTGATGTCATAATGGGAGTGCCTATGTGACAAAAAATGGGAAGGACATTGTGACATCATAATGCGAGTGACATTGTGATGTCATAGTGGGAGAACTAAAGTGCTTTAATAATGAGAATGACATTGTGATGTCATAATAGGAGTTAAGATTTGATGTTAAAATGGGGTTTACATTGTGACATCATAATGCGATTGTCATTGTGATGTCATTTTGATAGTACTAAAGTGGTTTAATAATGAGAATGACATTGTGATGTTATAATGGGAGTTTAGATTTGATGTTAAAATGGGGTTCACAGTGTGACATCATAATGGGAGTAACATTGTGATGTCATAGTGGAAGTACTAAAGTGGTTTATTAATGAGAATGACATTGTGATGTCATAATGGGAGTTAAGATTTGATGTGAAATTTGGGTTTTCAGTGTGACATCATAATGCAAGTGACATTATGATGTCATAATGGGAGTACTAAAATGGTTTATTAATGAGAGTGACATTGTGATGTCATTTTGGGAGTTAAGATTTGATGTTAAAATGGGGTTTACAGTGTGACATCATAATGGGAGTAACATTGTGATGTCATAATGGAAGAACTAAAGTGGTTTATTAATGAGAATGACTTTGTTATGTCAAAATGCGAGTGCCTATGTGACAAAAAATGGGAAGGACATTGTGACATCATAATGCAATTGACATTGTGATGTCATAGTGGGAGAACTAAAGTGATTTAATAATGAGAATGACATTGTGATGTCATAATATGAGTTAAGATTTGATGTTAAAATGGGGTTTACAGTGTGACATCATAATGCGAGTGACATTGTGATGTCTTAATGGGAGTACTAAAGTGGTTTAATAATGAGAGTGACATTGTGATGTCATAATGGGAGTTAAGATTTGATGTTAAAATGGTGTTTACAGTGTGACATCATAATGCGAGTGACATTGTGATGTCATAATGTGAGTAGTAAAATTGTTTAATAATGATAATGACATTGTGATGTCATAATGGGAGTTAATATTTGATGTTAAAATGGGGTTTACAGTGTGACATAAAATGCGAGTGACATTGTGATGTCATAATGGAGTACAAAAGTGGTTTAATAATGAGATTGACATTGTGATGTCATAATGGGAGTTAAGATTTGATGTTAAAATGGGGGTCACAGTGTGACATCAAAATGGGAGTAACATTGTGATGTCATAATGGGAGTACTAAAGTGCTTTATTAATGATAATGACATTGTGATGTCATAATCGGAGAAAAGTTTTGATGTTAAAATGTGTTTACAGTGTGACTTCATAATGCGACTGACATTGTGATGTTATAATGGGAGTACTAAAATGGTTTAATAATGAGAATTACATTGTGATGTCATAATGGGAGTTAAGTTTTGATGTTAAAATAGGGTTTACAGTGTGACATCATAATGGGAGTAACATTGTGATGTCATAATGGAAGAACTAAAGTGGTTTATTAATGAGAATGACATTGTGATGTCATATTTGGAGTGCCTATGTGACAAAAAATGGGAAGGACTTTGTGACATCATAATGCGAGTGACATTGTGATGTCATAATGGGAGCACTAAAGTGGTTTATTAATTAATTAATTTATTTATTTATTTATTACCAGTTATTTATATAGCGCACACATATTCCGCAGCGCTTTACAGAGAGAATATTTGCCCATTCACATCTGTCCCTGCCCCAGTGGAGCTTACAATCTATATTCCCTAACACATGTTCACACACATACACACTTGTGGTCAATTTTGAGGGTAGCCAATTAACCTACCAGTATTAATGATAATGACATTGTGATGTCATAATGGGAGTTAAGATTTGATGTTAAAATGGTGTTTACAGTGTGACATCATAATGCGAGTGACATTGTGATGTCATATTGGGAGTACTAAAATGGTTTAATAATGTGAATGACATAGTGATGTTGTAATGGGTGTTAAGATTTGATGTTAAAATGGGGTTCACAGTGTGACATCATAATGGGAGTAACATTTTGATGTCATAGTGGAAGTACTAAAGTGGTTTATTAATGAGAATGAGATTGTGATATCATAATGGGAGTTAAGATTTGATGTTAAATTGGTGTTTTCAGTGTGACATCATAATGCAAGTGGCATTGTGATGTCATAATGGGAGTACTAAAATGGTTTATTAATGAGAGTGACAATGTGATGTCATATTGGGAGTTAAGATTTGATGTTAAAATGGGGTTTACAGTGTGACATCATAATGGGAGTAACATTTTGATGTCATAATGGAAGAACTAAAGTGGTTTATTAATGAGAATGACTTTGTGATGTCATAATGGGAGTGCCTATGTGACAAAAAATGGGAAGGACATTGTGACATCATATTGCAATTGACATTGTGATGTCATAGTGGGAGAACTAAAGTGCTTTAATAATGAGAATGACATTGTGATGTCATAATATGAGTTAAGATTTGATGTTAAAATGGGGTTTACAGTGTGACATCATAATGCGAGTGACATTGTGATGTCTTAATGGGAGTACTAAAGTGGTTTAATAATGAGAGTGACATTGTGATGTCACAATGGGAGTTAATATTTGATGTTAAAATGTGTTTACATTGTGACATCATAATGCGATTGACATTGTGATGTCATATTGATAGGACTAAAGTGGTTTAATAATGAGAATGACATTGTGATAATATAATGGGAGTTAAGATTTTATGTTAAAATGGGGTTTACAGTGTGACATCATAATGGGAGTAACATTGTGATGTAATAATGGAAGAACTAAAGTGGTTTATTAATGAGAATGACATTGTGATGTCATAATGGGAGTGCCTATGTGACAAAAAATGAAAAGGACATTGTGACATCATAATGCGAGTGACATTGTGATGTCATAATGGGAGTACTAAAGTGCTTTAATAATGAGAATGACATTGTGATGTCATAATGGGAGTTAAGAATTGATGTTAAAATGAGGTTTACATTGTGACATCATAATGCGATTGTCATTGTGATGTCATATTGATAGTACTAAAGTGGTTTAATAATGAGAATGACATTGTGATGTTATAATGGTAGTTAAGAATTGATGTTAAAATGGGGTTCACAGTGTGACATCATAATGGGAGTAACATTGTGATGTCATAGTGGAAGTACTAAAGTTGTTTATTAATGAGAATGACATTGTGATATCATAATGGGAGTTAAGATTTGATGTTAAAATGGGGTTTACAGTGTGAATTCATAATGCGAGTGACATTGTGATGTCATAATGGGAGTGCCTATGTGACAAAAAATGGGAAGGACATTGTGACGTCATAATGCAATTGACATTGTGATGTCATAGTGGGAGAACTAAACTGCTTTAATAATGAGAATGACATTGTGATGTCATAATATGAGTTAAGATTTGATGTTAAAATGGGGTTTACAGTGTGACATCATAATGCGAGTGACATTGTGATGTCTTAATGGGAGTACTAAAGTGGTTTAACAATGAGAGTGACATTGTGATGTCACAATGGGAGTTAATATTTGATGTTAAAATGTGTTTACATTGTGACATCATAATGCGATTGACATTGTGATGTCATATTGATGGTACTAAAGTGGTTTAATAATGAGAATGACATTGTGATAATATAATGGGAGTTAAGATTTTATGTTAAAATGGGGTTTACAGTGTGACATCATAATGGGAGTAACATTGTGATGTAATAATGGAAGAACTAAAGTGGTTTATTAATGAGAATGACATTGTGATGTCATAATGGGAGAGCCTATGTTACAAAAAATGAGAAGGACATTGTGACATCATAATGTGAGTGACATTGTGTTGTCATAATGGGAGTACTAAAGTGGTTCATTAATGATAATGACATTGTTATGTCATAATGGGAGTTAAGATTTGATGTTAAAATGGTGTTTACAGTGTGACATCATAATGTGAGTGACATTGTGATGTCATGATGGAGTACTAAAGTGGTTTAATAATGAGTATGACATCGTGATGTCATGATGGGAGTTAAGATTTGATGTTAAAATGGGGTCACAGTGTGCATCATAATAGGAGTAACATTGTGATGTCATAGTGGAAGTAATAAAGTGGTTTATTAATGAGAATGACATTGTGATGTCATAATGGGAGTGCCTATGTGACAAAATATGGGAAGGACATTGTGACATCATAATGCGAGTGACATTGTGATGTCATAGTGGGAGAACTAAAGTGCTTTAATAATGAGAATGACATTGTGATGTCATAATAGGAGTTAAGATTTGATGTTAAAATGGGGTTTACATTGTGACATCATAATGCGATTGTCATTGTGATGTCATATTGATAGTACTAAAGTGGTTTTATAATGAGAATGACATTGTGATGTTATAATGGGAGTTAAGATTTGATGTTAAAATGGGGTTCACAGTGTGACATCATAATGGGAGTAACATTGTAATGTCATAGTGGAAGTACTAAAGTGGTTTATTAATGAGAATGACATTGTGATATCATAATGGGAGTTAAGATTTGATGTTAAAATGGGGTTTACAGTGTGAATTCATAATGCGAGTGACATTGTGATGTCATAATGGGAGTTCTAAAGTGGTTTATTAATGAGAGTAACATTGTGATGTCATAATGGGAGTTAAGATTTGATGTTAAAATGGGGTTTACATTGTGACATCATAATGCGATTGTCATTGTGATGTCATATTGATAGTACTAAAGTGGTTTATTAATGAGAATGACATTGTGATTTCATAATGGGAGTTAAGATTTGATGTTAAAATGGGGATCACAGTGTGACATCATAATGGGAGTAACATTGTGATGTCATAGTGGAAGTACTAAAGTGGTTTATTAATGAGAATGACATTATGATATCATAAAGGGAGTTAAGATTTGATGTGAAATTGGGGTTTTCAGTGTGACATCATAATGCAAGTGACATTATGATGTCATAATGGGAGTACTAAAATGGTTTATTAATGAGAGTGACATTGTGATGTCATTTTGGGAGTTAAGATTTGATGTTAAAATGGGGTTTACAGTGTGACATCATAATGGGAGTAACATTGTGATGTCATAATGGAGAACTAAAGTGGTTTATTAATGAGAATGACTTTGTGATGTCATAATGGGAGTTAAGATTTGATGTTAAAATGGTGTTTACAGTGTGACATCATAATGCGAGTGACATTGTGATGTCATAATGGGAGAACTAAAGTGGTTTAATAATGAGAGTGACATTGTGATGTCATAATGGGAGTTAAGATTTGATGTTAAAATGGTGTTTACAGTGTGACATCATAATGCGAGTGACATTGTGATGTCATAATGGGAGTAGAAAAATTGTTTAATAATGATAATGACATTGTGATGTCATAATGGGAGTTAATATTTGATGTTAAAATGGGGTTTACAGTGTGACATAAAATGCGAGTGACATTGTGATGTCATAATGGAGTACAAAAGTGGTTTAATAATGAGATTGACATTGTGATATCATAATGGGAGTTAAGATTTGATGTTAAAATGGGGGTCACAGTGTGACATCAAAATGGGAGTAACATTGTGATGTCATAATGGGAGTACTAAATTGGTTTATTAATGATAATGACATTGTGATGTCATAATCAGAGATAAGTTTTGATGTTAAAATGTGTTTACAGTGTGACTTCATAATGTGACTGACATTGTGATGTCATAATGGGAGTACTAAAATGGTTTAATAATGAGAATGACATTGTGATGTCATAATGGGAGTTAAGATTTGATGTTAAAATAGGGTTTACAGTGTGACATCATAATGGGAGTAACATTGTGATGTCAAAATGGAAGAACTAAAGTGGTTTATTAATGAGAATGACATTGTGATGTCATATTTGGAGTGCCTATGTGACAAAAAATGGGAAGGACTTTGTGACATCATAATGCAAGTGACATTGTGATGTCATAATGGGAGCACTAAAGTGGTTTATTAATTAATTAATTTATTTATTTATTTATTACCAGTTATTTATATAGCGCACACATATTCCGCAGCGCTTTACAGAGAGAATATTTGCCCATTCACATCTGTCCCTGCCCCAGTGGAGCTTACAATCTATATTCCCTAACACATGCTCACACACATACACAATTGTGGTCAATTTTGAGGGTAGCCAATTAACCTACCAGAATTAATGATAATGACATTGTGATGTCATAATGGGAGTTAAGATTTGATGTTAAAATGGTGTTTACAGTGTGACATCATAATGCGAGTGACATTGTGATGTCATATTGGGAGTACTAAAATGGTTTAATAATGAGAATGACATAGTGATGTTATAATGGGTGTTAAGATTTGATGTTAAAATGGGGTTCACAGTGTGACATCATAATGGGAGTTACATTGTGATGTCATAGTGGAAGTACTAAAGTGGTTTATTAATGAGAATGAGATTGTGATATCATAATGGGAGTTAAGATTTGATGTTAAATTGGCGTTTTCAGTGTGACATCATAATGCAAGTGACATTGTGATGTCATAATGGGAGTAGTAAAACGGTTTATTAATGAGAGTGACAATGTGATGTCATATTGGGAGTTAAAATTTGATGTTAAAATGGGGTTTACAGTGTGACATCATAATGGGAGTAACATTGTGATGTAATAATGGAAGAACTAAAGTGGTTTATTAATGAGAATTACATTGTGATGTCATAATGGGAGTGCCTATGTGACAAAAAATGAAAAGGACATTGTGACATCATAATGCGAGTGACATTGTGATGTCATAATGGGAGTACTAAAGTGCTTTAATAATGAGAATGACATTGTGATGTCATAATGGGAGTTAAGAATTGATGTTAAAATGAGGTTTACATTGTGACATCATAATGCGATTGTCATTGTGATGTCATATTGATAGTACTAAAGTGGTTTAATAATGAGAATGACATTGTGATGTTATAATGGTATTTAAGAATTGATGTTAAAATGGGGTTCACAGTGTGACATCATAATGGGAGTAACATTGTGATGTCATAGTGGAAGAACTAAAGTGGTTTATTAATGAGAATGACATTGTGATATCATAATGGGAGTTAAGATTTGATGTTAAATTGGGGTTTTCAGTGTGACATCATTATGCAAGTGACATTGTGATGTCATAATGGGAGTACTAAAATGGTTTATTAATGAGAGTGACAATGTGATGTTATATTGGGAGTTAAGATTTGATGTTAAAATGGGGTTTACAGTGTGACATCATAATGGGAGTAACATTGTGATGTCATAATGGAAGAACTAAAGTGGTTTATTAATGAGAATGACTTTGTGATGTCATAATGGGAGTGCCTATGTGACAAAAAATGGGAAGGACATTGTGACATCATAATGCAATTGACATTGTGATGTCATAGTGGGAGAAATAAAGTGCTTTAATAATGAGAATGACATTGTGATGTCATAATATGAGTTAAGATTTGATGTTAAAATGGGGTTTACAGTGTGACATCATAATGCGAGTGACATTGTGATGTCTTAATGGGAGTACTAAAGTGGTTTAATAATGAGAGTGACATTGTGATGTCACAATGGGAGTTAATATTTGATGTTAAAATGTGTTTACATTGTGACATCATAATGCGATTGACATTGTGATGTCATATTGATAGGACTAAAGTGGTTTAATAATGAGAATGACATTGTGATAATATAATGGGAGTTAAGATTTTATGTTAAAATGGGGTTTACAGTGTGACATCATAATGGGAGTAACATTGTGATGTAATAATGGAAGAACTAAAGTGGTTTATTAATGAGAATTACATTGTGATGTCATAATGGGAGTGCCTATGTGACAAAAAATGAAAAGGACATTGTGACATCATAATGCGAGTGACATTGTGATGTCATAATGGGAGTACTAAAGTGCTTTAATAATGAGAATGACATTGTGATGTCATAATGGGAGTTAAGAATTGATGTTAAAATGAGGTTTACATTGTGACATCATAATGCGATTGTCATTGTGATGTCATATTGATAGTACTAAAGTGGTTTAATAATGAGAATGACATTGTGATGTTATAATGGTAGTTAAGAATTGATGTTAAAATGGGGTTCACAGTGTGACATCATAATGGGAGTAACATTGTGATGTCATAGTGGAAGTACTAAAGTGGTTTATTAATGAGAATGACATTGTGATATCATAATGGGAGTTAAGATTTGATGTTAAATTGGGGTTTTCAGTGTGACATCATAATGCAAGTGACATTGTGATGTCATAATGGGAGTACTAAAATGGTTTATTAATGAGAGTGACAATGTGATGTCATATTGGGAGTTAAGATTTGATGTTAAAATGGGGTTTACAGTGTGACATCATAATGGGAGTAACATTGTGATGTCATAATGGAAGAACTAAAGTGGTTTATTAATGAGAATGACTTTGTGATGTCATAATGGGAGTGCCTATGTGACAAAAAATGGGAAGGACATTGTGACATCATAATGCAATTCACATTGTGATGTCATAGTGGGAGAACTAAACTGCTTTAATAATGAGAATGACATTGTGATGTCATAATATGAGTTAAGATTTGATGTTAAAATGGGGTTTACAGTGTGACATCATAATGCGAGTGACATTGTGATGTCTTAATGGGAGTACTAAAGTGGTTTAACAATGAGAGTGACATTGTGATGTCACAATGGGAGTTAATATTTGATGTTAAAATGTGTGTACATTGTGACATCATAATGCGATTGACATTGTGATGTCATATTGATGGTACTAAAGTGGTTTAATAATGAGAATGACATTGTGATAATATAATGGGAGTTAAGATTTTATGTTAAAATGGGGTTTACAGTGTGACATCATAATGTGAGTGACATTGTGATGTCATGATGGAGTACTAAAGTGGTTTAATAATGAGTATGACATCGTGATGTCATGATGGGAGTTAAGATTTGATGTTAAAATGGGGTCACAGTGTGCATCATAATGGGAGTAACATTGTGATGTCATAGTGGAAGTAATAAAGTGGTTTATTAATGAGAATGACATTGTGATGTCATAATGGGAGTGCCTATGTGACAAAAAATGGGAAGGACATTGTGACATCATAATGCGAGTGACATTGTGATGTCATAGTGGGAGAACTAAAGTGGTTTAATAATGAGAATGACATTGTGATGTTATAATGGGAGTTAAGATTTGATGTTAAAATGGGGTTCACAGTGTGACATCATAATGGGAGTAACATTATGATGTCATAGTGGAAGTACTAAAGTGGTTTATTAATGAGAATGACATTGTGATATCATAATGGGAGTTAAGATTTGATGTTAAAATGGGGTTTACAGTGTGAATTCATAATGCGAGTGACATTGTGATGTCATAATGGGAGTTCTAAAGTGGTTTATTAATGAGAGTGACATTGTGATGTCATAATGGGAGTTAAGATTTGATGTTAAAATGGGGTTTACATTGTAACATCATAATGCGATTGTCATTGTGATGTCATATTGATAGTACTAAAGTGGTTTATTAATGAGAATGACATTGTGATATCATAATGGGAGTTAAGATTTGATGTTAAAATGGGGTTCACAGTGTGACATCATAATGGGAGTAACATTGTGATGTCATAGTGGAAGTACTAAAGTGGTTTATTAATGAGAATGACATTGTGATATCATAAAGGGAGTTAAGATTTGATGTAAAATTGGGGTTTTCGGTGTGACATCATAATGCAAGTGACATTATGATGTCATAATGGGAGTACTAAAATGGTTTATTAATGAGAGTGACATTGTGATGTCATTTTGGGAGTTAAGATTTGATGTTAAAATGGGGTTTACAGTGTGACATCATAATGCGAGTGACATTGTGATGTCTTAATGGGAGTACTAAAGTGGTTTAATAATGAGAGTGACATTGTGATGTCATAATGGGAGTTAAGATTTGAAGTTAAAATGTGTTTATATTGTGACATCATAATGCGATTGACAATGTGATGTCATATTGATAGTACTAAAGTGGTTTAATAATGAGAATGACATTGTGATAATATAATGGGAGTTAAGATTTTATGTTAGAATGGGGTTTACAGTGTGACATCATAATGGGAGTAACATTGTGATGTAATAATGGAAGAACTGAAGTGGTTTATTAATGAGAAGGACATTGTGACATCATAATGTGAGTGACATTGTGATGTCATAATGGGAGTACTAAAGTGGTTCATTAATGATAATGACATTGTTATGTCACAATGGGAGTTAAGATTTGATGTTAAAATGGTGTTTACAGTGTGACATCATAATGCGAGTGACATTGTGATGTCATAATGGGAGTACTAAAGTGGTTCATTAATGATAATGACATTGTTATGTCATAATGTGAGTTAAGATTTGATGTTAAAATGGGGTTTACAGTGTGACATCATAATGCAAGTGACATTGTGATGTCATAATGGGAGTTCTAAAATGGTTTATTAATGAGAGTGACATTGTGATGTCATATTGGGAGTTAAGATTTGATGTTAAAATGGGGTTTACTTTGTGACATCATAATGCGATTGACATTGTGATGTCATATTGATAGTACTAAAGTGGTTTAATAATGAGAATGACATTGTGATAATATAATGGGAGTTAAGATTTTATGTTAGAATGGGGTTTACAGTGTGACATCATAATGGGAGTAACATTGTGATGTAATAATGGAAGAACTAAAGTGGTTTATTAATGAGAATGACATTGTGATGTCATAATGGGAGTGACTATGTGAAAAAAATGGGAAGGACATTGTAACATCATGTGAGTGACATTGTGATGTCATAATGGTAGTAGAAAAGTGGTTTAATAATGAGAGTGACATTGTGATGTCATGATGGGAGTTAAGATTTGATGTTAAAATGCGGTTTACAGTGTGACATCATAATGTGAGTGACATTGTGATGTCATAATGGAGTACTAAAGTGGTTTAATAATGAGTATGACATTGTGATGTCATGATGGGAGTTAAGATTTGATGTTAAAATGGGGTCACAGTGTGACATCATAATGGGAGTAACATTGTGATGTCATAGTGGAAGTAATAAAGTGGTTTATTAATGAGAATGACATTGTTATGTCATAATGGGAGTGCCTATGTGACTAAAAATGGGAAGGACATTGTGACATCATAATGCAAGTGACATTGTGATGTCACAGTGGGAGAACTAAAGTGCTTTAATAATGAGAATGACATTGTGATGTCATAAATGGAGTGCCTATGTGACAAAAAATGAGAAGTACATTGTGACATTATAATGTGAGTGACATTGTGATGTCATAATGGGAGTACTAAAGTGGTTCATTAATGATAATGACATTGTTATGTCATAATCGGAGTTAAGATTTGATGTTAAAATGGTGTTTACAGTGTGACATCATAATGCGAGTGACATTGTGATGTCATAATGGGAGTACTAAAGTGGTTCATTAATCATAATGACATTGTTATGTCATAATGGGAGTTAAGATTTGATGTTAAAATGGGGTTTACATTGTGATATCATAATGCGATTGACATTGTCATGTCATATTGATAGTACTAAAGTGATTTAATAATGAGAATGACATTGTGATGTTATAATGGGAGTTAAGATTTTATGTTAAAATGGGGTACACAGTGTGACATCATAATAAGAGTAACATTGTGATGTCATAGTGGAAGTACAAAAGTGGTTTATTAATGAGAATGACATTGTGATGTCATAATGGGAGTTAAGATTTGATGTTAAATTTTGGTTTTCAGTGTGACATCATAATGCGAGTGACATTGTGATGTCATAATGGGAGTACTAAAGTGGTTCATTAATCATAATGACATTGTTATGTCATAATGGGAGTTAAGATTTGATGTTAAAATGGGGTTTACAGTGTGACATCATAATGCAAGTGACATTGTGATGTCATAATGGTAGTAATAAAGTAGTTTAATAATGAGAATGACATTGTGATGTCATAATGGGAGTTAAGATTTGATGTTAAATCGGGGTTTACAGTGTGACATCATAATGCAAGTGACATTGTGATGTCATAATTAGAGTACTAAAGTGGTTTAATAATGAGAATGTCATTGTGATGTCATAATGGGAGTTAAGATTTGATGTTAAAATGGGGTTTACAGAGTGACAACATAATGGTAGTAACAGTGTTTTGTCATAGTGGAAGTACTAAAGTGGTTTATTAATGAGAATGACATTGTTATGTCATAATGGGAGTGCCTATGTGACAAAAAAAGGGAAGGACATTGTGACATCATAATGCAAGTGACATTGTGATGTCATAGTGGGAGAACTAAAGTGCTTTAATAATGAGAATGACATTGTGATGTCATAATGGGAGTTAAGATTTGATGTTAAAATTGGGTTTACAGAGTGACATCATAATGCGAGTTAAATTGTGATGTCATAATGGGAGTACTATAGTGGTTTATTAATGATAATGACATTGTGATGTCATAATCTCAGTTAAGATTTGATGTTAAAATGGGGTTTACATTGTGATATCATAATGCGATTGACATTGTCATGTCATATTGATAGTACTAAAGTGATTTAATAATGAGAATGACATTGTGATGTTATAATTGGAGTTAAGATTTTATGTTAAAATGGAGTACACAGTGTGACATCATAATAAGAGTAACATTGTGATGTCATAGTGGAAGTACAAAAGTGGTTTATTAATGAGAATGACATTGTGATGTCATAATGGGAGTTAAGATTTGATGTTACATTTTGGTTTTCAGTGTGACATCATAATGCGAGTGACATTGTGATGTCATAATGGTAGTACTAAAGTAGTTTAAAAATGAGAATGACATTGTGATGTCATAGTGGGAGTTAAGATTTGATGTTAATTTGGGGTTTACAGTGTGACATCATAATGCGAGGGACATTGTGATGTCATAATGGAGTACTAAAGTGGTTTAATAATTAGTATGACATTTTGATGTCATAATGGGAGTTAAGATTTGATGTTAAAATGGGGGTCACAGTGTGACATCATAATGGGAGTAACATTGTGATGTCATAGTGGAAGTACTAAAGTGGTTTATTAATGAGAATGATATTGTGATGTCATAATGGGAGTGCCTATGAGACAAAAAATGGGAAGGACATTGTGACATCCTAATGCTATGACATTGTGATGTCATAGTCGGAGAACTGAAGTGCGTTAATAATGAGAATGACATTGTGATGTCATAATGTGAGTTAAGATTTGATGTTAAAACGGGGTTTACAGTGTGACATCATAATGCGAGTGACATTGTGATGTCATAATGGGAGTACTAAAGTGGTTTAATAATGAGAGTGACATTGTGATGTCATAATGGGTGTTAAGATTTGATGTTAAAATGGGGGTCACAGTCTAACATCAAAATGGGAGTAACATTGTGATGTCATCATGGGAGTACTAAAGAGGTTTATTAATGATAATGACATTGTGATGTCATAATGGGAGTTAAGATTTGATGTTAAAATGTGTTTACAGTGTGACATCATAATGCGAGTGACATTGTGATGTCATAATGGGAGTACTAAAATGGTATAATAATGATAATGACATTGTGATGTCATAATCTGAGTTAAGATTTGATGTTAAAATGGGGTTTACATTGTGACATCATAATGCGATTGACATTGTGATGTCATATTGATAGTACTAAAGTGGTTTAATAATGAGAATGACATTGTGATGTCATAATGGGAGTGAAGATTTGATGTTAAAATGTGTTTGCAGTGTGACATTATAATGGGAGTAACATTGTGATGTCATAGTGGAAGTACTAAAGTGGTTTAATAATGAGAATGACATTGTGATGTCATAATGGGAGTTAAGATTTGATGTTTAAATGGGGTTTACAGTGTGACATCATAATGGGAGAAACATTGTGATGTCATAGTGGAAGTACTAAAGTGGTTTAATAATGAGAATGATATTGTGATGTCATAATGGGAGTGCCTATGTGGCAAAAAATGTGAAGAACATTGTGACATCATAATGCGAGCGACATTGTGATGTCATAATGGGAGTACTAAAGTGGTTTATTAATGATAATGACATTGTGATGTCATAATGGGAGTTAAAATTTGATGTTAAAATGGTCTTTACAGTGTGACATCATAATGCGAGTGACATTGTGATGTCATAATGGGAGTACTAAAATGGTTTAATGATGAGAATGACATTGTGATGTCATAATGGGAGTTAGGATTTGATGTTAAAATTGGGTTTACAGTGTGACATCATAATGTGAGGGACATTGTGATGTCATAATGGAGTACTAAAGTGGTTTAATAATTAGTATGACATTGTGATGTCATAATGGGAGTTAAGATTTGATGTTAAAATGGGGGTCACAGTGTGACAACATAATGGGAGTAACATTGTGATGTCATAGTGGAAGTTCTAAAGTGGTTTATTAATGAGAATGACATTGTGATGTCATACTGGGAGTGCCTATGTGACAAAAAATGGGAAGGACATTGTGACATCATAATGTGAGTGACATTGTGATGTCATAATGGGAGTACTAAAGTTGTTTATTAATGATAATGACATTGTGATGTCATAATGGGAGTAAAGATTTGATGTTAAAATGGTGTTTACATTGTGACATCATAATGCGAGTGACATTGTGATGTCATAATGGGAGTACTAAAATGGTTTAATAATGAGAATGACATTGTGATGTCATAATGGGAGTTAAGATTTGATGTTAAAATGGGGTTTACAGTGTGACATAATGGTAGTAACATTGTTTTCTCATAGTGGAAGTACTAAAGTGGTTTATTAATGAGAATGACATTGTGACATCATAATGCAAGTGACATTGTGATGTCATAGTGGGAGAACGAAAGTGTTTTAATAATGAGAATGACATTGTGATGTCATAATGGGAGTCAAGATTTGATGTTAAAATTGGGTTTACAGTGTGACATCATAATGCGAGTGAAATTGTGATGTCATAATGGTAGTACTAAAGTAGTTTAATAATGAGAATGACATTGTGATGTCATAATGGAAGTTAAGATTTGATGTTAAATTGGGGTTTACAGTGTGACATCATAATGCAAGTGACATTGTCATGTCATAATTGGAGTACTAAAGTGGTTTAATAATGAGAATGTCATTGTGATGTCATAATGGGAGTTAAGATTTGATGTTAAAATGGGGTTTACAGTGTGACATCATAAAGGGAGTAACATTGTGATGTCATAAAGGAAGAACTAAAGTGGTTTATTAATGAGAATGACATTGTGATGTGACAATGGGAGGGCCTATGTGACAAATAATGGGAAGGACATTGTGACATCATAATGCTATGACATTGTGATGTCATAGTCGGAGAACTAAAGTGCGTTAATAATGAGAATGACATTGTGATGTCATAATGTGAGTTAAGATTTGATGTTAAAATGGGGGTCACAGTGTGACATCATAATGGGAGTAACATTGTGATGTCATAGTGGAAGTTCTAAAGTGGTTTTTTAATGAGAATGACATTGTGATGTCATAATGGGAGTTAAGATTTGATGTTAAAATGGGGTTTACAGTGTGACATCATAATGGGAGTAACATTGTGATGTAATAATGGAAGAACTAAAGTGGTTTATTAATGAGAATGACATTATGATGTCATAATGGAAGTGCCTATGTGAAAAAAATGGGAAGGACATTGTGACATCATGTGAGTGACATTGTGATGTCATAATGGAAGTACAAAAGTGGTTTAATAATGAGAGTGACATAGTGTTGTCATAATGGGAGTTAAGATTTGATGTTAAAATGGGGATTACAGTGTGACATCATAATGTGAGGGACATCGTGATGTCATAATGGAGTACTAAAGTGGTTTAATAATGAGTATGACATTGTGAAGTCATAATGGTAGTTAAGTTTTGATGTTAAAATGGGGGTCACACTGTGACATCATAATGGGAGCAACATTGTGATGTCATAGTGGAAGTACTAAAGTGGTTTATTAATGAGAATGACATTGTGATGTTATAATGGGAGTGCCTATGTGACAAAAAATTTGAAGGACATTGTGACATCATAATGCGAGTGACATTGTGATGTCATAATGGAGAACAAAAGTGGTTTAATAATGAGAATGACATTGTGATGTCATAATGGGAGTTAAGATTTGATGTTAAAATGTGTTTACAGTGTGACATCATAATGCGAATGACATTGTGATGTCATAATGGGAGTACTAAAATGGTTAAATAATGAGAATGACATTGTGATGTCATAATGGGAGTTAAGATTTGATGTTAAAATGGGGTTTACAGTGTGACATCATAATGGGAGAAACATTGTGATGTCATAGTGGATGTTCTAAAGTGGTTTATTAATGAGAATGATATTGTGATGTCATAATGGGAGTGCCTATGTGACAAAAAATGGGAAGGACATTGTGACATCATAATGTGAGTGACATTGTAATGTCATGATGGGAGTACTAAAATGGTTTAATAATGATAATGACATTGTGATGTCATAATGAGAGTTAAGATTTGATGTTAAAATGTGTTTACAGTGTGACATCATAATGCGAGTGACATTGTGATGTCATAATGGGAGTACTAAAATGGTTTAATAATGAAAATGACATTGTGATGTCATAATGGGAGTTAAGATTTGATGTTAAAATGGGGTTTACAGTGTGACATCATAATGGGAGTAACATTGTTATGTCATAATGGAAGAACTAAAGTGGTTTATTAATGAGAATGACATTGTGATGTCATAATGGGAGTGCCTATGTGACAAAAAATGAGAAGGACATTGTGACATCATAATGTGAGTGACATTGTAATGTCATGATGGGAGTACTAAAATGGTTTAATAATGATAATGACATTGTGATGTCATAATGAGAGTTAAGATTTGATGTTAAAATGTGTTTACAGTGTGACATCATAATGCGAGTGACATTGTGATGTCATAATGGGAGTACTAAAATGGTTTAATAATGAAAATGACATTGTGATGTCATAATGGGAGTTAAGATTTGATGTTAAAATTGGGTTTACATTGTGACATCATAATGGGAGTAACATTGTTATGTCATAATGGAAGAACTAAAGTGGTTTATTAATGAGAATGACATTGTGATGTCATAATGGGAGTGCCTATGTGACAAAAAATGGGAAAGACATTGTGACATTATAATGCGAGTGACATTGTGATGTCATAATGGGAGTACTAAAGTGGTTTATTAATGATAATGACATTGTGATGTCATAATGGGAGTTAAGATTTGAAGTTAAAATGGTGTTTACAGTGTGACATCATAATGCGAGTGACATTGTGATGTCATAATGGAGTACAAAAGAGGTTTAATAATGAGAATGACATTGTTATGTCATATTGGGAGTTAAGATTTGATGTTAAAATGGGGTTTACAGTGTGACATCATAATGGGAGTAACATTGTTATGTCATAATGGAAGAACTAAAGTGATTTATTAATGAGAATGATATTGTGATGTCATTATGGGAGTGCCTATGTGACAAAAAATGGGAAGGACATTGTGACATCATAATGTGAGTGACATTGTAATGTCATGATGGGAGTACTAAAATGGTTTATTAATGATAATGACATTGTGATGTCATAATGAGAGTTAAGATTTGATGTTAAAATGTGTTTACAGTGTGACATCATAATGCGAGTGACATTGTGATGTCATAATGGGAGTACTAAAATGGTTAAATAATGAGAATGACATTGTGATGTTATAATGGGAGTTAAGATTTGATGTTAAAATGGGGTTTACAGTGTGACATCATAATGGGAGAAACATTGTGATGTCATAGTGGATGTTCTAAAGTGGTTTATTAATGAGAATGATATTGTGATGTCATAATGGGAGTGCCTATGTGACAAAAAATGGGAAGGACATTGTGACATCATAATGTGAGTGACATTGTAATGTCATGATGGGAGTACTAAAATGGTTTAATAATGATAATGACATTGTGATGTCATAATGAGAGTTAAGATTTGATGTTAAAATGTGTTTACAGTGTGACATCATAATGCGAGTGACATTGTGATGTCATAATGGGAGTACTAAAATGGTTTAATAATGAGAATGACATTGTGATGTCATAATGGGAGTTAAGATTTGATGTTAAAATGGGGTTTACAGTGTGACATCATAATGGGAGTAACATTGTTATGTCATAATGGAAGAACTAAAGTGGTTTATTAATGAGAATGACATTGTGATGTCATAATGGGAGTGCCTATGTGACAAAAAATGGGAAAGACATTGTGACATTATAATGCGAGTGACATTGTGATGTCATAATGGGAGTACTAAAGTGGTTTATTAATGATAATGTCATTGTGATGTCATAATGGGAGTTAAGATTTGAAGTTAAAATGGTGTTTACAGTGTGACATCATAATGCGAGTGACATTGTGATGTCATAATGGGAGTACTAATATGGTTTAATAATGAGAATGACATTGTGATGTCATAATGGGAGTTAAGATTTGAAGTTAAAATTGGGTTTATAGTGTGACATCATAATGCGAGTGACATTGTGATGTCATAATGGAGTACAAAAGAGGTTTAATAATGAGAATGACATTGTGATGTCATAATGGGAGTTAAGATTTGATGTTAAAATGGGGTTTACAGTGTGACATCATAATGGGAGTAACATTGTTATTTCATAATGGAACAACTAAAATGGTTTATTAATGAGAATGATATTGTGATGTCATTATGGGAGTGCCTATGTGACAAAAAATGGGAAGGACATTGTGACATCATAATGCAAGTGACATTGTGATGTCATAATGGGAGTACTAAAGTGGTTTATTAATGATAATGACATTGTGATGTCATAATTGGAGTAAAGATTTGATGTTAAAATGGTGTTTACATTGTGACATCATAATGCAAGTGACATTGTGATGTCATAATGGGAGTACTAAAATGGTTTAATAATGAGAATGACATTGTGATGTCATAATGGGAGTTAAGATTTGATGTTAAAATGGGGTTTACAGTGTGACATCATAATGGGAGTAACATTGTTATGTCATAATGGAAGAACTAAAGTGGTTTATTAATGAGAATGATATTGTGATGTCATTATGGGAGTGCCTATGTGACAAAAAATGGGAAGGACATTGTGACATCATAATGCAAGTGACATTGTGATGTCATAATGGGAGTACTAAAATGGTTTAATAATGAGAATGACATTGTGATGTCATAATGAGAGTTAAGATTTGATGTTAAAATGGGGTTTACAGTGTGACATCATAATGGGAGTAACATTGTTATGTCATAATGGAAGAACTAAAGTGGTTTATTAATGAGAATGACTTTGTGATGTCATAATGGGAGTGCCTATGTGACAAAAAATGGGAAAGACATTGGGACATTATAAGGCGAGTGACATTGTGATGTCATAATGGGAGTACTAAAGTGGTTTATTAATGATAATGACATTGTGATGTTATAAAGGGAGTTAAGATTTGATGTTAAAATGGGGTTTACAGTGTGACATCATAATGGGAGTAACATTGTTGTGATGTCATATTGATAGTACTAAAGTTGTTTAATAATGAGAATGACATTGTGATGTTATAAAGGGAGTTAAGATTTGATGTTAAAATGAGGTTTACAGTGTGACATCATAATGGGAGTAACATTGTGATGTAATAATGGAAGAACTAAAGTGGTTTATTAATGAGAATGACATTATGATGTCAAAATGGAAGTGCCTATGTGAAAAAAATGGGAAGGACATTGTGACATCATGTGAGTGACATTGTGATGTCATAATGGAAGTACAAAAGTGGTTTAATAATGAGAGTGACATAGTGTTGTCATAATGGGAGTTAAGATTTGATGTTAAAATGGGGGTCACAATGTGACATCATAATGGGAGCAACATTGTGATGTCATAGTGGAAGTACTAAAGTGGTTTATTAATGAGAATGACATTGTGATGTTATAATGGGAGTGCCTATGTGACAAAAAATTTGAAGGACATTGTGACATCATAATGCGAGTGACATTGTGATGTCATAATGGAGAACAAAAGTGGTTTAATAATGAGAATGACATTGTGATGTCATAATGGGAGTTAAGATTTGATGTTAAAATGTGTTTACAGTGTGACATCATAATGCGAGTGACATTGTGATGTCATAATGGGAGTACTAAAATGGTTAAATAATGAGAATGACATTGTGATGTCATAATGGGAGTTAAGATTTGATGTTAAAATGGGGTTTACAGTGTGACATCATAATGGGAGAAACATTGTGATGTCATAGTGGATGTTCTAAAGTGGTTTATTAATGAGAATGATATTGTGATGTCATAATGGGAGTGCCTATGTGACAAAAAATGGGAAGGACATTGTGACATCATAATGTGAGTGACATTGTAATGTCATGATGGGAGTACTAAAATGGTTTAATAATGATAATGACATTGTGATGTCATAATGAGAGTTAAGATTTGATGTTAAAATGTGTTTACAGTGTGACATCATAATGCGAGTGACATTGTGATGTCATAATGGGAGTACTAAAATGGTTTAATAATGAAAATGACATTGTGATGTCATAATGGGAGTTAAGATTTGATGTTAAAATGGGGTTTACAGTGTGACATCATAATGGGAGTAACATTGTTATGTCATAATGGAAGAACTAAAGTGGTTTATTAATGAGAATGACATTGTGATGTCATAATGGGAGTGCCTATGTGACAAAAAATGAGAAGGACATTGTGACATCATAATGTGAGTGACATTGTAATGTCATGATGGGAGTACTAAAATGGTTTAATAATGATAATGACATTGTGATGTCATAATGAGAGTTAAGATTTGATGTTAAAATGTGTTTACAGTGTGACATCATAATGCGAGTGACATTGTGATGTCATAATGGGAGTACTAAAATGGTTTAATAATGAAAATGACATTGTGATGTCATAATGGGAGTTAAAATTTGATGTTAAAATGGGGTTTACAGTGTGACATCATAATGGGAGTAACATTGTTATGTCATAATGGAAGAACTAAAGTGGTTTATTAATGAGAATGACATTGTGATGTCATAATGGGAGTGCCTATGTGACAAAAAATGGGAAAGACATTGTGACATTATAATGCGAGTGACATTGTGATGTCATAATGGGAGTACTAAAGTGGTTTATTAATGATAATGACATTGTGATGTCATAATGGGAGTTAAGATTTGAAGTTAAAATGGTGTTTACAGTGTGACATCATAATGCGAGTGACATTGTGATGTCATAATGGAGTACAAAAGAGGTTTAATAATGAGAATGACATTGTGATGTCATAATGGGAGTTAAGATTTGATGTTAAAATGGGGTTTACAGTGTGACATCATAATGGGAGTAACATTGTTATGTCATAATGGAAGAACTAAAGTGGTTTATTAATGAGAATGATATTGTGATGTCATTATGGGAGTGCCTATGTGACAAAAAATGGGAAGGACATTGTGACATCATAATGCAAGTGACATTGTGATGTCATAATGGGAGTACTAAAGTGGTTTATTAATGATAATGACATTGTGATGTCATAATTGGAGTAAAGATTTGATGTTAAAATGGTGTTTACATTGTGACATCATAATGCGAGTGACATTGTGATGTCACAATGGGAGTACTAAAATGGTTAAATAATGAGAATGACATTGTGATGTCATAATGGGAGTTAAGATTTGATGTTAAAATGGGGTTTACAGTGTGACATCATAATGGGAGAAACATTGTGATGTCATAGTGGATGTTCTAAAGTGGTTTATTAATGAGAATGATATTGTGATGTCATAATGGGAGTGCCTATGTGACAAAAAATGGGAAGGACATTGTGACATCATAATGTGAGTGACATTGTAATGTCATGATGGGAGTACTAAAATGGTTTAATAATGATAATGACATTGTGATGTCATAATGAGAGTTAAGATTTGATGTTAAAATGTGTTTACAGTGTGACATCATAATGCGAGTGACATTGTGATGTCATAATGGGAGTACTAAAATGGTTTAATAATGAAAATGACATTGTGATGTCATAATGGGAGTTAAGATTTGATGTTAAAATGGGGTTTACAGTGTGACATCATAATGGGAGTAACATTGTTATGTCATAATGGAAGAACTAAAGTGGTTTATTAATGAGAATGACATTGTGATGTCATAATGGGAGTGCCTATGTGACAAAAAATGAGAAGGACATTGTGACATCATAATGTGAGTGACATTGTAATGTCATGATGGGAGTACTAAAATGGTTTAATAATGATAATGACATTGTGATGTCATAATGAGAGTTAAGATTTGATGTTAAAATGTGTTTACAGTGTGACATCATAATGCGAGTGACATTGTGATGTCATAATGGGAGTACTAAAATGGTTTAATAATGAAAATGACATTGTGATGTCATAATGGGAGTTAAGATTTGATGTTAAAATTGGGTTTACATTGTGACATCATAATGGGAGTAACATTGTTATGTCATAATGGAAGAACTAAAGTGGTTTATTAATGAGAATGACATTGTGATGTCATAATGGGAGTGCCTATGTGACAAAAAATGGGAAAGACATTGTGACATTATAATGCGAGTGACATTGTGATGTCATAATGGGAGTACTAAAGTGGTTTATTAATGATAATGACATTGTGATGTCATAATGGGAGTTAAGATTTGAAGTTAAAATGGTGTTTACAGTGTGACATCATAATGCGAGTGACATTGTGATGTCATAATGGAGTACAAAAGAGGTTTAATAATGAGAATGACATTGTTATGTCATATTGGGAGTTAAGATTTGATGTTAAAATGGGGTTTACAGTGTGACATCATAATGGGAGTAACATTGTTATGTCATAATGGAAGAACTAAAGTGATTTATTAATGAGAATGATATTGTGATGTCATTATGGGAGTGCCTATGTGACAAAAAATGGGAAGGACATTGTGACATCATAATGTGAGTGACATTGTAATGTCATGATGGGAGTACTAAAATGGTTTATTAATGATAATGACATTGTGATGTCATAATGAGAGTTAAGATTTGATGTTAAAATGTGTTTACAGTTTGACATCATAATGCGAGTGACATTGTGATGTCATAATGGGAGTACTAAAATGGTTAAATAATGAGAATGACTTTGTGATGTTATAATGGGAGTTAAGATTTGATGTTAAAATGGGGTTTACAGTGTGACATCATAATGGGAGAAACATTGTGATGTCATAGTGGATGTTCTAAAGTGGTTTATTAATGAGAATGATATTGTGATGTCATAATGGGAGTGCCTATGTGACAAAAAATGGGAAGGACATTGTGACATCATAATGTGAGTGACATTGTAATGTCATGATGGGAGTACTAAAATGGTTTAATAATGATAATGACATTGTGATGTCATAATGAGAGTTAAGATTTGATGTTAAAATGTGTTTACAGTGTGACATCATAATGCGAGTGACATTGTGATGTCATAATGGGAGTACTAAAATGGTTTAATAATGAGAATGACATTGTGATGTCATAATGGGAGTTAAGATTTGATGTTAAAATGGGGTTTACAGTGTGACATCATAATGGGAGTAACATTGTTATGTCATAATGGAAGAACTAAAGTGGTTTATTAATGAGAATGACATTGTGATGTCATAATGGGAGTGCCTATGTGACAAAAAATGGGAAAGACATTGTGACATTATAATGCGAGTGACATTGTGATGTCATAATGGGAGTACTAAAGTGGTTTATTAATGATAATGTCATTGTGATGTCATAATGGGAGTTAAGATTTGAAGTTAAAATGGTGTTTACAGTGTGACATCATAATGCGAGTGACATTGTGATGTCATAATGGGAGTACTAATATGGTTTAATAATGAGAATGACATTGTGATGTCATAATGGGAGTTAAGATTTGAAGTTAAAATTGGGTTTATAGTGTGACATCATAATGCGAGTGACATTGTGATGTCATAATGGAGTACAAAAGAGGTTTAATAATGAGAATGACATTGTGATGTCATAATGGGAGTTAAGATTTGATGTTAAAATGGGGTTTACAGTGTGACATCATAATGGGAGTAACATTGTTATTTCATAATGGAACAACTAAAATGGTTTATTAATGAGAATGATATTGTGATGTCATTATGGGAGTGCCTATGTGACAAAAAATGGGAAGGACATTGTGACATCATAATGCAAGTGACATTGTGATGTCATAATGGGAGTACTAAAGTGGTTTATTAATGATAATGACATTGTGATGTCATAATTGGAGTAAAGATTTGATGTTAAAATGGTGTTTACATTGTGACATCATAATGCAAGTGACATTGTGATGTCATAATGGGAGTACTAAAATGGTTTAATAATGAGAATGACATTGTGATGTCATAATGGGAGTTAAGATTTGATGTTAAAATGGGGTTTACAGTGTGACATCATAATGGGAGTAACATTGTTATGTCATAATGGAAGAACTAAAGTGGTTTATTAATGAGAATGATATTGTGATGTCATTATGGGAGTGCCTATGTGACAAAAAATGGGAAGGACATTGTGACATCATAATGCAAGTGACATTGTGATGTCATAATGGGAGTACTAAAATGGTATAATAATGAGAATGACATTGTGATGTCATAATGAGAGTTAAGATTTGATGTTAAAATGGGGTTTACAGTGTGACATCATAATGGGAGTAACATTGTTATGTCATAATGGAAGAACTAAAGTGGTTTATTAATGAGAATGACTTTGTGATGTCATAATGGGAGTGCCTATGTGACAAAAAATGGGAAAGACATTGGGACATTATAAGGCGAGTGACATTGTGATGTCATAATGGGAGTACTAAAGTGGTTTATTAATGATAATGACATTGTGATGTTATAAAGGGAGTTAAGATTTGATGTTAAAATGGGGTTTACAGTGTGACATCATAATGGGAGTAACATTGTTGTGATGTCATATTGATAGTACTAAAGTTGTTTAATAATGAGAATGACATTGTGATGTTATAAAGGGAGTTAAGATTTGATGTTAAAATGAGGTTTACAGTGTGACATCATAATGGGAGTAACATTGTGATGTAATAATGGAAGAACTAAAGTGGTTTATTAATGAGAATGACATTATGATGTCATAATGGAAGTGCCTATGTGAAAAAAATGGGAAGGACATTGTGACATCATGTGAGTGACATTGTGATGTCATAATGGAAGTACAAAAGTGGTTTAATAATGAGAGTGACATAGTGTTGTCATAATGGGAGTTAAGATTTGATGTTAAAATGGGGGTCACAATGTGACATCATAATGGGAGCAACATTGTGATGTCATAGTGGAAGTACTAAAGTGGTTTATTAATGAGAATGACATTGTGATGTTATAATGGGAGTGCCTATGTGACAAAAAATTTGAAGGACATTGTGACATCATAATGCGAGTGACATTGTGATGTCATAATGGAGAACAAAAGTGGTTTAATAATGAGAATGACATTGTGATGTCATAATGGGAGTTAAGATTTGATGTTAAAATGTGTTTACAGTGTGACATCATAATGCGAGTGACATTGTGATGTCATAATGGGAGTACTAAAATGGTTAAATAATGAGAATGACATTGTGATGTCATAATGGGAGTTAAGATTTGATGTTAAAATGGGGTTTACAGTGTGACATCATAATGGGAGAAACATTGTGATGTCATAGTGGATGTTCTAAAGTGGTTTATTAATGAGAATGATATTGTGATGTCATAATGGGAGTGCCTATGTGACAAAAAATGGGAAGGACATTGTGACATCATAATGTGAGTGACATTGTAATGTCATGATGGGAGTACTAAAATGGTTTAATAATGATAATGACATTGTGATGTCATAATGAGAGTTAAGATTTGATGTTAAAATGTGTTTACAGTGTGACATCATAATGCGAGTGACATTGTGATGTCATAATGGGAGTACTAAAATGGTTTAATAATGAAAATGACATTGTGATGTCATAATGGGAGTTAAGATTTGATGTTAAAATGGGGTTTACAGTGTGACATCATAATGGGAGTAACATTGTTATGTCATAATGGAAGAACTAAAGTGGTTTATTAATGAGAATGACATTGTGATGTCATAATGGGAGTGCCTATGTGACAAAAAATGAGAAGGACATTGTGACATCATAATGTGAGTGACATTGTAATGTCATGATGGGAGTACTAAAATGGTTTAATAATGATAATGACATTGTGATGTCATAATGAGAGTTAAGATTTGATGTTAAAATGTGTTTACAGTGTGACATCATAATGCGAGTGACATTGTGATGTCATAATGGGAGTACTAAAATGGTTTAATAATGAAAATGACATTGTGATGTCATAATGGGAGTTAAAATTTGATGTTAAAATGGGGTTTACAGTGTGACATCATAATGGGAGTAACATTGTTATGTCATAATGGAAGAACTAAAGTGGTTTATTAATGAGAATGACATTGTGATGTCATAATGGGAGTGCCTATGTGACAAAAAATGGGAAAGACATTGTGACATTATAATGCGAGTGACATTGTGATGTCATAATGGGAGTACTAAAGTGGTTTATTAATGATAATGACATTGTGATGTCATAATGGGAGTTAAGATTTGAAGTTAAAATGGTGTTTACAGTGTGACATCATAATGCGAGTGACATTGTGATGTCATAATGGAGTACAAAAGAGGTTTAATAATGAGAATGACATTGTGATGTCATAATGGGAGTTAAGATTTGATGTTAAAATGGGGTTTACAGTGTGACATCATAATGGGAGTAACATTGTTATGTCATAATGGAAGAACTAAAGTGGTTTATTAATGAGAATGATATTGTGATGTCATTATGGGAGTGCCTATGTGACAAAAAATGGGAAGGACATTGTGACATCATAATGCAAGTGACATTGTGATGTCATAATGGGAGTACTAAAGTGGTTTATTAATGATAATGACATTGTGATGTCATAATTGGAGTAAAGATTTGATGTTAAAATGGTGTTTACATTGTGACATCATAATGCGAGTGACATTGTGATGTCACAATGGGAGTACTAAAATGGTTTAATAATGAGAATGACATTGTGATGTCATAATGGGAGTTAAGATTTGATGTTAAAATGGGGTTTACAGAGTGACATCATAATGGTAGTAACATTGTTTTGTCATAGTGGAAGTACAAAAGTGGTTTATTAATGAGAATGACATTGTGATGTCATAATGGGAGTGCCTATGTGAAAAAAATGGGAAGGACATTGTGACATCATGTGAGTGACATTGTGATGTCATATTGGAAGTACAAAAGTGGTTTAATAATGAGAGTGACATAGTGTTGTCATAATGGGAGTTAAGATTTGATGTTAAAATGGGGGTCACACTGTGACATCATAATGGGAGCAACATTGTGATGTCATAGTGGAAGTACTAAAGTGGTTTATTAATGAGAATGACATTGTGATGTCATAATGGGAGTGCCTATGTGACAAAAAATTTGAAGGACATTGTGACATCATAATGTGAGTGACATTGTAATGTCATGATGGGAGTTCTAAAATGGTTTATTAATGATAATGACATTGTGATGTCATAATGAGAGTTAAGATTTGATGTTAAAATGTGTTTACAGTGTGACATCATAATGCGAGTGACATTGTGATGTCATAATGGGAGTACTAAAATGGTTTAATAATGAGAATGACATTGTGATGTCATAATGGGAGTTAAGATTTGATGTTAAAATGGGGTTTACAGTGTGACATCATAATGGGAGTAACATTGTTATGTCATAATGGAAGAACTAAAGTGGTTTATTAATGAGAATGACATTGTGATGTCATAATGGGAGTGCCTATGTGACAAAAAATGGGAAAGACATTGTGACATTATAATGCGAGTGACATTGTGATGTCATAATGGGAGTACTAAAGTGGTTTATTAATGATAATGACATTGTGATGTCATAATGGGAGTTAAGATTTGAAGTTAAAATGGTGTTTACAGTGTGAAATCATTATGCGAGTGACATTGTGATGTCATAATGGAGTACAAAAGAGGTTTAATAATGAGAATGACATTGTGATGTCATAATGGGAGTTAAGATTTGATGTTAAAATGGGGTTTACAGTGTGACATCATAATGGGAGTAACATTGTTATGTCATAATGGAAGAACTAAAGTGGTTTATTAATGAGAATGATATTGTGATGTCATTATGGGAGTGCCTATGTGACAAAAAATGGGAAGGACATTGTGACATCATAATGCAAGTGACATTGTGATGTCATAATGGGAGTACTAAAGTGGTTTATTAATGATAATGACATTGTGATGTCATAATTGGAGTAAAGATTTGATGTTAAAATGGTGTTTACATTGTGACATCATAATGCGAGTGACATTGTGATGTCACAATGGGAGTACTAAAATGGTTTAATAATGAGAATGACATTGTGATGTCATAATGGGAGTTAAGATTTGATGTTAAAATGGGGTTTACAGAGTGACATCATAATGGTAGTAACATTGTTTTGTCATAGTGGAAGTACAAAAGTGGTTTATTAATGAGAATGACATTGTGATGTCATAATGGGAGTGCCTATGTGAAAAAAATGGGAAGGACATTGTGACATCATGTGAGTGACATTGTGATGTCATATTGGAAGTACAAAAGTGGTTTAATAATGAGAGTGACATAGTGTTGTCATAATGGGAGTTAAGATTTGATGTTAAAATGGGGGTCACACTGTGACATCATAATGGGAGCAACATTGTGATGTCATAGTGGAAGTACTAAAGTGGTTTATTAATGAGAATGACATTGTGATGTCATAATGGGAGTGCCTATGTGACAAAAAATTTGAAGGACATTGTGACATCATAATGTGAGTGACATTGTAATGTCATGATGGGAGTTCTAAAATGGTTTATTAATGATAATGACATTGTGATGTCATAATGAGAGTTAAGATTTGATGTTAAAATGTGTTTACAGTGTGACATCATAATGCGAGTGACATTGTGATGTCATAATGGGAGTACTAAAATGGTTTAATAATGAGAATGACATTGTGATGTCATAATGGGAGTTAAGATTTGATGTTAAAATGGGGTTTACAGTGTGACATCATAATGGGAGTAACATTGTTATGTCATAATGGAAGAACTAAAGTGGTTTATTAATGAGAATGACATTGTGATGTCATAATGGGAGTGCCTATGTGACAAAAAATGGGAAAGACATTGTGACATTATAATGCGAGTGACATTGTGATGTCATAATGGGAGTACTAAAGTGGTTTATTAATGATAATGACATTGTGATGTCATAAGGGGAGTTAAGATTTGAAGTTAAAATGGTGTTTACAGTGTGACATCATAATGCGAGTGACATTGTGATGTCATAATGGGAGTACTAATATGGTTTAATAATGAGAATGACATTGTGATGTCATAATGGGAGTTAAGATTTGAAGTTAAAATTGGGTTTATAGTGTGACATCATAATGCGAGTGACATTGGGATGTCATAATGGAGTACAAAAGAGGTTTAATAATGAGAATGACATTGTGATGTCATAATGGGAGTTAAGATTTGATGTTAAAATGGGGTTTACAGTGTGACATCATAATGGGAGTAACATTGTTATTTCATAATGGAAGAACTAAAGTGGTTTATTAATGAGAATGATATTGTGATGTCATTATGGGAGTGCCTATGTGACAAAAAATGGGAAGGACATTGTGACATCATAATGCAAGTGACATTGTGATGTCATAATGGGAGTACTAAAGTGGTTTATTAATGATAATGACATTGTGATGTCATAATTGGAGTAAAGATTTGATGTTAAAATGGTGTTTACATTGTGACATCATAATGCAAGTGACATTGTGATGTCATAATGGGAGTACTAAAATGGTTTAATAATGAGAATGACATTGTGATGTCATAATGGGAGTTAAGATTTGATGTTAAAATGGGGTTTACAGTTTGACATCATAATGGGAGTAACATTGTTATGTCATAATGGAAGAACTAAAGTGGTTTATTAATGAGAATGATATTGTGATGTCATTATGGGAGTGCTTATGTGACAAAAAATGGGAAGGACATTGTGACATCATAATGCAAGTGACATTGTGATGTCATAATGGGAGTACTAAAGTGGTTTATTAATGATAATGACATTGTGATGTCATAATTGGAGTAAAGATTTGATGTTAAAATGGTGTTTACATTGTGACATCATAATGCGAGTGACATTGTGATGTCACAATGGGAGTACTAAAATGGTTTAATAATGAGAATGACATTGTGATGTCATAATGGGAGTTAAGATTTGATGTTAAAATGGGGTTTACAGAGTGACATCATAATGGTAGTAACATTGTTTTGTCATAGTGGAAGTACAAAAGTGGTTTATTAATGAGAATGACATTGTGATGTCATAATGGGAGTGCCTATGTGAAAAAAATGGGAAGGACATTGTGACATCATGTGAGTGACATTGTGATGTCATATTGGAAGTACAAAAGTGGTTTAATAATGAGAGTGACATAGTGTTGTCATAATGGGAGTTAAGATTTGATGTTAAAATGGGGGTCACACTGTGACATCATAATGGGAGCAACATTGTGATGTCATAGTGGAAGTACTAAAGTGGTTTATTAATGAGAATGACATTGTGATGTCATAATGGGAGTGCCTATGTGACAAAAAATTTGAAGGACATTGTGACATCATAATGTGAGTGACATTGTAATGTCATGATGGGAGTTCTAAAATGGTTTATTAATGATAATGACATTGTGATGTCATAATGAGAGTTAAGATTTGATGTTAAAATGTGTTTACAGTGTGACATCATAATGCGAGTGACATTGTGATGTCATAATGGGAGTACTAAAATGGTTTAATAATGAGAATGACATTGTGATGTCATAATGGGAGTTAAGATTTGATGTTAAAATGGGGTTTACAGTGTGACATCATAATGGGAGTAACATTGTTATGTCATAATGGAAGAACTAAAGTGGTTTATTAATGAGAATGACATTGTGATGTCATAATGGGAGTGCCTATGTGACAAAAAATGGGAAAGACATTGTGACATTATAATGCGAGTGACATTGTGATGTCATAATGGGAGTACTAAAGTGGTTTATTAATGATAATGACATTGTGATGTCATAATGGGAGTTAAGATTTGAAGTTAAAATGGTGTTTACAGTGTGAAATCATTATGCGAGTGACATTGTGATGTCATAATGGAGTACAAAAGAGGTTTAATAATGAGAATGACATTGTGATGTCATAATGGGAGTTAAGATTTGATGTTAAAATGGGGTTTACAGTGTGACATCATAATGGGAGTAACATTGTTATGTCATAATGGAAGAACTAAAGTGGTTTATTAATGAGAATGATATTGTGATGTCATTATGGGAGTGCCTATGTGACAAAAAATGGGAAGGACATTGTGACATCATAATGCAAGTGACATTGTGATGTCATAATGGGAGTACTAAAGTGGTTTATTAATGATAATGACATTGTGATGTCATAATTGGAGTAAAGATTTGATGTTAAAATGGTGTTTACATTGTGACATCATAATGCGAGTGACATTGTGATGTCACAATGGGAGTACTAAAATGGTTTAATAATGAGAATGACATTGTGATGTCATAATGGGAGTTAAGATTTGATGTTAAAATGGGGTTTACAGAGTGACATCATAATGGTAGTAACATTGTTTTGTCATAGTGGAAGTACAAAAGTGGTTTATTAATGAGAATGACATTGTGATGTCATAATGGGAGTGCCTATGTGAAAAAAATGGGAAGGACATTGTGACATCATGTGAGTGACATTGTGATGTCATATTGGAAGTACAAAAGTGGTTTAATAATGAGAGTGACATAGTGTTGTCATAATGGGAGTTAAGATTTGATGTTAAAATGGGGGTCACACTGTGACATCATAATGGGAGCAACATTGTGATGTCATAGTGGAAGTACTAAAGTGGTTTATTAATGAGAATGACATTGTGATGTCATAATGGGAGTGCCTATGTGACAAAAAATTTGAAGGACATTGTGACATCATAATGTGAGTGACATTGTAATGTCATGATGGGAGTTCTAAAATGGTTTATTAATGATAATGACATTGTGATGTCATAATGAGAGTTAAGATTTGATGTTAAAATGTGTTTACAGTGTGACATCATAATGCGAGTGACATTGTGATGTCATAATGGGAGTACTAAAATGGTTTAATAATGAGAATGACATTGTGATGTCATAATGGGAGTTAAGATTTGATGTTAAAATGGGGTTTACAGTGTGACATCATAATGGGAGTAACATTGTTATGTCATAATGGAAGAACTAAAGTGGTTTATTAATGAGAATGACATTGTGATGTCATAATGGGAGTGCCTATGTGACAAAAAATGGGAAAGACATTGTGACATTATAATGCGAGTGACATTGTGATGTCATAATGGGAGTACTAAAGTGGTTTATTAATGATAATGACATTGTGATGTCATAAGGGGAGTTAAGATTTGAAGTTAAAATGGTGTTTACAGTGTGACATCATAATGCGAGTGACATTGTGATGTCATAATGGGAGTACTAATATGGTTTAATAATGAGAATGACATTGTGATGTCATAATGGGAGTTAAGATTTGAAGTTAAAATTGGGTTTATAGTGTGACATCATAATGCGAGTGACATTGGGATGTCATAATGGAGTACAAAAGAGGTTTAATAATGAGAATGACATTGTGATGTCATAATGGGAGTTAAGATTTGATGTTAAAATGGGGTTTACAGTGTGACATCATAATGGGAGTAACATTGTTATTTCATAATGGAAGAACTAAAGTGGTTTATTAATGAGAATGATATTGTGATGTCATTATGGGAGTGCCTATGTGACAAAAAATGGGAAGGACATTGTGACATCATAATGCAAGTGACATTGTGATGTCATAATGGGAGTACTAAAGTGGTTTATTAATGATAATGACATTGTGATGTCATAATTGGAGTAAAGATTTGATGTTAAAATGGTGTTTACATTGTGACATCATAATGCAAGTGACATTGTGATGTCATAATGGGAGTACTAAAATGGTTTAATAATGAGAATGACATTGTGATGTCATAATGGGAGTTAAGATTTGATGTTAAAATGGGGTTTACAGTTTGACATCATAATGGGAGTAACATTGTTATGTCATAATGGAAGAACTAAAGTGGTTTATTAATGAGAATGATATTGTGATGTCATTATGGGAGTGCTTATGTGACAAAAAATGGGAAGGACATTGTGACATCATAATGCAAGTGACATTGTGATGTCATAATGGGAGTACTAAAATGGTTTAATAATGAGAATGACATTGTGATTTCATAATGGGAGTTAAGATTTGATGTTAAAATGGGGTTTACAGTGTGACATCATAATGGGAGTAACATTGTTATGTCATAATGGAAGAACTAAAGTGGTTTATTAATGAGAATGACTTTGTGATGTCATAATGGGAGTGCCTATGTGACAAAAAATGGGAAAGACATTGGGACATTATAAGGCGAGTGACATTGTGATGTCATAATGGGAGTACTAAAGTGGTTTATTAATGATAATGACATTGTGATGTCATAATGGGAGTTAAGATTTGAAGTTAAAATGGTGTTTACAGTGTGACATCATAATGCGAGTGACATTGTGATGTCATAATGGGAGTACTAAAATTGTTTAATAGTGAGAATGACATTGTGATGTCATAATGGGAGTTAAGATTTGATGTTAAAATGTGTTTACAGTGTGACATCATAATGCGAGTGACATTGTGATGTCATAATGGGAGTACTAAAATGGTTTAATAATGAGAATGACATTGTGATGTCATAATGGGAGTTAAGATTTGATGTTAAAATGGGGTTTACAGAGTGACATCATAATGGTAGTAACATTGTTATGTCATAATGGAAGAACTAAAGTGGTTTATTAATGAGAATGACATTGTGATGTCATAATGGGAGTGCCTATGTGACAAAAAATGGGAAAGACATTGTGACATTATAATGCGAGTGACATTGTGATGTCATAATGGGAGTACTAAAGTGGTTTATTAATGATAATGTCATTGTGATGTCATAATGGGAGTTAAGATTTGAAGTTAAAATGGTGTTTACAGTGTGACATCATAATGCGAGTGACATTGTGATGTCATAATGGGAGTACTAATATGGTTTAATAATGAGAATGACATTGTGATGTCATAATGGGAGTTAAGATTTGAAGTTAAAATTGGGTTTATAGTGTGACATCATAATGCGAGTGACATTGTGATGTCATAATGGAGTACAAAAGAGGTTTAATAATGAGAATGACATTGTGATGTCATAATGGGAGTTAAGATTTGATGTTAAAATGGGGTTTACAGTGTGACATCATAATGGGAGTAACATTGTTATTTCATAATGGAACAACTAAAATGGTTTATTAATGAGAATGATATTGTGATGTCATTATGGGAGTGCCTATGTTACAAAAAATGGGAAGGCCATTGTGACATCATAATGCAAGTGACATTGTGATGTCATAATGGGAGTACTAAAGTGGTTTATTAATGATAATGACATTGTGATGTCATAATTGGAGTAAAGATTTGATGTTAAAATGGTGTTTACATTGTGACATCATAATGCAATTGACATTGTGATGTCATAATGGGAGTACTAAAATGGTTTAATAATGAGAATGACATTGTGATGTCATAATGGGAGTTAAGATTTGATGTTAAAATGGGGTTTACAGTGTGACATCATAATGGGAGTAACATTGTTATGTCATAATGGAAGAACTAAAGTGGTTTATTAATGAGAATGATATTGTGATGTCATTATGGGAGTGCCTATGTGACAAAAAATGGGAAGGACATTGTGACATCATAATGCAAGTGACATTGTGATGTCATAATGGGAGTACTAAAATGGTTTAATAATGAGAATGACATTGTGATGTCATAATGAGAGTTAAGATTTGATGTTAAAATGGGGTTTACAGTGTGACATCATAATGGGAGTAACATTGTTATGTCATAATGGAAGAACTAAAGTGGTTTATTAATGAGAATGACTTTGTGATGTCATAATGGGAGTGCCTATGTGACAAAAAATGGGAAAGACATTGGGACATTATAAGGCGAGTGACATTGTGATGTCATAATGGGAGTACTAAAGTGGTTTAATAATGAGAGTGACATAGTGTTGTCATAATGGGAGTTAAGATTTGATGTTAAAATGGGGATTACAGTGTGACATCATAATGTGAGGGACATCGTGATGTCATAATGGTGTACTAAAGTGGTTTAATAATGAGTATGACATTGTGATGTCATAATGGGAGTTAAGATTTGATGTTAAAATGGGGGTCACACTGTGACATCATAAGGTGAGAAACATTGTGATGTCATAGTGGATGTTCTAAAGTGGTTTATTAATGAGAATGATATTGTGATGTCATAATGGGAGTGCCTATGTGACAAAAAATGGGAAGGACATTGTGACATCATAATGTGAGTGACACTGTAATGTCATGATGGGAGTACTAAAATGGTTTAATAATGATAATGACATTGTGATGTCATAATGAGAGTTAAGATTTGATGTTAAAATGTGTTTACAGTGTGACATCATAATGCGAGTGACATTGTGATGTCATAATGGGAGTACTAAAATGGTTTAATAATGAGAATGACATTGTGATGTCATAATGGGAGTTAAGATTTGATGTTAAAATGGGGTTTACAGTGTGACATCATAATGGGAGTAACATTGTTATGTCATAATGGAAGAACTAAAGTGGTTTATTAATGAGAATGACATTGTGATGTCATAATGGGAGTGCCTATGTGACAAAAAATGGGAAAGACATTGTGACATTATAATGCGAGTGACATTGTGATGTCATAATGGGAGTACTAAAGTGGTTTATTAATGATAATGACATTGTGATGTCATAATGGGAGTTAAGATTTGATGTTAAAATAGTGTTTACAGTGTGACATCATAATGCGAGTGACATTGTGATGTCATAATGGGAGTACTAAAATGGTTTAATAATGAGAATGACATTGTGATGTCATAATGGGAGTTAAGATTTGATGTTAAAATGGGGTTTACAGTGTGACATCATAATGGGAGTAACATTGTTATGTCATAATGGAAGAACTAAAGTGGTTTATTAATGAGAATGACATTGTGATGTCATAATGGGAGTGCCTATGTGACAAAAAATGGGAAAGACATTGTGACATTATAATGCGAGTGACATTGTGATGTCTTAATGGGAGTACTAAAGTGGTTTATTAATGATAATGTCATTGTGATGTCATAATGGGAGTTAAGATTTGAAGTTAAAATGGTGTTTACAGTGTGACATCATAATGCGAGTGACATTGTGATGTCATAATGGGAGTACTAATATGGTTTAATAATGAGAATGACATTGTGATGTCATAATGGGAGTTAAGATTTGAAGTTAAAATTGGGTTTATAGTGTGACATCATAATGCGAGTGACATTGTGATGTCATAATGGAGTACAAAAGAGGTTTAATAATGAGAATGACATTGTGATGTCATAATGGGAGTTAAGATTTGATGTTAAAATGGGGTTTACAGTGTGACATCATAATGGGAGTAACATTGTTATTTCATAATGGAAGAACTAAAGTGGTTTATTAATGAGAATGATATTGTGATGTCATTATGGGAGTGCCTATGTGACAAAAAATGGGAAGGACATTGTGACATCATAATGCAAGTGACATTGTGATGTCATAATGGGAGTACTAAAATGGTTTAATAATGAGAATGACATTGTGATGTCATAATGGGAGTTAAGATTTGATGTTAAAATTGGGTTTACAGTGTGACATCATAATGGGAGTAACATTGTTATGTCATAATGGAAGAACTAAAGTGGTTTATTAATGAGAATGACTTTGTGATGTCATAATGGGAGTGCCTATGTGACAAAAAATGGGAAAGACATTGGGACATTATAAGGCGAGTGACATTGTGATGTCATAATGGGAGTACTAAAGTGGTTTATTAATGATAATGACATTGTGATGTCATAATGGGAGTTAAGATTTGAAGTTAAAATGGTGTTTACAGTGTGACATCATAATGCGAGTGACATTGTGATGTCATAATGGGAGTACTAAAATGGTTTAATAATGAGAATGACATTGTGATGTCATAATGGGAGTTAAGATTTGATGTTAAAATGGGGTTTACAGTGTGACATCATAATGGGAGTAACATTGTTGTGATGTCATATTGATAGTACTAAAGTTGTTTAATAATGAGAATGACATTGTGATGTTATAAAGGGAGTTAAGATTTGATGTTAAAATGGGGTTTACAGTGTGACATCATAATGGGAGTAACATTGTGATGTAATAATGGAAGAACTAAAGTGGTTTATTAATGAGAATGACATTATGATGTCATAATGGAAGTGCCTATGTGAAAAAAATGGGAAGGACATTGTGACATCATGTGAGTGACATTGTGATGTCATAATGGAAGTACAAAAGTGGTTTAATAATGAGAGTGACATAGTGTTGTCATAATGGGAGTTAAGATTTGGAGTTAAAATGGTGTTTACAGTGTGACATCATAATGCGAGTGACATTGTGATGTCATAATGGGAGTACTAATATGGTTTAATAATGAGAATGACATTGTGATGTCATAATGGGAGTTAAGATTTGAAGTTAAAATTGGGTTTATAGTGTGACATCATAATGCGAGTGACATTGGGATGTCATAATGGAGTACAAAAGAGGTTTAATAATGAGAATGACATTGTGATGTCATAATGGGAGTTAAGATTTGATGTTAAAATGGGGTTTACAGTGTGACATCATAATGGGAGTAACATTGTTATTTCATAATGGAAGAACTAAAGTGGTTTATTAATGAGAATGATATTGTGATGTCATTATGGGAGTGCCTATGTGACAAAAAATGGGAAGGACATTGTGACATCATAATGCAAGTGACATTGTGATGTCATAATGGGAGTACTAAAGTGGTTTATTAATGATAATGACATTGTGATGTCATAATTGGAGTAAAGATTTGATGTTAAAATGGTGTTTACATTGTGACATCATAATGCAAGTGACATTGTGATGTCATAATGGGAGTACTAAAATGGTTTAATAATGAGAATGACATTGTGATGTCATAATGGGAGTTAAGATTTGATGTTAAAATGGGGTTTACAGTTTGACATCATAATGGGAGTAACATTGTTATGTCATAATGGAAGAACTAAAGTGGTTTATTAATGAGAATGATATTGTGATGTCATTATGGGAGTGCTTATGTGACAAAAAATGGGAAGGACATTGTGACATCATAATGCAAGTGACATTGTGATGTCATAATGGGAGTACTAAAATGGTTTAATAATGAGAATGACATTGTGATTTCATAATGGGAGTTAAGATTTGATGTTAAAATGGGGTTTACAGTGTGACATCATAATGGGAGTAACATTGTTATGTCATAATGGAAGAACTAAAGTGGTTTATTAATGAGAATGACTTTGTGATGTCATAATGGGAGTGCCTATGTGACAAAAAATGGGAAAGACATTGGGACATTATAAGGCGAGTGACATTGTGATGTCATAATGGGAGTACTAAAGTGGTTTATTAATGATAATGACATTGTGATGTCATAATGGGAGTTAAGATTTGAAGTTAAAATGGTGTTTACAGTGTGACATCATAATGCGAGTGACATTGTGATGTCATAATGGGAGTACTAAAATTGTTTAATAGTGAGAATGACATTGTGATGTCATAATGGGAGTTAAGATTTGATGTTAAAATGTGTTTACAGTGTGACATCATAATGCGAGTGACATTGTGATGTCATAATGGGAGTACTAAAATGGTTTAATAATGAGAATGACATTGTGATGTCATAATGGGAGTTAAGATTTGATGTTAAAATGGGGTTTACAGTGTGACATCATAATGGGAGTAACATTGTTATGTCATAATGGAAGAACTAAAGTGGTTTATTAATGAGAATGACATTGTGATGTCATAATGGGAGTGCCTATGTGACAAAAAATGGGAAAGACATTGTGACATTATAATGCGAGTGACATTGTGATGTCATAATGGGAGTACTAAAGTGGTTTATTAATGATAATGACATTGTGATGTCATAATGGGAGTTAAGATTTGAAGTTAAAATAGTGTTTACAGTGTGACATCATAATGCGAGTGACATTGTGATGTCATAATGGGAGTACTAAAATGGTTTAATAATGAGAATGACATTGTGATGTCATAATGGGAGTTAAGATTTGATGTTAAAATGGGGTTTACAGTGTGACATCATAATGGGAGTAACATTGTTATGTCATAATGGAAGAACTAAAGTGGTTTATTAATGAGAATGACATTGTGATGTCATAATGGGAGTGCCTATGTGACAAAAAATGGGAAAGACATTGTGACATTATAATGCGAGTGACATTGTGATGTCTTAATGGGAGTACTAAAGTGGTTTATTAATGATAATGTCATTGTGATGTCATAATGGGAGTTAAGATTTGAAGTTAAAATGGTGTTTACAGTGTGACATCATAATGCGAGTGACATTGTGATGTCATAATGGGAGTACTAATATGGTTTAATAATGAGAATGACATTGTGATGTCATAATGGGAGTTAAGATTTGAAGTTAAAATTGGGTTTATAGTGTGACATCATAATGCGAGTGACATTGTGATGTCATAATGGAGTACAAAAGAGGTTTAATAATGAGAATGACATTGTGATGTCATAATGGGAGTTAAGATTTGATGTTAAAATGGGGTTTACAGTGTGACATCATAATGGGAGTAACATTGTTATTTCATAATGGAAGAACTAAAGTGGTTTATTAATGAGAATGATATTGTGATGTCATTATGGGAGTGCCTATGTGACAAAAAATGGGAAGGACATTGTGACATCATAATGCAAGTGACATTGTGATGTCATAATGGGAGTACTAAAATGGTTTAATAATGAGAATGACATTGTGATGTCATAATGGGAGTTAAGATTTGATGTTAAAATGGGGTTTACAGTGTGACATCATAATGGGAGTAACATTGTTATGTCATAATGGAAGAACTAAAGTGGTTTATTAATGAGAATGACTTTGTGATGTCATAATGGGAGTGCCTATGTGACAAAAAATGGGAAAGACATTGGGACATTATAAGGCGAGTGACATTGTGATGTCATAATGGGAGTACTAAAGTGGTTTATTAATGATAATGACATTGTGATGTCATAATGGGAGTTAAGATTTGAAGTTAAAATGGTGTTTACAGTGTGACATCATAATGCGAGTGACATTGTGATGTCATAATGGGAGTACTAAAATGGTTTAATAATGAGAATGACATTGTGATGTCATAATGGGAGTTAAGATTTGATGTTAAAATGGGGTTTACAGTGTGACATCATAATGGGAGTAACATTGTTGTGATGTCATATTGATAGTACTAAAGTTGTTTAATAATGAGAATGACATTGTGATGTTATAAAGGGAGTTAAGATTTGATGTTAAAATGGGGTTTACAGTGTGACATCATAATGGGAGTAACATTGTGATGTAATAATGGAAGAACTAAAGTGGTTTATTAATGAGAATGACATTATGATGTCATAATGGAAGTGCCTATGTGAAAAAAATGGGAAGGACATTGTGACATCATGTGAGTGACATTGTGATGTCATAATGGGAGTACTAAAATGGTTAAATAATGAGAGTGACATAGTGTTGTCATAATGGGAGTTAAGATTTGATGTTAAAATGGGGATTACAGTGTGACATCATAATGTGAGGGACATCGTGATGTCATAATGGAGTACTAAAGTGGTTTAATAATGAGTATGACATTGTGAAGTCATAATGGGAGTTAAGATTTGATGTTAAAATGGGGGTCACACTGTGACATCATAATGGGAGCAACATTGTGATGTCATAGTGGAAGTACTAAAGTGGTTTATTAATGAGAATGACATTGTGATGTCATAATGGGAGTGCCTATGTGACAAAAAATTTGAAGGACATTGTGACATCATAATGCGAGTGACATTGTGATGTCATAATGGAGAACAAAAGTGGTTTAATAATGAGAATGACATTGTGATGTCATAATGGGAGTTAAGATTTGATGTTAAAATGTGTTTACAGTGTGACATCATAATGCGAGTGACATTGTGATGTCATAATGGGAGTACTAAAATGGTTAAATAATGAGAATGACATTGTGATGTCATAATGGGAGTTAAGATTTGATGTTAAAATGGGGTTTACAGTGTGACATCATAATGGGAGAAACATTGTGATGTCATTGTGGATGTTCTAAAGTGGTTTATTAATGAGAATGATATTGTGATGTCATAATGGGAGTGCCTATGTGACAAAAAATGGGAAGGACATTGTGACATCATAATGTGAGTGACATTGTAATGTCATGATGGGAGTACTAAAATGGTTTAATAATGATAATGACATTGTGATGTCATAATGAGAGTTAAGATTTGATGTTAAAATGTGTTTACAGTGTGACATCATAATGCGAGTGACATTGTGATGTCATAATGGGAGTACTAAAATGGTTTAATAATGAGAATGACATTGTGATGTCATAATGGGAGTTAAGATTTGATGTTAAAATGGGGTTTACAGTGTGACATCATAATGGGAGTAACATTGTTATGTCATAATGGAAGAACTAAAGTGGTTTATTAATGAGAATGACATTGTGATGTCATAATGGGAGTGCCTATGTGACAAAAAATGGGAAAGACATTGTGACATTATAATGCGAGTGACATTGTGATGTCATAATGGGAGTACTAAAGTGGTTTATTAATGATAATGACATTGTGATGTCATAATGGGAGTTAAGATTTGAAGTTAAAATGGTGTTTACAGTGTGACATCATAATGCGAGTGACATTGTGATGTCATAATGGAGTACAAAAGAGGTTTAATAATGAGACTGACATTGTGATGTCATAATGGGAGTTAAGATTTGATGTTAAAATGGGGTTTACAGTGTGACATCATAATGGGAGTAACATTGTTATGTCATAATGGAAGAACTAAAGTGGTTTATTAATGAGAATGATATTGTGATGTCATTATGGGAGTGCCTATGTGACAAAAAATGGGAAGGACATTGTGACATCATAATGCAAGTGACATTGTGATGTCATAATGGGAGTACTAAAGTGGTTTATTAATGATAATGACATTGTGATGTCATAATTGGAGTAAAGATTTGATGTTAAAATGGTGTTTACATTGTGACATCATAATGCGAGTGACATTGTGATGTCACAATGGGAGTACTAAAATGGTTTAATAATGAGAATGACATTGTGATGTCATAATGGGAGTTAAGATTTGATGTTAAAATGGGGTTTACAGAGTGACATCATAATGGTAGTAACATTGTTTTGTCATAGTGGAAGTACAAAAGTGGTTTATTAATGAGAATGACATTGTGATGTCATAATGGGAGTGCCTATGTGAAAAAAATGGGAAGGACATTGTGACATCATGTGAGTGACATTGTGATGTCATATTGGAAGTACAAAAGTGGTTTAATAATGAGAGTGACATAGTGTTGTCATAATGGGAGTTAAGATTTGATGTTAAAATGGGGGTCACACTGTGACATCATAATGGGAGCAACATTGTGATGTCATAGTGGAAGTACTAAAGTGGTTTATTAATGAGAATGACATTGTGATGTCATAATGGGAGTGCCTATGTGACAAAAAATTTGAAGGACATTGTGACATCATAATGTGAGTGACATTGTAATGTCATGATGGGAGTTCTAAAATGGTTTATTAATGATAATGACATTGTGATGTCATAATGAGAGTTAAGATTTGATGTTAAAATGTGTTTACAGTGTGACATCATAATGCGAGTGACATTGTGATGTCATAATGGGAGTACTAAAATGGTTTAATAATGAGAATGACATTGTGATGTCATAATGGGAGTTAAGATTTGATGTTAAAATGGGGTTTACAGTGTGACATCATAATGGGAGTAACATTGTTATGTCATAATGGAAGAACTAAAGTGGTTTATTAATGAGAATGACATTGTGATGTCATAATGGGAGTTAAGATTTGATGTTAAAATGGGGTTTACAGTGTGACATCATAATGGGAGTAACATTGTTGTGATGTCATATTGATAGTACTAAAGTTGTTTAATAATGAGAATGACATTGTGATGTTATAAAGGGAGTTAAGATTTGATGTTAAAATGGGGTTTACAGTGTGACATCATAATGGGAGTAACATTGTGATGTAATAATGGAAGAACTAAAGTGGTTTATTAATGAGAATGACATTATGATGTCATAATGGAAGTGCCTATGTGAAAAAAATGGGAAGGACATTGTGACATCATGTGAGTGACATTGTGATGTCATAATGGAAGTACAAAAGTGGTTTAATAATGAGAGTGACATAGTGATGTCATAATGGGAGTTAAGATTTGATGTTAAAATGGGGATTACAGTGTGACATCATAATGTGAGGGACATCGTGATGTCATAATGGAGTACTAAAGTGGTTTAATAATGAGTATGACATTGTGAAGTCATAATGGGAGTTAAGATTTGATGTTAAAATGGGGGTCACACTGTGACATCATAATGGGAGCAACATTGTGATGTCATAGTGGAAGTACTAAAGTGGTTTATTAATGAGAATGACATTGTGATGTCATAATGGGAGTGCCTATGTGACAAAAAATTTGAAGGACATTGTGACATCATAATGCGAGTGACATTGTGATGTCATAATGGAGAACAAAAGTGGTTTAATAATGAGAATGACATTGTGATGTCATAATGGGAGTTAAGATTTGATGTTAAAATGTGTTTACAGTGTGACATCATAATGCGAGTGACATTGTGATGTCATAATGGGAGTACTAAAATGGTTAAATAATGAGAATGACATTGTGATGTCATAATGGGAGTTAAGATTTGATGTTAAAATGGGGTTTACAGTGTGACATCATAATGGGAGAAACATTGTGATGTCATAGTGGATGTTCTAAAGTGGTTTATTAATGAGAATGATATTGTGATGTCATAATGGGAGTGCCTATGTGACAAAAAATGGGAAGGACATTGTGACATCATAATGTGAGTGACATTGTAATGTCATGATGGGAGTACTAAAATGGTTTAATAATGATAATGACATTGTGATGTCATAATGAGAGTTAAGATTTGATGTTAAAATGTGTTTACAGTGTGACATCATAATGCGAGTGACATTGTGATGTCATAATGGGAGTACTAAAATGGTTTAATAATGAGAATGACATTGTGATGTCATAATGGGAGTTAAGATTTGATGTTAAAATGGGGTTTACAGTGTGACATCATAATGGGAGTAACATTGTTATGTCATAATGGAAGAACTAAAGTGGTTTATTAATGAGAATGACATTGTGATGTCATAATGGGAGTGCCTATGTGACAAAAAATGGGAAAGACATTGTGACATTATAATGCGAGTGACATTGTGATGTCATAATGGGAGTACTAAAGTGGTTTATTAATGATAATGACATTGTGATGTCATAATGGGAGTTAAGATTTGAAGTTAAAATGGTGTTTACAGTGTGACATCATAATGCGAGTGACATTGTGATGTCATAATGGAGTACAAAAGAGGTTTAATAATGAGACTGACATTGTGATGTCATAATGGGAGTTAAGATTTGATGTTAAAATGGGGTTTACAGTGTGACATCATAATGGGAGTAACATTGTTATGTCATAATGGAAGAACTAAAGTGGTTTATTAATGAGAATGATATTGTGATGTCATAATGGGAGTGCCTATGTGACAAAAAATGGGAAGGACATTGTGACATCATAATGCAAGTGACATTGTGATGTCATAATGGGAGTACTAAAGTGGTTTATTAATGATAATGACATTGTGATGTCATAATTGGAGTAAAGATTTGATGTTAAAATGGTGTTTACATTGTGACATCATAATGCGAGTGACATTGTGATGTCACAATGGGAGTACTAAAATGGTTTAATAATGAGAATGACATTGTGATGTCATAATGGGAGTTAAGATTTGATGTTAAAATGGGGTTTACAGAGTGACATCATAATGGTAGTAACATTGTTTTGTCATAGTGGAAGTACAAAAGTGGTTTATTAATGAGAATGACATTGTGATGTCATAATGGGAGTGCCTATGTGAAAAAAATGGGAAGGACATTGTGACATCATGTGAGTGACATTGTGATGTCATATTGGAAGTACAAAAGTGGTTTAATAATGAGAGTGATATAGTGTTGTCATAATGGGAGTTAAGATTTGATGTTAAAATGGGGGTCACACTGTGACATCATAATGGGAGCAACATTGTGATGTCATAGTGGAAGTACTAAAGTGGTTTATTAATGAGAATGACATTGTGATGTCATAATGGGAGTGCCTATGTGACAAAAAATTTGAAGGACATTGTGACATCATAATGTGAGTGACATTGTAATGTCATGATGGGAGTTCTAAAATGGTTTATTAATGATAATGACATTGTGATGTCATAATGAGAGTTAAGATTTGATGTTAAAATGTGTTTACAGTGTGACATCATAATGCGAGTGACATTGTGATGTCATAATGGGAGTACTAAAATGGTTTAATAATGAGAATGACATTGTGATGTCATAATGGGAGTTAAGATTTGATGTTAAAATGGGGTTTACAGTGTGACATCATAATGGGAGTAACATTGTTATGTCATAATGGAAGAACTAAAGTGGTTTATTAATGAGAATGACATTGTGATGTCATAATGGGAGTTAAGATTTGATGTTAAAATGGGGTTTACAGTGTGACATCATAATGGGAGTAACATTGTTGTGATGTCATATTGATAGTACTAAAGTTGTTTAATAATGAGAATGACATTGTGATGTCATAAAGGGAGTTAAGATTTGATGTTAAAATGCGGTTTACAGTGTGACATCATAATGGGAGTAACATTGTGATGTAATAATGGAAGAACTAAAGTGGTTTATTAATGAGAATGACATTATGATGTCATAATGGAAGTGCCTATGTGAAAAAAATGGGAAGGACATTGTGACATCATGTGAGTGACATTGTGATGTCATAATGGAAGTACAAAAGTGGTTTAATAATGAGAGTGACATAGTGTTGTCATAATGGGAGTTAAGATTTGATGTTAAAATGGGGATTACAGTGTGACATCATAATGTGAGGGACATCGTGATGTCATAATGGAGTACTAAAGTGGTTTAATAATGAGTATGACATTGTGAAGTCATAATGGGAGTTAAGATTTGATGTTAAAATGGGGGTCACACTGTGACATCATAATGGGAGCAACATTGTGATGTCATAGTGGAAGTACTAAAGTGGTTTATTAATGAGAATGACATTGTGATGTCATAATGGGAGTTAAGATTTGATGTTAAAATGTGTTTACATTGTGACATCATAATGGGAGAAACATTGTGATGTCATAGTGGATGTTCTAAAGTGGTTTATTAATGAGAATGATATTGTGATGTCATAATGGGAGTGCCTATGTGACAAAAAATGGGAAGGACATTGTGACATCATAATGTGAGTGACATTGTAATGTCATGATGGGAGTACTAAAATGGTTTAATAATGATAATGACATTGTGATGTCATAATGAGAGTTAAGATTTGATGTTAAAATGTGTTTACAGTGTGACATCATAATGCGAGTGACATTGTGATGTCATAATGGGAGTACTAAAATGGTTTAATAATGAGAATGACATTGTGATGTCATAATGGGAGTTAAGATTTGATGTTAAAATGGGGTTTACAGTGTGACATCATAATGGGAGTAACATTGTTATGTCATAATGGAAGAACTAAAATGGTTTATTAATGAGAATGACATTGTGATGTCATAATGGGAGTGCCTATGTGACAAAAAATGGGAAAGACATTGTGACATTATAATGCGAGTGACATTGTGATGTCATAATGGGAGTACTAAAGTGGTTTATTAATGATAATGACATTGTGATGTCATAAGGGGAGTTAAGATTTGAAGTTAAAATGGTGTTCACAGTGTGACATCATAATGCGAGTGACATTGTGATGTCATAATGGAGTACAAAAGAGGTTTAATAATGAGAATGACATTGTGATGTCATAATGGGAGTTAAGATTTGATGTTAAAATTGGGTTTATAGTGTGACATCATAATGCGAGTGACATTGTGATGTCATAATGGAGTACAAAAGAGGTTTAATAATGAGAATGACATTGTGATGTCATAATGGGAGTTAAGATTTGATGTTAAAATGGGGTTTACAGTGTGACATCATAATGGGAGTAACATTGTTATTTCATAATGGAAGAACTAAAGTGGTTTATTAATGAGAATGATATTGTGATGTCATTATGGGAGTGCCTATGTGACAAAAAATGGGAAGGACATTGTGACATCATAATGCAAGTGACATTGTGATGTCATAATGGGAGTACTAAAGTGGTTTATTAATGATAATGACATTGTGATGTCATAATTGGAGTAAAGATTTGATGTTAAAATGGTGTTTACATTGTGACATCATAATGCAAGTGACATTGTGATGTCATAATGGGAGTACTAAAATGGTTTAATAATGAGAATGACATTGTGATGTCATAATGGGAGTTAAGATTTGATGTTAAAATGGGGTTTACAGTGTGACATCATAATGGGAGTAACATTGTTATGTCATAATGGAAGAACTAAAGTGGTTTATTAATGAGAATGATATTGTGATGTCATTATGGGAGTGCCTATGTGACAAAAAATGGGAAGGACATTGTGACATCATAATGCAAGTGACATTGTGATGTCATAATGGGAGTACTAAAATGGTTTAATAATGAGAATGACATTGTGATGTCATAATGGGAGTTAAGATTTGATGTTAAAATGGGGTTTAGAGTGTGACATCATAATGGGAGTAACATTGTTATGTCATAATGGAAGAACTAAAGTGGTTTATTAATGATAATGACATTGTGATGTCATAATGGGAGTTAAGATTTGAAGTTAAAATGGTGTTTACAGTGTGACATCATAATGCGAGTGACATTGTGATGTCATAATGGGAGTACTAAAATGGTTTAATAGTGAGAATCACATTGTGATGTCATAATGGGAGTTAAGATTTGATGTTAAAATGGGGTTTACAGTGTGACATCATAATGGGAGTAACATTGTTGTGATGTCATATTGATAGTACTAACGTTGTTTAATAATGAGAATGACATTGTGATGTTATAAAGGGAGTTAAGATTTGATGTTAAAATGGGGTTTACAGTGTGACATCATAATGGGAGTAACATTGTTATGTCATAATGGAAGAACTAAAGTGGTTTATTAATGAGAATGACATTGTGATGTCATAATGGGAGTGCCTATGTGACAAAAAATGGGAAAGACATTGTGACATTATAATGCGAGTGACATTGTGATGTCATAATGGGAGTACTAAAGTGGTTTATTAATGATAATGACATTGTGATGTCATAATGGGAGTTAAGATTTGAAGTTAAAATGGTGTTTACAGTGTGACATCATAATGCGAGTGACATTGTGATGTCATAATGGAGTACAAAAGAGGTTTAATAATGAGACTGACATTGTGATGTCATAATGGGAGTTAAGATTTGATGTTAAAATGGGGTTTACAGTGTGACATCATAATGGGAGTAACATTGTTATGTCATAATGGAAGAACTAAAGTGGTTTATTAATGAGAATGATATTGTGATGTCATAATGGGAGTGCCTATGTGACAAAAAATGGGAAGGACATTGTGACATCATAATGCAAGTGACATTGTGATGTCATAATGGGAGTACTAAAGTGGTTTATTAATGATAATGACATTGTGATGTCATAATTGGAGTAAAGATTTGATGTTAAAATGGTGTTTACATTGTGACATCATAATGCGAGTGACATTGTGATGTCACAATGGGAGTACTAAAATGGTTTAATAATGAGAATGACATTGTGATGTCATAATGGGAGTTAAGATTTGATGTTAAAATGGGGTTTACAGAGTGACATCATAATGGTAGTAACATTGTTTTGTCATAGTGGAAGTACAAAAGTGGTTTATTAATGAGAATGACATTGTGATGTCATAATGGGAGTGCCTATGTGAAAAAAATGGGAAGGACATTGTGACATCATGTGAGTGACATTGTGATGTCATATTGGAAGTACAAAAGTGGTTTAATAATGAGAGTGACATAGTGTTGTCATAATGGGAGTTAAGATTTGATGTTAAAATGGGGGTCACACTGTGACATCATAATGGGAGCAACATTGTGATGTCATAGTGGAAGTACTAAAGTGGTTTATTAATGAGAATGACATTGTGATGTCATAATGGGAGTGCCTATGTGACAAAAAATTTGAAGGACATTGTGACATCATAATGTGAGTGACATTGTAATGTCATGATGGGAGTTCTAAAATGGTTTATTAATGATAATGACATTGTGATGTCATAATGAGAGTTAAGATTTGATGTTAAAATGTGTTTACAGTGTGACATCATAATGCGAGTGACATTGTGATGTCATAATGGGAGTACTAAAATGGTTTAATAATGAGAATGACATTGTGATGTCATAATGGGAGTTAAGATTTGATGTTAAAATGGGGTTTACAGTGTGACATCATAATGGGAGTAACATTGTTATGTCATAATGGAAGAACTAAAGTGGTTTATTAATGAGAATGACATTGTGATGTCATAATGGGAGTTAAGATTTGATGTTAAAATGGGGTTTACAGTGTGACATCATAATGGGAGTAACATTGTTGTGATGTCATATTGATAGTACTAAAGTTGTTTAATAATGAGAATGACATTGTGATGTCATAAAGGGAGTTAAGATTTGATGTTAAAATGGGGTTTACAGTGTGACATCATAATGGGAGTAACATTGTGATGTAATAATGGAAGAACTAAAGTGGTTTATTAATGAGAATGACATTATGATGTCATAATGGAAGTGCCTATGTGAAAAAAATGGGAAGGACATTGTGACATCATGTGAGTGACATTGTGATGTCATAATGGAAGTACAAAAGTGGTTTAATAATGAGAGTGACATAGTGTTGTCATAATGGGAGTTAAGATTTGATGTTAAAATGGGGATTACAGTGTGACATCATAATGTGAGGGACATCGTGATGTCATAATGGAGTACTAAAGTGGTTTAATAATGAGTATGACATTGTGAAGTCATAATGGGAGTTAAGATTTGATGTTAAAATGGGGGTCACACTGTGACATCATAATGGGAGCAACATTGTGATGTCATAGTGGAAGTACTAAAGTGGTTTATTAATGAGAATGACATTGTGATGTCATAATGGGAGTTAAGATTTGATGTTAAAATGTGTTTACAGTGTGACATCATAATGGGAGAAACATTGTGATGTCATAGTGGATGTTCTAAAGTGGTTTATTAATGAGAATGATATTGTGATGTCATAATGGGAGTGCCTATGTGACAAAAAATGGGAAGGACATTGTGACATCATAATGTGAGTGACATTGTAATGTCATGATGGGAGTACTAAAATGGTTTAATAATGATAATGACATTGTGATGTCATAATGAGAGTTAAGATTTGATGTTAAAATGTGTTTACAGTGTGACATCATAATGCGAGTGACATTGTGATGTCATAATGGGAGTACTAAAATGGTTTAATAATGAGAATGACATTGTGATGTCATAATGGGAGTTAAGATTTGATGTTAAAATGGGGTTTACAGTGTGACATCATAATGGGAGTAACATTGTTATGTCATAATGGAAGAACTAAAATGGTTTATTAATGAGAATGACATTGTGATGTCATAATGGGAGTGCCTATGTGACAAAAAATGGGAAAGACATTGTGACATTATAATGCGAGTGACATTGTGATGTCATAATGGGAGTACTAAAGTGGTTTATTAATGATAATGACATTGTGATGTCATAAGGGGAGTTAAGATTTGAAGTTAAAATGGTGTTCACAGTGTGACATCATAATGCGAGTGACATTGTGATGTCATAATGGAGTACAAAAGAGGTTTAATAATGAGAATGACATTGTGATGTCATAATGGGAGTTAAGATTTGATGTTAAAATTGGGTTTATAGTGTGACATCATAATGCGAGTGACATTGTGATGTCATAATGGAGTACAAAAGAGGTTTAATAATGAGAATGACATTGTGATGTCATAATGGGAGTTAAGATTTGATGTTAAAATGGGGTTTACAGTGTGACATCATAATGGGAGTAACATTGTTATTTCATAATGGAAGAACTAAAGTGGTTTATTAATGAGAATGATATTGTGATGTCATTATGGGAGTGCCTATGTGACAAAAAATGGGAAGGACATTGTGACATCATAATGCAAGTGACATTGTGATGTCATAATGGGAGTACTAAAGTGGTTTATTAATGATAATGACATTGTGATGTCATAATTGGAGTAAAGATTTGATGTTAAAATGGTGTTTACATTGTGACATCATAATGCAAGTGACATTGTGATGTCATAATGGGAGTACTAAAATGGTTTAATAATGAGAATGACATTGTGATGTCATAATGGGAGTTAAGATTTGATGTTAAAATGGGGTTTACAGTGTGACATCATAATGGGAGTAACATTGTTATGTCATAATGGAAGAACTAAAGTGGTTTATTAATGAGAATGATATTGTGATGTCATTATGGGAGTGCCTATGTGACAAAAAATGGGAAGGACATTGTGACATCATAATGCAAGTGACATTGTGATGTCATAATGGGAGTACTAAAATGGTTTAATAATGAGAATGACATTGTGATGTCATAATGGGAGTTAAGATTTGATGTTAAAATGGGGTTTAGAGTGTGACATCATAATGGGAGTAACATTGTTATGTCATAATGGAAGAACTAAAGTGGTTTATTAATGATAATGACATTGTGATGTCATAATGGGAGTTAAGATTTGAAGTTAAAATGGTGTTTACAGTGTGACATCATAATGCGAGTGACATTGTGATGTCATAATGGGAGTACTAAAATGGTTTAATAGTGAGAATCACATTGTGATGTCATAATGGGAGTTAAGATTTGATGTTAAAATGGGGTTTACAGTGTGACATCATAATGGGAGTAACATTGTTGTGATGTCATATTGATAGTACTAACGTTGTTTAATAATGAGAATGACATTGTGATGTTATAAAGGGAGTTAAGATTTGATGTTAAAATGGGGTTTACAGTGTGACATCATAATGGGAGTAACATTGTTATGTCATAATGGAAGAACTAAAGTGGTTTATTAATGAGAATGACATTGTGATGTCATAATGGGAGTGCCTATGTGACAAAAAATGGGAAAGACATTGTGACATTATAATGCGAGTGACATTGTGATGTCATAATGGGAGTACTAAAGTGGTTTATTAATGATAATGACATTGTGATGTCATAATGGGAGTTAAGATTTGAAGTTAAAATGGTGTTTACAGTGTGACATCATAATGCGAGTGACATTGTGATGTCATAATGGAGTACAAAAGAGGTTTAATAATGAGACTGACATTGTGATGTCATAATGGGAGTTAAGATTTGATGTTAAAATGGGGTTTACAGTGTGACATCATAATGGGAGTAACATTGTTATGTCATAATGGAAGAACTAAAGTGGTTTATTAATGAGAATGATATTGTGATGTCATAATGGGAGTGCCTATGTGACAAAAAATGGGAAGGACATTGTGACATCATAATGCAAGTGACATTGTGATGTCATAATGGGAGTACTAAAGTGGTTTATTAATGATAATGACATTGTGATGTCATAATTGGAGTAAAGATTTGATGTTAAAATGGTGTTTACATTGTGACATCATAATGCGAGTGACATTGTGATGTCACAATGGGAGTACTAAAATGGTTTAATAATGAGAATGACATTGTGATGTCATAATGGGAGTTAAGATTTGATGTTAAAATGGGGTTTACAGAGTGACATCATAATGGTAGTAACATTGTTTTGTCATAGTGGAAGTACAAAAGTGGTTTATTAATGAGAATGACATTGTGATGTCATAATGGGAGTGCCTATGTGAAAAAAATGGGAAGGACATTGTGACATCATGTGAGTGACATTGTGATGTCATATTGGAAGTACAAAAGTGGTTTAATAATGAGAGTGACATAGTGTTGTCATAATGGGAGTTAAGATTTGATGTTAAAATGGGGGTCACACTGTGACATCATAATGGGAGCAACATTGTGATGTCATAGTGGAAGTACTAAAGTGGTTTATTAATGAGAATGACATTGTGATGTCATAATGGGAGTGCCTATGTGACAAAAAATTTGAAGGACATTGTGACATCATAATGTGAGTGACATTGTAATGTCATGATGGGAGTTCTAAAATGGTTTATTAATGATAATGACATTGTGATGTCATAATGAGAGTTAAGATTTGATGTTAAAATGTGTTTACAGTGTGACATCATAATGCGAGTGACATTGTGATGTCATAATGGGAGTACTAAAATGGTTTAATAATGAGAATGACATTGTGATGTCATAATGGGAGTTAAGATTTGATGTTAAAATGGGGTTTACAGTGTGACATCATAATGGGAGTAACATTGTTATGTCATAATGGAAGAACTAAAGTGGTTTATTAATGAGAATGACATTGTGATGTCATAATGGGAGTTAAGATTTGATGTTAAAATGGGGTTTACAGTGTGACATCATAATGGGAGTAACATTGTTGTGATGTCATATTGATAGTACTAAAGTTGTTTAATAATGAGAATGACATTGTGATGTCATAAAGGGAGTTAAGATTTGATGTTAAAATGGGGTTTACAGTGTGACATCATAATGGGAGTAACATTGTGATGTAATAATGGAAGAACTAAAGTGGTTTATTAATGAGAATGACATTATGATGTCATAATGGAAGTGCCTATGTGAAAAAAATGGGAAGGACATTGTGACATCATGTGAGTGACATTGTGATGTCATAATGGAAGTACAAAAGTGGTTTAATAATGAGAGTGACATAGTGTTGTCATAATGGGAGTTAAGATTTGATGTTAAAATGGGGATTACAGTGTGACATCATAATGTGAGGGACATCGTGATGTCATAATGGAGTACTAAAGTGGTTTAATAATGAGTATGACATTGTGAAGTCATAATGGGAGTTAAGATTTGATGTTAAAATGGGGGTCACACTGTGACATCATAATGGGAGCAACATTGTGATGTCATAGTGGAAGTACTAAAGTGGTTTATTAATGAGAATGACATTGTGATGTCATAATGGGAGTTAAGATTTGATGTTAAAATGTGTTTACAGTGTGACATCATAATGGGAGAAACATTGTGATGTCATAGTGGATGTTCTAAAGTGGTTTATTAATGAGAATGATATTGTGATGTCATAATGGGAGTGCCTATGTGACAAAAAATGGGAAGGACATTGTGACATCATAATGTGAGTGACATTGTAATGTCATGATGGGAGTACTAAAATGGTTTAATAATGATAATGACATTGTGATGTCATAATGAGAGTTAAGATTTGATGTTAAAATGTGTTTACAGTGTGACATCATAATGCGAGTGACATTGTGATGTCATAATGGGAGTACTAAAATGGTTTAATAATGAGAATGACATTGTGATGTCATAATGGGAGTTAAGATTTGATGTTAAAATGGGGTTTACAGTGTGACATCATAATGGGAGTAACATTGTTATGTCTTAATGGAAGAACTAAAATGGTTTATTAATGAGAATGACATTGTGATGTCATAATGGGAGTGCCTATGTGACAAAAAATGGGAAAGACATTGTGACATTATAATGCGAGTGACATTGTGATGTCATAATGGGAGTACTAAAGTGGTTTATTAATGATAATGACATTGTGATGTCATAAGGGGAGTTAAGATTTGAAGTTAAAATGGTGTTCACAGTGTGACATCATAATGCGAGTGACATTGTGATGTCATAATGGAGTACAAAAGAGGTTTAATAATGAGAATGACATTGTGATGTCATAATGGGAGTTAAGATTTGAAGTTAAAATTGGGTTTATAGTGTGACATCATAATGCGAGTGACATTGTGATGTCATAATGGAGTACAAAAGAGGTTTAATAATGAGAATGACATTGTGATGTCATAATGGGAGTTAAGATTTGATGTTAAAATGGGGTTTACAGTGTGACATCATAATGGGAGTAACATTGTTATTTCATAATGGAAGAACTAAAGTGGTTTATTAATGAGAATGATATTGTGATGTCATTATGGGAGTGCCTATGTGACAAAAAATGGGAAGGACATTGTGACATCATAATGCAAGTGACATTGTGATGTCATAATGGGAGTACTAAAGTGGTTTATTAATGATAATGACATTGTGATGTCATAATTGGAGTAAAGATTTGATGTTAAAATGGTGTTTACATTGTGACATCATAATGCAAGTGACATTGTGATGTCATAATGGGAGTACTAAAATGGTTTAATAATGAGAATGACATTGTGATGTCATAATGGGAGTTAAGATTTGATGTTAAAATGGGGTTTACAGTGTGACATCATAATGGGAGTAACATTGTTATGTCATAATGGAAAAACTAAAGTGGTTTATTAATGAGAATGATATTGTGATGTCATTATGGGAGTGCCTATGTGACAAAAAATGGGAAGGACATTGTGACATCATAATGCAAGTGACATTGTGATGTCATAATGGGAGTACTAAAATGGTTTAATAATGAGAATGACATTGTGATGTCATAATGGGAGTTAAGATTTGATGTTAAAATGGGGTTTAGAGTGTGACATCATAATGGGAGTAACATTGTTATGTCATAATGGAAGAACTAAAGTGGTTTATTAATGATAATGACATTGTGATGTCATAATGGGAGTTAAGATTTGAAGTTAAAATGGTGTTTACAGTGTGACATCATAATGCGAGTGACATTGTGATGTCATAATGGGAGTACTAAAATGGTTTAATAGTGAGAATCACATTGTGATGTCATAATGGGAGTTAAGATTTGATGTTAAAATGGGGTTTACAGTGTGACATCATAATGGGGGTAACATTGTTGTGATGTCATATTGATAGTACTAACGTTGTTTAATAATGAGAATGACATTGTGATGTTATAAAGGGAGTTAAGATTTGATGTTAAAATGGGGTTTACAGTGTGACATCATAATGTGAGGGACATCGTGATGTCATAATGGTGTACTAAAGTGGTTTAATAATGAGTATGACATTGTGATGTCATAATGGGAGTTAAGATTTGATGTTAAAATGGGGGTCACACTGTGACATCATAATGGGAGAAACATTGTGATGTCATAGTGGATGTTCTAAAGTGGTTTATTAATGAGAATGATATTGTGATGTCATAATGGGAGTGCCTATGTGACAAAAAATGGGAAGGACATTGTGACATCATAATGTGAGTGACATTGTGATGTCATAATGGGAGTACTAAAATGGTTTAATAATGAGAATGACATTGTGATGTCATAATGGGATTTAAGATTTGATGTTAAAATGGGGTTTACAGTGTGACATCATAATGGGAGTAACATTGTTATGTCATAATGGAAGAACTAAAGTGGTTTATTAATGAGAATGACATTGTGATGTCATAATGGGAGTGCCTATGTGACAAAAAATGGGAAAGACATTGTGACATTATAATGCGAGTGACATTGTGATGTCATAATGGGAGTACTAAAGTGGTTTATTAATGATAATGACATTGTGATGTCATAATGGGAGTTAAGATTTGAAGTTAAAATAGTGTTTACAGTGTGACATCTTAATGCGAGTGACATTGTGATGTCATAATGGAGTACAAAAGAGGTTTAATAATGAGAATGACATTGTGATGTCATAATGGGATTTAAGATTTGATGTTAAAATGGGGTTTACAGTGTGACATCATAATGGGAGTAACATTGTTATGTCATAATGGAAGAACTAAAGTGGCTTATTAATGAGAATGATATTGTGATGTCATTATGGGAGTGCCTATGTGACAAAAAATGGGAAGGACATTGTGACATCATAATGCAAGTGACATTGAGATGTCATAATGGGAGTACTAAAGTGGTTTATTAATGATAATGACATTGTGATGTCATAATTGGAGTAAAGATTTGATGTTAAAATGGTGTTTACATTGTGACATCATAATGCGAGTGACATTGTGATGTCATAATGGGAGTACTAAAATGGTTTAATAATGAGAATGACATTGTGATGTCATAATGGGATTTAAGATTTGATGTTAAAATGGGGTTTACAGTGTGACATCATAATGGGAGTAACATTGTTATGTCATAATGGAAGAACTAAAGTGGTTTATTAATGAGAATGACATTGTGATGTCATAATGGGAGTGCCTATGTGACAAAAAATGGGAAAGACATTGTGACATTATAATGCGAGTGACATTGTGATGTCATAATGGGAGTACTAAAGTGGTTTATTAATGATAATGACATTGTGATGTCATAATGGGAGTACTAAAATGGTTTAATAATGAGAATGACATTGTGATGTCATAATGGGAGTTAAGATTTGATGTTAAAATGGGGTTTACAGTGTGACATCATAATGGGAGTAACATTGTGATGTAATAATGGAAGAACTAAAGTGGTTTATTAATGAGAATGACATTATGATGTCATAATGGAAGTGCCTATGTGAAAAAAATGGGAAGGACATTGTGACATCATGTGAGTGACATTGTGATGTCATATTGGAAGTACAAAAGTGGTTTAATAATGAGAGTGACATAGTGTTGTCATAATGGGAGTTAAGATTTGATGTTAAAATGGGGATTACAGTGTGACATCATAATGTGAGGGACATCGTGATGTCATAATGGAGTACTAAAGTGGTTTAATAATGAGTATGACATTGTGAAGTCATAATGGGAGTTAAGATTTGATGTTAAAATGGGGGTCACACTGTGACATCATAATGGGAGCAACATTGTGATGTCATAGTGGAAGTACTAAAGTGGTTTATTAATGAGAATGACATTGTGATGTCATAATGGGAGTGCCTATGTGACAAAAAATTTGAAGGACATTGTGACATCATAATGCGAGTGACATTGTGATGTCATAATGGAGAACAAAAGTGGTTTAATAATGAGAATGACATTGTGATGTCATAATGGGAGTTAAGATTTGATGTTAAAATGTGTTTACAGTGTGACATCATAATGCGAGTGACATTGTGATGTCATAATGGGAGTACTAAAATGGTTAAATAATGAGAATGACATTGTGATGTCATAATGGGAGTTAAGATTTGATGTTAAAATGGGGTTTACAGTGTGACATCATAATGGGAGAAACATTGTGATGTCATAGTGGATGTTCTAAAGTGGTTTATTAATGAGAATGATATTGTGATGTCATAATGGGAGTGCCTATGTGACAAAAAATGGGAAGGACATTGTGACATCATAATGTGAGTGACATTGTAATGTCATGATGGGAGTACTAAAATGGTTTAATAATGATAATGACATTGTGATGTCATAATGAGAGTTAAGATTTGATGTTAAAATGTGTTTACAGTGTGACATCATAATGCGAGTGACATTGTGATGTCATAATGGGAGTACTAAAATGGTTTAATAATGAGAATGACATTGTGATGTCATAATGGGAGTTAAGATTTGATGTTAAAATGGGGTTTACAGTGTGACATCATAATGGGAGTAACATTGTTATGTCATAATGGAAGAACTAAAGTGGTTTATTAATGAGAATGACATTGTGATGTCATAATGGGAGTGCCTATGTGACAAAAAATGGGAAAGACATTGTGACATTATAATGCGAGTGACATTGTGATGTCATAATGGGAGTACTAAAGTGGTTTATTAATGATAATGACATTGTGATGTCATAATGGGAGTTAAGATTTGAAGTTAAAATGGTGTTTACAGTGTGACATCATAATGCGAGTGACATTGTGATGTCATAATGGAGTACAAAAGAGGTTTAATAATGAGAATGACATTGTGATGTCATAATGGGAGTTAAGATTTGATGTTAAAATGGGGTTTACAGTGTGACATCATAATGGGAGTAACATTGTTATGTCATAATGGAAGAACTAAAGTGGTTTATTAATGAGAATGATTTTGTGATGTCATTATGGGAGTGCCTATGTGACAAAAAATGGGAAGGACATTGTGACATCATAATGCAAGTGACATTGTGATGTCATAATGGGAGTACTAAAGTGGTTTATTAATGATAATGACATTGTGATATCATAATTGGAGTAAAGATTTGATGTTAAAATGGTGTTTACATTGTGACATCATAATGCGAGTGACATTGTGATGTCACAATGGGAGTACTAAAATGGTTTAATAATGAGAATGACATTGTGATGTCATAATGGGAGTTAAGATTTGATGTTAAAATGGGGTTTACAGAGTGACATCATAATGGTAGTAACATTGTTTTGTCATAGTGGAAGTACAAAAGTGGTTTATTAATGAGAATGACATTGTGATGTCATAATGGGAGTGCCTATGTGAAAAAAATGGTAAGGACATTGTGACATCATGTGAGTGACATTGTGATGTCATATTGGAAGTACAAAAGTGGTTTAATAATGAGAGTGACATAGTGTTGTCATAATGGGAGTTAAGATTTGATATAATCATAATGGGAGCAACATTGTGATGTCATAGTGGAAGTACTAAAGTGGTTTATTAATGAGAATGACATTGTGATGTCATAATGGGAGTGCCTATGTGACAAAAAATTTGAAGGACATTGTGACATCATAATGTGAGTGACATTGTAATGTCATGATGGGAGTTCTAAAATGGTTTATTAATGATAATGACATTGTGTTGTCATAATGAGAGTTAAGATTTGATGTTAAAATGTGTTTACAGTGTGACATCATAATGCGAGTGACATTGTGATGTCATAATGGGAGTACTAAAATGGTTTAATAATGGTAGTAACATTGTTTTGTCATAGTGGAAGTACAAAAGTGGTTTATTAATGAGAATGACATTGTGATGTCATAATGGGAGGGACATCGTGATGTCATAATGGAGTACTAAAGTGGTTTAATAATGAGTATGACATTGTGAAGTCATAATGGGAGTTAAGATTTGATGTTAAAATGGGGGTCACACTGTGACATCATAATGGGAGCAACATTGTGATGTCATAGTGGAAGTACTAAAGTGGTTTATTAATGAGAATTACATTGTGATGTCATAATGGGAGTTAAGATTTGATGTTAAAATGTGTTTACACTGTGTGACATCATAATGGGAGAAACATTGTGATGTCATAGTGGATGTTCTAAAGTGGTTTATTAATGAGAATGATATTGTGATGTCATAATGGGAGTGCCTATGTGACAAAAAATGGGAAGGACATTGTGACATCATAATGTGAGTGACATTGTAATGTCATGATGGGAGTACTAAAATGGTTTAATAATGATAATGACATTGTGATGTCATAATGAGAGTTAAGATTTGATGTTAAAATGTGTTTACAGTGTGACATCATAATGCGAGTGACATTGTGATGTCATAATGGGAGTACTAAAATGGTTTAATAATGAGAATGACATTGTGATGTCATAATGGGAGTTAAGATTTGATGTTAAAATGGGGTTTACAGTGTGACATCATAATGGGAGTAACATTGTTATGTCATAATGGAAGAACTAAAGTGGTTTATTAATGAGAATGACATTGTGATGTCATAATGGGAGTGCCTATGTGACAAAAAATGGGAAAGACATTGTGACATTATAATGCGAGTGACATTGTGATGTCATAATGGGAGTACTAAAGTGGTTTATTAATGATAATGACATTGTGATGTCATAAGGGGAGTTAAGATTTGAAGTTAAAATGGTGTTTACAGTGTGACATCATAATGCGAGTGACATTGTGATGTCATAATGGAGTACAAAAGAGGTTTAATAATGAGAATGACATTGTGATGTCATAATGGGAGTTAAGATTTGAAGTTAAAATTGGGTTTATAGTGTGACATCATAATGCGAGTGACATTGTGATGTCATAATGGAGTACAAAAGAGGTTTAATAATGAGAATGACATTGTGATGTCATAATGGGAGTTAAGATTTGATGTTAAAATGGGGTTTACAGTGTGACATCATAATGGGAGTAACATTGTTATTTCATAATGGAAGAACTAAAGTGGTTTATTAATGAGAATGATATTGTGATGTCATTATGGGAGTGCCTATGTGACAAAAAATGGGAAGGACATTGTGACATCATAATGCAAGTGACATTGTGATGTCATAATGGGAGTACTAAAGTGGTTTATTAATGATAATGACATTGTGATGTCATAATTGGAGTAAAGATTTGATGTTAAAATGGTGTTTACATTGTGACATCATAATGCAAGTGACATTGTGATGTCATAATGGGAGTACTAAAATGGTTTAATAATGAGAATGACATTGTGATGTCATAATGGGAGTTAAGATTTGATGTTAAAATGGGGTTTACAGTGTGACATCATAATGGGAGTAACATTGTTATGTCATAATGGAAGAACTAAAGTGGTTTATTAATGAGAATGATATTGTGATGTCATAATGGGAGTGCCTATGTGACAAAAAATGGGAAGGACATTGTGACATCATAATGCAAGTGACATTGTGATGTCATAATGGGAGTACTAAAGTGGTTTATTAATGATAATGACATTGTGATGTCATAATGGGAGTAAAGATTTGATGTTAAAATGGTGTTTACATTGTGACATCATAATTACGAGTGAAATTGTGATGTCATAATGGGAGTACTATAGTGGTTTAGTAATGAGAGTGACATTGTGATGTCATAATGGGAGTTAAGATTTGATGTTAAAATGGGGTTTACATTGTGACATCATAATGGGAGTAACATTGTGATATCATAGTGGAAGTAAAAAAGTGGTTTATTAATTAGAATGACATTGTGATGTCATAATGGGAGTTAAGATTTGATGTTAAATTGGGGTTTTCAGTGTGACATCATAATGCAAGTGACATTGTGATGTCATAATGGTAGTACTAAAGTAGTTTAATAAAAAGAATGACATTGTGATGTCATAATGGGAGTACTAAAGTGGTTTAATAATGAGAATGTCATTGTGATGTCATAATGGGAGTTAAGATTTGATGTTAAAATGGGGTTTACAGTGTGACATCATAAAGGGAGTAACATTGCGATGTCATAATGGAAGAACTAAAGTGGTTTATTAATGAGAATGACATTGTGATTTCATAATGGGAGTGCCTATGTGATAAAAAATGGGAAGGACATTGTGACATCATAATGCTATGACATTGTGATGTCATAGTCGGAGAACTAAAGTGCGTTAATAATGAGAATGACATTGTGATGTCATAATCGGAGTAATAAAGTGGTTCATTAATGATAATGACATTGTTATGTCACAATGGGAAATAAGATTTGATGTTAAAATGGTGTTTACAGTGTGACATCATAATGCGAGTGACATTGTGATGTCATAATGGGAGTAGTAAAATGGTTTAATAATGATAATGACATTGTGATGTCATAATGGGAGTTAAGATTTGATGCTAAAATGGGGTTTACAGAGTGACATCATAATGCGAGTGACATTGTGATGTCATAATGGAGTACAAAAGTGGTTTAATAATGAGAATGACATTGTGATGTCATAATGGGAGTGCCTATGTGACAAAACATGGGAAGGACATTGTGACATCATAATGCGAGTGACATTGTGATATCATAGTCGGAGAACTAAAGTGCGTTAATAATGAGAATTACATTGTGATGTCGTAATGTGAGTTAAGATTTTATGTTAAAATGGGGGTCACAGTGTGACATCATAATGGGAGTAACATTGTGATGTCATAGTGGAAGTACTAAAGTGGTTTATTAATGAGAATGACATTGTGATGTCATAATGGGAGTGCCTATGTGACAAAAAATGGGAAGGACATTGTGACAACATAATGTGAGTGACATTGTGATGTCATAATGGGAGTACTAAAGTGGTTCATTAATGATAATGACATTGTTATGTCATAATGGGAAATAAGATTTGATGTTAAAATGGGGTTTACAGTGTGACATCATAATGCGAGTGACATTGTGATGTCATAATGGAGTACAAAAGTGGTTTAAAAATGAGAATGACATTGTGATGTCATAATGGGAGTTAAGATTTGATGTTAAAATGGGGTACACAGTGGGACATCATAATGGGTATAACATTGTGATGTCATAGTGGAAGTGCAAAAGTAGTTTATTAATGAGAATGACATTGTGATGTCATAATGGAAGTTAAGATTTGATGTTAAATTGGGGTTTTCAGTGTGACATCATAATGCGAGTGACATTGTGATGTCATAATGGAAGAACTAAAGTGGATTATTAATGAGAATGACATTGTGATGTCATAATGGGACTGCCTATGTGAAAAAAATGGGAACTACATTGTGACATCATAATGAGAGTGACATTGTGATGTCATAAAAGGAGTACTAAAGTGTTTTAATAATGAGAATGACATTGTGATGTCATGATGGGAGTTAAGATTTGATGTTAAATTGTGGTTTACAGAGTGAGATCATAATGCGAGTGACATTGTGATGTCATAATTGGTGTACTAAAGTGGTTTAATAATGAGAATGTCATTGTGATGTCATAATGGGAGTTAAGATTTGATGTTAAAATGGGGTTTACAGTGTGACATCATAATGGGAGTAACATTGTTGTGATGTCATATTGATAGTACTAAAGTTGTTTAATAATGAGAATGACATTGTGATGTTATAATGGGAGTTAAGATTTGATGTTAAAATGGGGTTTACAGTGTGACATCATAATGGGAGTAACATTGTGATGTAATAATGGAAGAACTAAAGTGCTTTATTAATGAGAATGACATTGTGATGTCATAATGGAAGTGCCTTTGTGAAAAAAATGGGAAGGACATTGTGACATCATGTGAGTGACATTGTGATGTCATAATGGAAGTACAAAAGTGGTTTAATAATGAGAGTGACATTGTGTTGTCATAATGGGAGTTAAGATTTGATGTTAAAATGGGGATTACAGTGTGACATCATAATGTGAGTGACATTGTGATGTCATAATGGAGTACTAAAGTGGTTTACTAATGAGTATGACATTGTGATGTCATAATGGGAGTTAATGATTTGATGTTAAAATGGGGGTCACACTGTGACATCATAATGGGAGCAACATTGTGATGTCATAGTGGAAGTACTAAAGTGGTTTATTAATGAGAATGACATTGTGATGTCATAATGGGTGTTAAGATTTGATGTTACAATGTGTTTACAGTGTGACATCATAATGCGAGTGACATTGTGATGTCATGAAGGGAGCACTAAAATGGTTTAATAATGAGAATGACATTGTGATGTCATAATGGGAGTTAAGATTTGATGTTAAAATGGGGTTTATAGTGTGACATCATAATGGGAGAAACATTGTGATGTCATAGTGGATGTACTAAAGTGGTTTATTAATGAGAATGATATTGTGATGTCATAATGGGAGTGCCTATGTGACAAAAAATGGGGAGGACATTGTGACATCATAATGTGAGTGACATTGTAATGTCATGATGGGAGTACTAAAATGGTTTATTAATGATAATGACATTGTGATGTCATAATGAGAGTTAAGATTTGATGTTAAAATGTGTTTACAGTGTGACATCATAATGCGAGTGACATTGTGATGTCATAATAGGAGTACTAAAATGGTTTAATAATGAGAATGACATTGTGATGTCATAATGGGAGTTAAGATTTGATGTTAAAATGGGGTTTACAGTGTGACATCATAATGGGAGTAACATTGTTATGTCATAATGGAAGAACTAAAGTGGTTTATTAATGAGAATGACATTGTGATGTCATAATGGGAGTGCCTATGTGACAAAAAATGGGAAAGACATTGTGACATTATAATGCGAGTGACATTGTGATGTCATAATGGGAGTACTAAAGTGGTTTATTAATGATAATGACATTGTGATGTCAAAATGGGAGTTAAGATTTGATGTTAAAATGGTGTTTACAGTGTGACATCATAATGCGAGTGACATTGTGATGTCATAATTGGAGTACTAAAATGGTTTAATAATGAGAATGACATTGTGATGTCATAATGGGAGTTAAGATTTGATGTTAAAATGGGGTTTACAGTGTGACATCATCATAATGCGAGTGACATTGTGATGTCATAATGGAGTACAAAAGTGGTTTCATAATGAGAATTACATTGTGAAGTCATAATGGGAGTTAAGATTTGATGTTAAAATGGGGGTCACAGTGTGACATCATATTGGGAGTAACATTGTGATGTCATAATGGGAGTACTAAAGTGGTTTATTAATGATAATGACATTGTGATGTCTTAATCGGAGTTAAGATTTGATGTTAAAATGTGTTTACAGTGTGACATCATAATGCGAGTGACATTGTGATGTCATAATGGGAGTACTAAAATGGTTTAAAAATGAGAATGACATTGTGATGTCATAATGGGAGTTAAGATTTGATGTTAAAATGTGGTTTACATTGTGACATCATAATGGGAGTAACATTGTTATGTCATAATGGAAGAACTAAAGTGGTTTATTAATGAGAATGATATTGTGATGTCATAATGGGAGTGCCTATGTGACAAAAAATGGGAAAGACATTGTGACATTATAATGCGAGTGACATTGTGATATCATAATAGGAGTACTAATATGGTTTAATAATGAGAATGACATTGTGATGTCATAATGGGAGTTAAGATTTGATGTTAAATTGGGGTTTACAGTGTGACATCATAATGCGAGTGACATTGTGATGTCATAATGGAGTACAAAAGAGGTTTAATATTGAGAATGACATTGTGATGTCATAATGGGAGTTAAGATTTGATGTTAAAATGGGGTTTACATTGTGACATCATAATGCGATTGACATTGTGATGTCATATTGATAATACTAAAGTGATTTAATAATGAGAATGACATTGTGATGTTATAATGGGAGTTAAGATTGTATGTTAAAATGGTGTACACAGTGTGACATCATAATGGGAGTAACATTGTGATGTCATAGTGGAAGTACAAAAGTGATTTATTAATGAGAATGACATTGTGATGTCATATTGGGAGTTAAGATTTGATGTTAAATTGGGGTTTACAGTGTGACATCATAATGCAAGTGACATTGTGATGTCATAATTAGAGTACTAAAGTGGTTTAATAATGAGAATGTCATTGTGATGTCATAATGGGAGTTAAGATTTGATGTTAAAATGGGGTTTACAGTGTGACATCATAAAGGGAGTAACATTGCGATGTCATAATGGAAGAACTAAAGTGGTTTATTAATGAGAATGACATTGTGATGTCATAATGGGAGTGCCTATGTGACAAAAAATGGGAAGGACATTGTGACATCATAATGCTATGACATTGTGATATCATAGTCGGAGAACTAAAGTGCGTTAATAATGAGAATGACATTGTGATGTCGTAATGTGAGTTAAGATTTTATGTTAAAATGGGGGTCACAGTGTGACATCATAATGGGAGTAACATTGTGATGTCATAGTGGAAGTACTAAAGTGGTTTATTAATGAGAATGACATTGTGATGTCATAATGGGAGAGCCTATGTGACAAAAAATGGGAAGGACATTGTGACAACATAATGTGAGTGACATTGTGATGTCATAATGGGAGTACTAAAGTGGTTCATTAATGATAATGACATTGTTATGTCATAATGGGAAATAAGATTTGATGTTAAAATGGGGTTTACAGTGTGACATCATAATGCGAGTGACATTGTGATGTCATAATGGAGTACAAAAGTGGTTTAAAAATGAGAATGACATTGTGATGTCGTAATGGGAGTTAAGATTTGATGTTAAAATGGGGTACACAGTGGGACATCATAATGGGTATAACATTGTGATGTCATAGTGGAAGTGCAAAAGTAGTTTATTAATGATAATGACATTGTGATGTCATAATGGAAGTTAAGATTTGATGTTAAATTGGGGTTTTCAGTGTGACATCATAATGCGAGTGACATTGTGATGTCATAATGGAAGAACTAAAGTGGATTATTAATGAGAATGACATTGTGATGTCATAATGGGACTGCCTATGTGAAAAAAATGGGAACTACATTGTGACATCATAATGAGAGTGACATTGTGATGTCATAAAAGGAGTACTAAAGTGTTTTAATAATGAGAATGACATTGTGATGTCATGATGGGAGTTAAGATTTGATGTTAAATTGTGGTTTACAGAGTGAGATCATAATGCGAGTGACATTGTGATGTCATAATTGGAGTACTAAAGTGGTTTAATAATGAGAATGTCATTGTGATGTCATAATGGGAGTTAAGATTTGATGTTAAAATGGGGTTTACAGTGTGACATCATAATGGGAGTAACATTGTTGTGATGTCATATTGATAGTACTAAAGTTGTTTAATAATGAGAATGACATTGTGATGTTATAAAGGGAGTTAAGATTTGATGTTAAAATGGGGTTTACAGTGTGACATCATAATGGGAGTAACATTGTGATGTAATAATGGAAGAACTAAAGTGCTTTATTAATGAGAATGACATTGTGATGTCATAATGGAAGTGCCTTTGTGAAAAAAATGGGAAGGACATTGTGACATCATGTGAGTGACATTGTGATGTCATAATGGAAGTACAAAAGTGGTTTAATAATGAGAGTGACAATGTGTTGTCATAATGGGAGTTAAGATTTGATGTTAAAATGGGGATTACAGTGTGACATCATAATGTGAGTGACATTGTGATGTCATAATGGAGTACTAAAGTGGTTTACTAATGAGTATGACATTGTGATGTCATAATGGGAGTTAATGATTTGATGTTAAAATGGGGGTCACACTGTGACATCATAATGGGAGCAACATTGTGATGTCATAGTGGAAGTACTAAAGTGGTTTATTAATGAGAATGACATTGTGATGTCATAATGGGAGTGCCTATGTGACAAAAAATTTGAAGGACATTGTGACATCATAATGCGAGTGACATTGTGATGTCATAATGGAGTACAAAAGTGGTTTAATAATGAGAATGACATTGTGATGTCATAATGGGTGTTAAGATTTGATGTTACAATGTGTTTACAGTGTGACATCATAATGCGAGTGACATTGTGATGTCATAAAGGGAGCACTAAAATGGTTTAATTATGATAATGACATTGTGATGTCATAATGGGAGTTAAGATTTGATGTTAAAATGTGTTTACAGTGTGACATCATAATGGGAGTAACATTGTGATGTCATAGTGGAAGTACTAAAGTGGTTTATTAATGAGAATGACTTTGTAATGTCATAATGGGAGTGCATATGTGACAAAAAATGGGAAGGACATTGTGACATCATAATGTGAGTGACATTGTGATGTCATAATGGGAGTACTAAAGTGGTTTATTAATGATAATGACATTGTGATGTCATAATGGGAGATAAGATTTGATGCTAAAATGGTGTTTACAGTGTGACATCTTAATGCGAGTGACATTGTGATGTCATAATGGGAGTACTAAAATGGTTTAATAATGAGAATGACATTGTGATGTCATAATGGGAGTTAAGATTTGATGTTAAAATGGGGTTTACAGTGTGACATCATAATGGGAGAAACATTGTGATGTCATAGTGGATGTACTAAAGTGGTTTATTAATGAGAATGATATTGTGATGTCATAATGGGAGTGCCTATGTGACAAAAAATGGGGAGGACATTGTGACATCATAATGTGAGTGACATTGTAATGTCATGATGGGAGTACTAAAATGGTTTATTAATGATAATGACATTGTGATGTCATAATGAGAGTTAAGATTTGATGATAAAATGTGTTTACAGTGTGACATCATAATGCGAGTGACATTGTGATGTCATAATGGGAGTACTAAAATGGTTTAATAATGAGAATGACATTGTGATGTCATAATGGGATTTAAGATTTGATGTTAAAATGGGGTTTACAGTGTGAAATCATCATAATGCGAGTGACATTGTGATGTCATAATGGAGAACAAAAGTGGTTTCATAATGAGAATTACATTGTGAAGTCATAATGGGAGTTAAGATTTGATGTTAAAATGGGGGTCACAGTGTGACATCATAATGGGAGTAACATTGTTATGTCATAATGGAAGAACTAAAGTGGATTATTAATGAGAATGATATTGTGATGTCATAATGGGAGTGCCTATGTGACAAAAAAAGGGAAGGACATTGTGACATCATAATGCGAGTGACATTGTGATGTCATAATGGGAGTACTAAAGTGGTTTAATAATGAGAATGACATTGTGATGTCATAATGGGAGTTAAGATTTGATGTTAAAATGGGGTTTACAGTGTGACATCATAATGGGAGTAACATTGTTATGTCATAATGGAAGAACTAAAGTGGTTTATTAATGAGAATGACATTGTGATGTCATAATGGGAGTGCCTATGTGACAAAAAATGGGAAAGACATTGTGACATTATAATGCGAGTGACATTGTGATGTCATAATGGGAGTACTAAAGTGGTTTATTAATGATAATGACATTGTGATGTCAAAATGGGAGTTAAGATTTGATGTTAAAATGGTGTTTACAGTGTGACATCATAATGCGAGTGACATTGTGATGTCATAATTGGAGTACTAAAATGGTTTAATAATGAGAATGACATTGTGATGTCATAATGGGAGTTAAGATTTGATGTTAAAATGGGGTTTACAGTGTGACATCATCATAATGCGAGTGACATTGTGATGTCATAATGGAGTACAAAAGTGGTTTCATAATGAGAATTACATTGTGAAGTCATAATGGGAGTTAAGATTTGATGTTAAAATGGGGGTCACAGTGTGACATCATATTGGGAGTAACATTGTGATGTCATAATGGGAGTACTAAAGTGGTTTATTAATGATAATGACATTGTGATGTCTTAATCGGAGTTAAGATTTGATGTTAAAATGTGTTTACAGTGTGACATCATAATGCGAGTGACATTGTGATGTCATAATGGGAGTACTAAAATGGTTTAATAATGAGAATGACATTGTGATGTCATAATGGGAGTTAAGATTTGATGTTAAAATGTGGTTTACAGTGTGACATCATAATGGGAGTAACATTGTTATGTCATAATGGAAGAACTAAAGTGGTTTATTAATGAGAATGATATTGTGATGTCATAATGGGAGTGCCTATGTGACAAAAAATGGGAAAGACATTGTGACATTATAATGCGAGTGACATTGTGATATCATAATAGGAGTACTAATATGGTTTAATAATGAGAATAACATTGTGATGTCATAATGGGAGTTAAGATTTGATGTTAAATTGGGGTTTACAGTGTGACATCATAATGCGAGTGACATTGTGATGTCATAATGGAGTACAAAAGAGGTTTAATATTGAGAATGACATTGTGATGTCATAATGGGAGTTAAGATTTGATGTTAAAATGGGGTTTACATTGTGACATCATAATGCGATTGACATTGTGATGTCATATTGATAATACTAAAGTGATTTAATAATGAGAATGACATTGTGATGTTATAATGGGAGTTAAGATTTTATGTTAAAATGGTGTACACAGTGTGACATCATAATGGGAGTAACATTGTGATGTCATAGTGGAAGTACAAAAGTGGTTTATTAATGAGAATGACATTGTGATGTCATATTGGGAGTTAAGATTTGATGTTAAATTGGGGTTTTCAGTGTGACATCATAATGCAAGTGACATTGTGATGTCATAATGGTAGTACTAAAGTAGTTAGATAATGAGAATGACATTGTGATGTCATAATGGGAGTTAAGATTTGATGTTAAATTGGGGTTTACAGTGTGACATCATAATGCAAGTGACATTGTGATGTCATAATTAGAGTACTAAAGTGGTTTAATAATGAGAATGTCATTGTGATGTCATAATGGGAGTTAAGATTTGATGTTAAAATGGGGTTTACAGTGTGACATCATAAAGGGAGTAACATTGCGATGTCATAATGGAAGAACTAAAGTGGTTTATTAATGAGAATGACATTGTGATGTCATAATGAGAGTGCCTATGTGACAAAAAATGGGAAGGACATTGTGACATCATAATGCTATGACATTGTGATATCATAGTCGGAGAACTAAAGTGCGTTAATAATGAGAATGACATTGTGATGTCGTAATGTGAGTTAAGATTTTATGTTAAAATGGGGGTCACAGTGTGACATCATAATGGGAGTAACATTGTGATGTCATAGTGGAAGTACTAAAGTGGTTTATTAATGAGAATGACATTGTGATGTCATAATGGGAGTGCCTATGTGACAAAAAATGGGAAGGACATTGTGACAACATAATGTGAGTGACATTGTGATGTCATAATGGGAGTACTAAAGTGGTTCATTAATGATAATGACATTGTTATGTCATAATGGGAAATAAGATTTGATGTTAAAATGGGGTTTACAGTGTGACATCATAATGCGAGTGACATTGTGATGTCATAATGGAGTACAAAAGTGGTTTAAAAATGAGAATGACATTGTGATGTCGTAATGGGAGTTAAGATTTGATGTTAAAATGGGGTACACAGTGGGACATCATAATGGGTATAACATTGTGATGTCATAGTGGAAGTGCAAAAGTAGTTTATTAATGAGAATGACATTGTGATGTCATAATGGAAGTTAAGATTTGATGTTAAATTAGGGTTTTCAGTGTGACATCATAATGCGAGTGACATTGTGATGTCATAATGGAAGAACTAAAGTGGATTATTAATGAGAATGACATTGTGATGTCATAATGGGACTGCCTATGTGAAAAAAATGGGAACTACATTGTGACATCATAATGAGAGTGACATTGTGATGTCATAAAAGGAGTACTAAAGTGTTTTAATAATGAGAATGACATTGTGATGTCATGATGGGAGTTAAGATTTGATGTTAAATTGTGGTTTACAGAGTGAGATCATAATGCGAGTGACATTGTGATGTCATAATTGGAGTACTAAAGTGGTTTAATAATGAGAATGTCATTGTGATGTCATAATGGGAGTTAAGATTTGATGTTAAAATGGGGTTTACAGTGTGACATCATAATGGGAGTAACATTGTTGTGATGTCATATTGATAGTACTAAAGTTGTTTAATAATGAGAATGACATTGTGATGTTATAAAGGGAGTTAAGATTTGATGTTAAAATGGGGTTTACAGTGTGACATCATAATGGGAGTAACATTGTGATGTAATAATGGAAGAACTAAAGTGCTTTATTAATGAGAATGACATTGTGATGTCATAATGGAAGTGCCTTTGTGAAAAAAATGGGAAGGACATTGTGACATCATGTGAGTGACATTGTGATGTCATAATGGAAGTACAAAAGTGGTTTAATAATGAGAGTGACAATGTGTTGTCATAATGGGAGTTAAGATTTGATGTTAAAATGGGGATTACAGTGTGACATCATAATGTGAGTGACATTGTGATGTCATAATGGAGTACTAAAGTGGTTTACTAATGAGTATGACATTGTGATGTCATAATGGGAGTTAATGATTTGATGTTAAAATGGGGGTCACACTGTGACATCATAATGGGAGCAACATTGTGATGTCATAGTGGAAGTACTAAAGTGGTTTATTAATGAGAATGACATTGTGATGTCATAATGGGAGTGCCTATGTGACAAAAAATTTGAAGGACATTGTGACATCATAATGCGAGTGACATTGTGATGTCATAATGGAGTACAAAAGTGGTTTAATAATGAGAATGACATTGTGATGTCATAATGGGTGTTAAGATTTGATGTTACAATGTGTTTACAGTGTGACATCATAATGCGAGTGACATTGTGATGTCATAAAGGGAGCACTAAAATGGTTTAATAATGATAATGACATTGTGATGTCATAATGGGAGTTAAGATTTGATGTTAAAATGTGTTTACAGTGTGACATCATAATGGGAGTAACATTGTGATGTCATAGTGGAAGTACTAAAGTGGTTTATTAATGAGAATGACTTTGTAATGTCATAATGGGAGTGCATATGTGACAAAAAATGGGAAGGACATTGTGACATCATAATGTGAGTGACATTGTGATGTCATAATGGGAGTACTAAAGTGGTTTATTAATGATAATGACATTGTAATGTCATAATGGGAGATAAGATTTGATGCTAAAATGGTGTTTACAGTGTGACATCTTAATGCGAGTGACATTGTGATGTCATAATGGGAGTACTAAAATGGTTTAATAATGAGAATGACATTGTGATGTCATAATGGGAGTTAAGATTTGATGTTAAAATGGGGTTTACAGTGTGACATCATAATGGGAGAAACATTGTGATGTCATAGTGGATGTACTAAAGTGGTTTATTAATGAGAATGATAATGTGATGTCATAATGGGAGTGCCTATGTGACAAAAAATGGGGAGGACATTGTGACATCATAATGTGAGTGACATTGTAATGTCATGATGGGAGTACTAAAATGGTTTATTAATGATAATGACATTGTGATGTCATAATGAGAGTTAAGATTTGATGATAAAATGTGTTTACAGTGTGACATCATAATGCGAGTGACATTGTGATGTCATAATGGGAGTACTAAAATGGTTTAATAATGAGAATGACATTGTGATGTCATAATGGGATTTAAGATTTGATGTTAAAATGGGGTTTACAGTGTGAAATCATCATAATGCGAGTGACATTGTGATGTCATAATGGAGAACAAAAGTGGTTTCATAATGAGAATTACATTGTGAAGTCATAATGGGAGTTAAGATTTGATGTTAAAATGGGGGTCACAGTGTGACATCATAATGGGAGTAACATTGTTATGTCATAATGGAAGAACTAAAGTGGTTTATTAATGAGAATGATATTGTGATGTCATAATGGGAGTGCCTATGTGACAAAAAAAGGGAAGGACATTGTGACATCATAATGCGAGTGACATTGTGATGTCATAATGGGAGTACTAAAGTGGTTTAATAATGAGAATGACATTATGATGTCATAATGGGAGTTAAGATTTGATGTTAAAATGGGGTTTACAGAGTGACATCATAATGGTATTAACATTGTTTTGTCATAGTGGAAGTACTAAAGTGGTTTATTAATGAGAATGACATTGTGATGTCATAATGGGAGTGCCTATGTGACAAAAAAAGGGAAGGACATTGTGACATCATAATGCAAGTGACATTGTGATGTCATAGTTGGAGAACGAAAGTGTTTTAATTATGAGAATGACATTGTGATGTCATAATGGGAGTTAAGATTTGATGTTAAAATTGGGTTTACAGTGTGACATCATAATGCGAGTGAAATTGTGATGTCATAATGGGAGTACTATAGTGGTTTAGTAATGAGAGTGACATTGTGATGTCATAATGGGAGTTAAGATTTGATGTTAAAATGGGGTTTACATTGTCACATCATAATGCGATTGACATTGTGATGTCATATTGATAGTACTAAAGTGATTTAATAATGATAATGACATTTTGATGTTATAATGGGAGTTAAGATTTTATGTTAAAATGGGGTACACAGTGTGACATCATAATGGGAGTAACATTGTGATGTCATAGTGGAAGTACAAAAGTGGTTTATTAATGAGAATGACATTGTGATGTCATAATGGGAGTTAAGATTTGATGTTAAAATGGAGTTTACAGCGTGACATCATAAAGGGAGTAACATTGCGATGTCATAATGGAAGAATTAAAGTGGTTTATTAATGAGAATGACATTGTGATGTCATAATGGGAGTGCCTATGTGACAAAAAATGGGAAGGACATTGTGACATCATAATGCTATGACATTGTGATGTCATAGTCGGAGAACTAATGTGCGTTAATAATGAGAATGACATTGTGATGTCATAATGTGAGTTAAGATTTGATGTTAAAATGGGGTTTACAGTGTGACATCATAATGGGAGTGACATTGTGATGTCATAATGTGAGTACTAAAGTGGTTTTATAATGAGAGTGACATTGTGATGTCATAATGGGTGTTAAGATTTGATGTTAAAATGGGGGTTTACAGTGTGACATCATAATGTGAGGAACATTGTGATGTCATAATGGAGTACTAAAGAGGTTTAATAATGAGTATGACATTGTGATGTCATAATGGGAGTTAAGATTTGATGTTAAAATGGGGGTCACAGTGTGACATCATAATGGGAGTAACATTGTGATGTCATAGTGGAAGTACAAAAGTGGTTTATTAATGAGAATGACATTGTAATGTCATAATGGAAAATAAGATTTGATGTTAAAATGGTGTTTACAGTGTGACATCATAATGCGAGTGACATTGTGATGTCATAATGGAGTACAAAAGTGGTTTAATATTGAGAATGACATTGTGATGTCATAATGGGAGTTAAGATTTGATGTTAAAATGGGGTACACAGTGTGACATCATAATGGGTATAACATTGTGATGTCATAGTGGAAGTACAAAAGTGGTTTATTAATGAGAATTACATTGTAATGTCATAATGGGACTGCCTATGTGAAAAAAATGGGAACTACATTGTGACATCATAATGAGAGTGACATTGTGATATCATAATGGAGTACAAAAGTGGTTTAATAATGAGAATGTCATTGTGATGTCATAATGGGAGTTAAGATTTGATGTTAAAATGGGGTTTACAGTGTGACATCATAATTGGAGTAACATTGTGATGTAATAATGAAAGAACTAAAGTGGTTTATTAATGAGAATGATATTGTGATGTCATAATGGAAGTGCCTATGTGAAAAAAATGGGAAGAACATTGTGACATCATGTGAGTGACATTGTGATGTCATAATGAAAGTACAAAAGTGGTTTAATAATGAGAGTGACATTGTGTTGTCATAATGGGAGTTAAGATTTGATGTTAAAATCGGGATTACAGTGTGACATCATAATGTAAGGGACATCGTGATGTCATAATGGAGTACTAAAGTGGTTTAATAATGAGAATGACATTGTGATGTCATAATGGGAGTTAAGATTTGATGTTAAAATGGGGTTTACAGTGTGACATCATAATGGGAGAAACATTCTGATGTCATAGTGAATGTACTAAAGTGGTTTATTAATGAGAATGATTTTGTGATGTCATAATGGGAGTGCCTATGTGACAAAAAATGGGAAGGACATTGTGACATCATAATGTGAGTGACATTGTAATGTCATGATGGGAGTACTAAAATGGTTTATTAATGATAATGACATTGTGATGTCATAATGAGAGTTAAGATTTGATGTTAAAATGTGTTTACAGTGTGACATCATAATGCGAGTGACATTGTGATGTCATAATGGGAGTACTAAAATGGTTTAATAATGAGAATATCATTGTGATGTCATAATGGGAGTTAAGATTTGATGTTAAAATGGGGTTTACAGTGTGACATCATAATGGGAGTAACATTGTTATGTCATAATGGAAGTACTAAAGTGGTTTATTAATGAGAATGACATTGTGATGTTATAATGGGAGTGCCTATGTGACAAAAAATGGGAAGGACATTGTGACATCATAATGCGATTGACATTGTGATGTCATAGTGAGAGAACTAAAGTACTTTAATAATGAGAGTGACATTGTGATGTCATAATGGGATTTAAGATTTGATGTTAAAATGGGGTTTACAGTGTGACATCATAATGTGAGGGACATTGTGATGTCATAATGAAGTACTAAAGTGGTTTAATAATGAGTATGACATTGTGATGTCATAATGGAAGTTAAGATTTTGTGCTAAATGGGGGTCACAGTGTGACATCATAATGTGAGTAACATTGTTATGTCATAGTGGAAGTACTAAAGTGGTTTATTAATGAGAATGACATTGTGATGTTATAATGGGAGTAGCAAAATGGTTTATTAATGTAATTGACATTGTGATGTCATAATGGGAGTTAAGATTTGATGTTAAAATGGGGTATACAGTGTGACATCATAATGCGAGTGACATTGTGATGTCATAATGGATTACAAAAGTGCTTTAATAATGAGAATGACATTGTGATGTCATAATTGGGAATTAAGATTCGATGTTAAAATGGTGGTCACAGTGTGACATCATAATGGGAGTAACATTGTGATGTCATAATGGGAGTACTAAAGTGGTTTATTAATGATAATGACATTGTGATGTCATAATGGGAGTTAAGATTTGATGTTAAAATGTGTTTACAGTGTGACTTCATAATGCGAGTGACATTGTGATGTCATAATGGGAGTACTAAAATGGTTTAATAAAGAGAATGACATTGTGATGTCATAATGGGAGTTAAGATTGTATGTTAAAATGTGTTTACAGTGTGACATCATAATGGGAGTAACATTGTGATGTCATAGTGGAAGTACTAAAGTGGTTTATTAATGAGAATGACATTGTGATGTTATAATGGGAGTGCCTATGTGACAAAAAATGGGAAGGACATTGTGACATCATAATGTGAGTGACATTGTGATGTCATAATGGGAGTACTAAAGTGGTTTATTAATGATAATGACATTGTGATTTCATAAAGGGAGTTAAGATTTGATGCTAAAATGGTGTTTACAGAGTGACATCATAATGCGAGTGACATTGTGATGTCATAGTGGAAGTACTAAAGTGGTTTATTAATGAGAATGACATTGTGATGTTATATTGGGAGTTAAGATTTGATGTTAAAATGGGGTTCACAGTGTGACATCATAATGGGAGTAACATTGTGATGTCATAGTGGAAGTACTAAAGTGGTTTATTAATGAGAATGACATTGTGATGTCATAATGGGAGTGCCTATGTGACAAAAAATGGGAAGGACATTCTGACATCATAATGCGAGTGACATTGTGATGTCCTAGTGAAAGAACTAAAGTACTTTAATAATGAGAGTGACATTGTGATGTCATAATGGGAGTTAAGATTTGATGTTAAAATGTGGTTTACAGTGTGACATCATAATGTGAAGGACATTGTGATGTCATAATGGAGTACTAAAGTGGTTTAATAATGAGTATGACATTGTGATGTCATAATGGGAGATAAGATTTGATTTTAAAATGGGGGTCACAGTGTGACATCATAATGGGATTAACATTGTGATGTCATAGTGGAAGTACTAAAGTGGTTTATTAATGAGAATGACATTGTGATGTCATAATGGGAGTGCCTATGTGACAAAAAATGGGAAGGACATTGTGACATCATAATGTGAGTGATATTGTGATGTCATAATGGAGTACAAAAGTGGTTTAATAATGAGAATGACATTGAGATGTCATAATGGGAGTTAAGATTTGATGTTAAAATGTGTTTACAGTGTGACATCATAATGCGAGTGACATTGTGATGTCATAATGGGAGTACTAAAATGGTTTAATAATGAGAATGACATTGTGATGTCATAATGGGAGTTAAGATTTGATGTTAAAATGGGGTTTATAGTGTGACATCATAATGGGAATAACATTGTTATGTCATAATGGAAGAACTAAAGTGGTTTATTAATGAGAATGACATTGTGATGTCATAATGGGAGTGCCTATGTGACAAAAAATGTGAAGGACATTGTGAAATCATAATGCGAGTGACATTGTGATGTCATAATGGGAGTACTAAAGTGGTTTATTAATGATAATGACATTGTGATGTCATAATGGGAGTTAAGATTTGATGTTAAAATGGTGTTTACAGTGTGACATCATAATGCGAGTGACATTGTGATGTCATAATGGGAGTACTAAAATGGTTTAATATTGAGAATGACATTGTGATGTCATAATGGGAGTTAAGATTTGATGTTAAAATGGGGTTTACAGTGTGACATCATAATGCGATTGACATTGTGATGTCATATTGATAGAACTAAAGTGGTTTAATAATGAGAATGATATTGTGATGTTATAATTGGAGTTAAGATTTGATGTTAAAATGGGGTTTACAGAGTGACATCATAATGGGAGTAACATTGTGATGACATAATGGAAGAACTAAAGTGGTTTATTAATGAGAATGACATTGTGATGTCATAATGGAAGTGCCTATGTGACAAAAAATGGGAAGGACATTGTGACATCATAATGCGAGTGACATTGTGATGTCATAGTGGGAGAACTAAAGTGGTTTAATAATGAGAATGACATTGTGATGTCATAATGTGAGTTAAGATTTGATGTTAAAATGTGATTTACAGTGTGACATCATAATGGGAGAAACATTGTGATGTCATAGTGGAAGTACTAAAGTGGTTTATTAATGAGAATGACATTGTGATGTTATAATGGGAGTTAAGATTTGATGGTAAAATGGGGTTCACTGTGTGACATCATAATGGGAGTAACATTGTGATGTCATAGTGGATGTACTAAAGTGGTTTATTAATGAGAATGACATTGTGATGTCATAATGGGAGTGCCTATGTGACAAAAAGTGGGAACTACATTGTGACATCATAATGTGAGTGACATTGTGATGTCATAATAGGAGTACTAAAGTGATTTATTAATGATAATGACATTGTGATGTCATATTGGGAGTTAAGATTTGATGTAAAATTGGGGTTTACAGAGTGACATCATAATGCGAGTAACATTGTGATGTCATAATTGGAGTACTAAAGTAGTTAAATAATGAGAATGTCATTGTGATGTCATAATGGGAGTTAAGATTTGATGTTAAAATGGGGTTTACAGTGTGACATCATAATGGGAGAAACATTGTGATGTCATAGTGGAAGTACTAAAGTGGTTTATTAATGAGATTGACATTGTGATGTCATAATGGGAGTGCCTATGTGACAAAAAATTGGATGGACATTTTGACTTCATAATTTGAGTGACATTGTGATGTCATAATGGAAGTACTAAAGTGGTTTATTAATGATAATGACATTGTGATGTCATATTGGGAGTTAAGATTTGATGTAAAATTGGGGTTTACAGAGTGACATCATAATGCGAATAACGTTTTGATGTCATAATTGGAGTACTAAAGTGGTTTAATAATGAGAATGTCATTGTGATGTCATAATGGTAGTTAAGATTTGATGTTAAAATGGTGTTTACAGTGTGACATCATAATGCGAGTGACATTGTGATGTCATAATGGGAGTAGTAAAATGGTTTAATAATGATAATGACATTGTGATGTCATAATGGGAGTTAAGATTTGATGTGAAAATGGGGTTTACAGTGTGACATCATAATGATAATGACATTGTGATGTCATATTGGGTGTTAAGATTTGATGTTAAAATGTGTTTACATTTGACATCATAATGCGAGTGACAATGTGATGTCATAATGAGAGTACTAAAATGGTTTATTAATGAGAATGACTTTGTGATGTCATAATGGGAGTTAAGATTTGATGTTAAAATGGGGTTTACATTGTGACATCATAATGCGATTGACATTGTGATGTAATATTGATAGTACTAAAGTGGTTTAATAATGAGAATGACATTGTGATGTTGTAATGGGAGTTAAGATTTGATGTTAAAATGGGGTTCACAGTGTGACATCATATTGGGAGTAACATTGTGATGTCATAGTGGAAGTACTAAAGTGGTTTATTAATGAGAATGACATTGTGATGTCATAATGGGAGTGCCTATGTGACAAAAAATGGTAACTACATTGTGACATCATAATGTGAGTGACATTGAGATGTCATAGTGGGAGAACTAAAGTGGTTTATTAATGATAATGACATTGTGATGTCATAATGGGAGTTAAGATTTGATGTTAAAATTGGGGTCACAGTATGACGTCATAATGGGAGTAACATTGTGATGTCATAATGGGAGTAGTAAATTGGTTTTTTAATGATAATGACATTGTGATGTCACAATGGGAGTTAAGATTTGATGTTAAAATGTGATTTACAGTGTGACATCGTAATGGGAGAAACATTGTGATGTCATAGTGGAAGTACTAAAGTGGTTTATTAATGAGAATGACATTGTGATGTTATAATGGGAGTTAAGATTTGATGTTAAAATGGGGTTCACTGTGTGACATCATAATGGGAGTAACATTGTGATGTCATAGTGGAAGTACTAAAGTGGTTTATTAATGAGAATGACATTGTGATGTCATAATGGGAGTGCCTATGTGACAAAAAATGGGAAGGACATTGTGACATCATAATGCGAGTGACATTGTGATGTCATAGTGAGAGAACTAAAGTACTTTAATAATGAGAGTGACATTGTGATGTCATAATGGGAGTTAAGATTTGATGTTAAAATGTGATTTACAGTGTGACATCATAATGGGAGAAACATTGTGATGTCATAGTGGAAGTACTAAAGTGGTTTATTAATGAGAATGACATTGTGATGTTATAATGGGAGTTAAGATTTGATGGTAAAATGGGGTTCACTGTGTGACATCATAATGGGAGTAACATTGTGATGTCATAGTGGATGTACTAAAGTGGTTTATTAATGAGAATGACATTGTGATGTCATAATGGGAGTGCCTATGTGACAAAAAGTGGGAACTACATTGTGACATCATAATGTGAGTGACATTGTGATGTCATAATAGGAGTACTAAAGTGATTTATTAATGATAATGACATTGTGATGTCATATTGGTAGTTAAGATTTGATGTAAAATTGGGGTTTACAGAGTGACATCATAATGCGAGTAACATTGTGATGTCATAATTGGAGTACTAAAGTAGTTAAATAATGAGAATGTCATTGTGATGTCATAATGGGAGTTAAGATTTGATGTTAAAATGGGGTTTACAGTGTGACATCATAATGGGAGAAACATTGTGATGTCATAGTGGAAGTACTAATGTGGTTTATTAATGAGATTGACATTGTGATGTCATAATGGGAGTGCCTATGTGACAAAAAATTGGAAGGACATTTTGACTTCATAATTTGAGTGACATTGTGATGTCATAATGGAAGTACTAAAGTGGTTTATTAATGATAATGACATTGTGATGTCATATTGGGAGTTAAGATTTGATGTAAAATTGGGGTTTACAGAGTGACATCATAATGCGAATAACGTTTTGATGTCATAATTGGAGTACTAAAGTGGTTTAATAATGAATATGTCATTGTGATGTCATAATGGTAGTTAAGATTTGATGTTAAAATGGTGTTTACAGTGTGACATCATAATGCGAGTGACATTGTGATGTCATAATGGGAGTAGTAAAATGGTTTAATAATGATAATGACATTGTGATGTCATAATGGGAGTTAAGATTTGATGTGAAAATGGGGTTTACAGTGTGACATCATAATGATAATGACATTGTGATGTCATATTGGGTGTTAAGATTTGATGTTAAAATGTGTTTACATTTGACATCACAATGCGAGTGACAATGTGATGTCATAATGAGAGTACTAAAATGGTTTATTAATGAGAATGACTTTGTGATGTCATAATGGGAGTTAAGATTTGATGTTAAAATGGGGTTTACATTGTGACATCATAATGCGATTGACATTGTGATGTAATATTGATAGTACTAAAGTGGTTTAATAATGAGAATGACATTGTGATGTCATAATGGGAGTTAAGATTTGATGTTAAAATGGGGTTTACAGTGTGACATCATAATGGGAGAAACATTCTGATGTCATAGTGAATGTACTAAAGTGGTTTATTAATGAGAATGATTTTGTGATGTCATAATGGGAGTGCCTATGTGACAAAAAATGGGAAGGACATTGTGACATCATAATGTGAGTGACATTGTAATGTCATGATGGGAGTACTAAAATGGTTTATTAATGATAATGACATTGTGATGTCATAATGAGAGTTAAGATTTGATGTTAAAATGTGTTTACAGTGTGACATCATAATGCGAGTGACATTGTGATGTCATAATGGGAGTACTAAAATGGTTTAATAATGAGAATATCATTGTGATGTCATAATGGGAGTTAAGATTTGATGTTAAAATGGGGTTTACAGTGTGACATCATAATGGGAGTAACATTGTTATGTCATAATGGAAGTACTAAAGTGGTTTATTAATGAGAATGACATTGTGATGTTATAATGGGAGTGCCTATGTGACAAAAAATGGGAAGGACATTGTGACATCATAATGCGAGTGACATTGTGATGTCATAGTGAGAGAACTAAAGTACTTTAATAATGAGAGTGACATTGTGATGTCATAATGGGATTTAAGATTTGATGTTAAAATGGGGTTTACAGTGTGACATCATAATGTGAGGGACATTGTGATGTCATAATGAAGTACTAAAGTGGTTTAATAATGAGTATGACATTGTGATGTCATCATGGAAGTTAAGATTTTGTGCTAAATGGGGGTCACAGTGTGACATCATAATGTGAGTAACATTGTTATGTCATAGTGGAAGTACTAAAGTGGTTTATTAATGAGAATGACATTGTGATGTTATAATGGGAGTAGCAAAATGGTTTATTAATGTAATTGACATTGTGATGTCATAATGGGAGTTAAGATTTGATGTTAAAATGGGGTATACAGTGTGACATCATAATGCGAGTGACATTGTGATGTCATAATGGATTACAAAAGTGCTTTAATAATGAGAATGACATTGTGATGTCATAATGGGAATTAAGATTCGATGTTAAAATGGTGGTCACAGTGTGACATCATAATGGGAGTAACATTGTGATGTCATAATGGGAGTACTAAAGTGGTTTATTAATGATAATGACATTGTGATGTCATAATGGGAGTTAAGATTTGATGTTAAAATGTGTTTACAGTGTGACTTCATAATGCGAGTGACATTGTGATGTCATAATGGGAGTACTAAAATGGTTTAATAAAGAGAATGACATTGTGATGTCATAATGGGAGTTAAGATTGTATGTTAAAATGTGTTTACAGTGTGACATCATAATGGGAGTAACATTGTGATGTCATAGTGGAAGTACTAAAGTGGTTTATTAATGAGAATGACATTGTGATGTTATAATGGGAGTGCCTATGTGACAAAAAATGGGAAGGACATTGTGACATCATAATGTGAGTGACATTGTGATGTCATAATGGGAGTACTAAAGTGGTTTATTAATGATAATGACATTGTGATTTCATAAAGGGAGTTAAGATTTGATGCTAAAATGGTGTTTACAGAGTGACATCATAATGCGAGTGACATTGTGATGTCATAGTGGAAGTACTAAAGTGGTTTATTAATGAGAATGACATTGTGATGTTATATTGGGAGTTAAGATTTGATGTTAAAATGGGGTTCACAGTGTGACATCATAATGGGAGTAACATTGTGATGTCATAGTGGAAGTACTAAAGTGGTTTATTAATGAGAATGACATTGTGATGTCATAATGGGAGTGCCTATGTGACAAAAAATGGGAAGGACATTCTGACATCATAATGCGAGTGACATTGTGATGTCCTAGTGAAAGAACTAAAGTACTTTAATAATGAGAGTGACATTGTGATGTCATAATGGGAGTTAAGATTTGATGTTAAAATGTGGTTTACAGTGTGACATCATAATGTGAAGGACATTGTGATGTCATAATGGAGTACTAAAGTGGTTTAATAATGAGTATGACATTGTGATGTCATAATGGGAGATAAGATTTGATTTTAAAATGGGGGTCACAGTGTGACATCATAATGGGATTAACATTGTGATGTCATAGTGGAAGTACTAAAGTGGTTTATTAATGAGAATGACATTGTGATGTCATAATGGGAGTGCCTATGTGACAAAAAATGGGAAGGACATTGTGACATCATAATGTGAGTGATATTGTGATGTCATAATGGAGTACAAAAGTGGTTTAATAATGAGAATGACATTGAGATGTCATAATGGGAGTTAAGATTTGATGTTAAAATGTGTTTACAGTGTGACATCATAATGCGAGTGACATTGTGATGTCATAATGGGAGTACTAAAATGGTTTAATAATGAGAATGACATTGTGATGTCATAATGGGAGTTAAGATTTGATGTTAAAATGGGGTTTATAGTGTGACATCATAATGGGAATAACATTGTTATGTCATAATGGAAGAACTAAAGTGGTTTATTAATGAGAATGACATTGTGATGTCATAATGGGAGTGCCTATGTGACAAAAAATGTGAAGGACATTGTGAAATCATAATGCGAGTGACATTGTGATGTCATAATGGGAGTACTAAAGTGGTTTATTAATGATAATGACATTGTGATGTCATAATGGGAGTTAAGATTTGATGTTAAAATGGTGTTTACAGTGTGACATCATAATGCGAGTGACATTGTGATGTCATAATGGGAGTACTAAAATGGTTTAATATTGAGAATGACATTGTGATGTCATAATGGGAGTTAAGATTTGATGTTAAAATGGGGTTTACAGTGTGACATCATAATGCGATTGACATTGTGATGTCATATTGATAGAACTAAAGTGGTTTAATAATGAGAATGATATTGTGATGTTATAATTGGAGTTAAGATTTGATGTTAAAATGGGGTTTACAGAGTGACATCATAATGGGAGTAACATTGTGATGACATAATGGAAGAACTAAAGTGGTTTATTAATGAGAATGACATTGTGATGTCATAATGGAAGTGCCTATGTGACAAAAAATGGGAAGGACATTGTGACATCATAATGCGAGTGACATTGTGATGTCATAGTGGGAGAACTAAAGTGGTTTAATAATGAGAATGACATTGTGATGTCATAATGTGAGTTAAGATTTGATGTTAAAATGTGATTTACAGTGTGACATCATAATGGGAGAAACATTGTGATGTCATAGTGGAAGTACTAAAGTGGTTTATTAATGAGAATGACATTGTGATGTTATAATGGGAGTTAAGATTTGATGGTAAAATGGGGTTCACTGTGTGACATCATAATGGGAGTAACATTGTGATGTCATAGTGGATGTACTAAAGTGGTTTATTAATGAGAATGACATTGTGATGTCATAATGGGAGTGCCTATGTGACAAAAAGTGGGAACTACATTGTGACATCATAATGTGAGTGACATTGTGATGTCATAATAGGAGTACTAAAGTGATTTATTAATGATAATGACATTGTGATGTCATATTGGGAGTTAAGATTTGATGTAAAATTGGGGTTTACAGAGTGACATCATAATGCGAGTAACATTGTGATGTCATAATTGGAGTACTAAAGTAGTTAAATAATGAGAATGTCATTGTGATGTCATAATGGGAGTTAAGATTTGATGTTAAAATGGGGTTTACAGTGTGACATCATAATGGGAGAAACATTGTGATGTCATAGTGGAAGTACTAAAGTGGTTTATTAATGAGATTGACATTGTGATGTCATAATGGGAGTGCCTATGTGACAAAAAATTGGATGGACATTTTGACTTCATAATTTGAGTGACATTGTGATGTCATAATGGAAGTACTAAAGTGGTTTATTAATGATAATGACATTGTGATGTCATATTGGGAGTTAAGATTTGATGTAAAATTGGGGTTTACAGAGTGACATCATAATGCGAATAACGTTTTGATGTCATAATTGGAGTACTAAAGTGGTTTAATAATGTGAATGTCATTGTGATGTCATAATGGTAGTTAAGATTTGATGTTAAAATGGTGTTTACAGTGTGACATCATAATGCGAGTGACATTGTGATGTCATAATGGGAGTAGTAAAATGGTTTAATAATGATAATGACATTGTGATGTCATAATGGGAGTTAAGATTTGATGTGAAAATGGGGTTTACAGTGTGACATCATAATGATAATGACATTGTGATGTCATATTGGGTGTTAAGATTTGATGTTAAAATGTGTTTACATTTGACATCATAATGCGAGTGACAATGTGATGTCATAATGAGAGTACTAAAATGGTTTATTAATGAGAATGACTTTGTGATGTCATAATGGGAGTTAAGATTTGATGTTAAAATGGGGTTTACATTGTGACATCATAATGCGATTGACATTGTGATGTAATATTGATAGTACTAAAGTGGTTTAATAATGAGAATGACATTGTGATGTTGTAATGGGAGTTAAGATTTGATGTTAAAATGGGGTTCACAGTGTGACATCATATTGGGAGTAACATTGTGATGTCATAGTGGAAGTACTAAAGTGGTTTATTAATGAGAATGACATTGTGATGTCATAATGGGAGTGCCTATGTGACAAAAAATGGTAACTACATTGTGACATCATAATGTGAGTGACATTGAGATGTCATAGTGGGAGAACTAAAGTGGTTTATTAATGATAATGACATTGTGATGTCATAATGGGAGTTAAGATTTGATGTTAAAATTGGGGTCACAGTATGACGTCATAATGGGAGTAACATTGTGATGTCATAATGGGAGTAGTAAATTGGTTTTTTAATGATAATGACATTGTGATGTCACAATGGGAGTTAAGATTTGATGTTAAAATGTGATTTACAGTGTGACATCGTAATGGGAGAAACATTGTGATGTCATAGTGGAAGTACTAAAGTGGTTTATTAATGAGAATGACATTGTGATGTTATAATGGGAGTTAAGATTTGATGTTAAAATGGGGTTCACTGTGTGACATCATAATGGGAGTAACATTGTGATGACATAATGGAAGAACTAAAATGGTTTATTAATGAGAATGACATTGTGATGTCATAATGGAAGTGCCTATGTGACAAAAAATGGGAAGGACATTGTGACATCATAATGCGAGTGACATTGTCATGTCATAGTGGGAGAACTAAAGTGGTTTAATAATGAGAATGACATTGTGATGTCATAATGTGAGTTAAGATTTGATGTTAAAATGTGATTTACAGTGTGACATCATAATGGGAGAAACATTGTGATGTCATAGTGGAAGTACTAAAGTGGTTTATTAATGAGAATGACATTGTGATGTTATAATGGGAGTTAAGATTTGATGGTAAAATGGGGTTCACTGTGTGACATCATAATGGGAGTAACATTGTGATGTCATAGTGGATGTACTAAAGTGGTTTATTAATGAGAATGACATTGTGATGTCATAATGGGAGTGCCTATGTGACAAAAAGTGGGAACTACATTGTGACATCATAATGTGAGTGACATTGTGATGTCATAATAGGAGTACTAAAGTGATTTATTAATGATAATGACATTGTGATGTCATATTGGGAGTTAAGATTTGATGTAAAATTGGGGTTTACAGAGTGACATCATAATGCGAGTAACATTGTGATGTCATAATTGGAGTACTAAAGTAGTTAAATAATGAGAATGTCATTGTGATGTCATAATGGGAGTTAAGATTTGATGTTAAAATGGGGTTTACAGTGTGACATCATAATGGGAGAAACATTGTGATGTCATAGTGGAAGTACTAAAGTGGTTTATTAATGAGATTGACATTGTGATGTCATAATGGGAGTGCCTATGTGACAAAAAATTGGATGGACATTTTGACTTCATAATTTGAGTGACATTGTGATGTCATAATGGAAGTACTAAAGTGGTTTATTAATGATAATGACATTGTGATGTCATATTGGGAGTTAAGATTTGATGTAAAATTGGGGTTTACAGAGTGACATCATAATGCGAATAACGTTTTGATGTCATAATTGGAGTACTAAAGTGGTTTAATAATGTGAATGTCATTGTGATGTCATAATGGTAGTTAAGATTTGATGTTAAAATGGTGTTTACAGTGTGACATCATAATGCGAGTGACATTGTGATGTCATAATGGGAGTAGTAAAATGGTTTAATAATGATAATGACATTGTGATGTCATAATGGGAGTTAAGATTTGATGTGAAAATGGGGTTTACAGTGTGACATCATAATGATAATGACATTGTGATGTCATATTGGGTGTTAAGATTTGATGTTAAAATGTGTTTACATTTGACATCATAATGCGAGTGACAATGTGATGTCATAATGAGAGTACTAAAATGGTTTATTAATGAGAATGACTTTGTGATGTCATAATGGGAGTTAAGATTTGATGTTAAAATGGGGTTTACATTGTGACATCATAATGCGATTGACATTGTGATGTAATATTGATAGTACTAAAGTGGTTTAATAATGAGAATGACATTGTGATGTTGTAATGGGAGTTAAGATTTGATGTTAAAATGGGGTTCACAGTGTGACATCATATTGGGAGTAACATTGTGATGTCATAGTGGAAGTACTAAAGTGGTTTATTAATGAGAATGACATTGTGATGTCATAATGGGAGTGCCTATGTGACAAAAAATGGTAACTACATTGTGACATCATAATGTGAGTGACATTGAGATGTCATAGTGGGAGAACTAAAGTGGTTTATTAATGATAATGACATTGTGATGTCATAATGGGAGTTAAGATTTGATGTTAAAATTGGGGTCACAGTGTGACGTCATAATGGGAGTAACATTGTGATGTCATAATGGGAGTAGTAAATTGGTTTTTTAATGATAATGACATTGTGATGTCACAATGGGAGTTAAGATTTGATGTTAAAATGTGATTTACAGTGTGACATCATAATGGGAGAAACATTGTGATGTCATAGTGGAAGTACTAAAGTGGTTTATTAATGAGAATGACATTGTGATGTTATAATGGGAGTTAAGATTTGATGTTAAAATGGGGTTCACTGTGTGACATCATAATGGGAGTAACATTGTGATGTCATAGTGGAAGTACTAAAGTGGTTTATTAATGAGAATGACATTGTGATGTCATAATGGGAGTGCCTATGTGACAAAAAATGGGAAGGACATTGTGACATCATAATGCGAGTGACATTGTGATGTCATAGTGAGAGAACTAAAGTACTTTAATAATGAGAGTGACATTGTGATGTCATAATGGGAGTTAAGATTTGATGTTAAAATGTGATTTACAGTGTGACATCATAATGGGAGAAACATTGTGATGTCATAGTGGAAGTACTAAAGTGGTTTATTAATGAGAATGACATTGTGATGTTATAATGGGAGTTAAGATTTGATGGTAAAATGGGGTTCACTGTGTGACATCATAATGGGAGTAACATTGTGATGTCATAGTGGATGTACTAAAGTGGTTTATTAATGAGAATGACATTGTGATGTCATAATGGGAGTGCCTATGTGACTAAAAGTGGGAACTACATTGTGACATCATAATGTGAGTGACATTGTGATGTCATAATAGGAGTACTAAAGTGATTTATTAATGATAATGACATTGTGATGTCATATTGGTAGTTAAGATTTGATGTAAAATTGGGGTTTACAGAGTGACATCATAATGCGAGTAACATTGTGATGTCATAATTGGAGTACTAAAGTAGTTAAATAATGAGAATGTCATTGTGATGTCATAATGGGAGTTAAGATTTGATGTTAAAATGGGGTTTACAGTGTGACATCATAATGGGAGAAACATTGTGATGTCATAGTGGAAGTACTAATGTGGTTTATTAATGAGATTGACATTGTGATGTCATAATGGGAGTGCCTATGTGACAAAAAATTGGAAGGACATTTTGACTTCATAATTTGAGTGACATTGTGATGTCATAATGGAAGTACTAAAGTGGTTTATTAATGATAATGACATTGTGATGTCATATTGGGAGTTAAGATTTGATGTAAAATTGGGGTTTACAGAGTGACATCATAATGCGAATAACGTTTTGATGTCATAATTGGAGTACTAAAGTGGTTTAATAATGAGAATGTCATTGTGATGTCATAATGGTAGTTAAGATTTGATGTTAAAATGGTGTTTACAGTGTGACATCATAATGCGAGTGACATTGTGATGTCATAATGGGAGTAGTAAAATGGTTTAATAATGATAATGACATTGTGATGTCATAATGGGAGTTAAGATTTGATGTGAAAATGGGGTTTACAGTGTGACATCATAATGATAATGACATTGTGATGTCATATTGGGTGTTAAGATTTGATGTTAAAATGTGTTTACATTTGACATCTAATGCGAGTGACAATGTGATGTCATAATGAGAGTACTAAAATGGTTTATTAATGAGAATGACTTTGTGATGTCATAATGGGAGTTAAGATTTGATGTTAAAATGGGGTTTACATTGTGACATCATAATGCGATTGACATTGTGATGTAATATTGATAGTACTAAAGTGGTTTAATAATGAGAATGACATTGTGATGTTGTAATGGGAGTTAAGATTTGATGTTAAAATGGGGTTCACAGTGTGACATCATATTGGGAGTAACATTGTGATGTCATAGTGGAAGTACTAAAGTGGTTTATTAATGAGAATGACATTGTGATGTCATAATGGGAGTGCCTATGTGACAAAAAATGGTAACTACATTGTGACATCATAATGTGAGTGACATTGAGATGTCATAGTGGGAGAACTAAAGTGGTTTATTAATGATAATGACATTGTGATGTCATAATGGGAGTTAAGATTTGATGTTAAAATTGAGGTCACAGTGTGACGTCATAATGGGAGTAACATTGTGATGTCATAATGGGAGTAGTAAATTGGTTTTTTAATGATAATGACATTGTGATGTCACAATGGGAGTTAAGATTTGATGTTAAAATGTGATTTACAGTGTGACATCATAATGGGAGAAACATTGTGATGTCATAGTGGAAGTACTAAAGTGGTTTATTAATGAGAATGACATTGTGATGTTATAATGGGAGTTAAGATTTGATGTTAAAATGGGGTTCACTGTGTGACATCATAATGGGAGTAACATTGTGATGTCATAGTGGAAGTACTAAAGTGGTTTATTAATGAGAATGACATTGTGATGTCATAATGGGAGTGCCTATGTGACAAAAAATGGGAAGGACATTGTGACATCATAATGCGAGTGACATTGTGATGTCATAGTGAGAGAACTAAAGTACTTTAATAATGAGAGTGACATTGTGATGTCATAATGGGAGTTATGATTTGATGTTAAAATGGGATTTACAGTGTCACATCATAATGTGAGGGACATTGTGATGTCAAAATGGAGTACTAAAGTGGTTTAATAATGAGTATGCCATTGTGATGTCATAATGGAAGTTAAGATTTGATGTTAAAATGGGGGTCATAGTGTGACATCATAATGGGAGTAAGATTGTGAAGTCATAGTGGTACTAAAGTGGTTTATTAATGAGAATGACATTGTGATGTTATAATGGGAGTAGTAAAATGGTTTAATAATGATAATGACATTGTGATGTCATAATGGGAGTTAAGATTTGATGTGAAAATGGGGTTTACAGTGTGACATCATAATGATAATGACATTGTGATGTCATAATGGGAGTTAAGATTTTATGTTAAAATGTGATTTACAGTGTGACATCATAATGGGAGAAACATTGTGATGTCATAGTGGAAGTACTAAAATGGTTTAATAATGATAATGACATTGTGATGTCATAATGGCAGTTAAGATTTGATGTTAAAATGGGGTTTACAGTGTGACATCATAATGAGATTGACATTGTGATGTCATATTGATAGTACTAAAGTGGTTTAATAATGAGAATGACATTGTGATGTCATAATGGGAGTTAAGATTTGATGTTAAAATTGGGGTCACAGTGTGACGTCATAATGGGAGTAACATTGTGATGTCATAATGGGAGTAGTAAATTGGTTTTTTAATGATAATGACATTGTGATGTCACAATGGGAGTGAAGATTTGATGTTAAAATGGGGTTTACAGTGTGACATCATAATGCGAGTGACATTGTGATGTCATAGTGGAAGTACTAAAGTGGTTTATTAATGAGAATGACATTGTGATGTTATAATGGGAGTTAAGATTTGATGTTAAAATGGGGTTCACAGTGTGACATCATAATGGGAGTAACATTGTGATGTCATAGTGGAAGTACTAAAGTGGTTTATTAATGAGAATGACATTGTGATGTCATAATGGGAGTGCCTATGTGACAAAAAATGGGAAGGACATTGTGACATCATAATTTGAGTGACATTGTGATGTCATAATGGGAGTATTAAAGTGGTTTATTAATGATAATGACTTTGTGATGTCATAATGGGAGTTAAGATTTGATGCTAAAATGGTGTTTACAGAGTGACATCATAATGCGAGTGACATTGTGATGTCATAATGGGAGTACTAAAATGTTTTAATAATGAGAATGACATTGTGATGTCATAATGGGAGTTAAGATTTGATGTTAAAATGTGATTTACAGTGTGACATCATAATGGGAGAAACATTGTGATGTCATAGTGGAAGTACTAAAGTGGTTTATTAATGAGAATGACATTGTGATGTTATAATGGGAGTTAAGATTTGATGTTAAAATGGGGTTCACTGTGTGACATCATAATGGGAGTAACATTGTGATGTCATAGTGGAAGTACTAAAGTGGTTTATTAATGAGAATGACATTGTGATGTCATAATGGGAGTGCCTATGTGACAAAAAATGGGAAGGACATTTTGACTTCTTAATGTGAGTGACATTGTGATGTCATAAATGGAGTACTAAAGTGGTTTATTAATGATAATGACATTGTGATGTCATATTGGGAGTTAAGATTTGATGTAAAATTGGGGTTTACAGAGTGACATCATAATGCTAATAACGTTGTGATGTCATAATTGGATTACTAAAGTGGTTTAATAATGTGAATGTCATTGTGATGTCATAATGGGAGTTAAGATTTGATGTTAAAATGGTGTTTACAGTGTGACATCATAATGCGAGTGACATTGTGATGTCATAATGGGAGTAGTAAAATGGTTTACTAATGATAATGACATTGTGATGTCATAATGGGAGTTAAGATTTGATGTGAAAATGGGGTTTACAGTGTGACATCATAATGATAATGACATTGTGATGTCAAATTGGGTGTTAAGATTTGATGTTAAAATGTGTTTACATTTGACATCATAATGCGAGTGACAATGTGATGTCATAATGAGAGTACTAAAATGGTTTATTAATGAGAATGACATTGTGATGTCATAATGGGAGTTAAGATTTGATGTTAAAATGGGGTTTACATTGTGACATCATAATGCGATTGACATTGTGATGTCATATTGATAGTACTAAAGTGGTTTAATAATGAGAATGACATTGTGATGTTGTAATGGGAGTTAAGATTTGATGTTAAAATGGGGTTCACAGTGTGACATCATATTGGGAGTAACATTGTGATGTCATAGTGGAAGTACTAAAGTGGTTTATTAATGAGAATGACATTGTGATGTCATAATGGGAGTGCCTATGTGACAAAAAATGGGAACTACATTGTGACATCATAATGTGAGTGACATTGTGATGTCATAGTGGGAGAACTAAAGTGGTTTATTAATGATAATGACATTGTGATGTCATAATGGGAGTTAAGATTTGATGTTAAAATGGGGTTTTCAGAGTGACATCATAATGCGAGAGACATTGTGATGTCATAATGGGAATACTAAAATGGTTTAATAATGATAATGACATTGTGATGTCATAATGGCAGTTAAGATTTGATGTTAAAATGGGGTTTACATTGTGACATCATAATGAGATTGACATTGTGATGTCATATTGATAGTACTAAAGTGGTTTAATAATGAGAATGACATTGTGATGTCATAATGGGAGTTAAGATTTGATGTTAAAATGTGTTTACAGTGTGACATCATAATGCGAGTGACATTGTGATGTCATAATGGGAGTACTAAAGTGGTTTATTAATGATAATGACATTGTGATGTCATAATGGGAGTTAAGATTTGATGTTAAAATGGGGTTTACAGTGTTACATCTTTATGCGAGTGACATTGTGATGTCATAATGGGAGTACTAAAATGGTTTAATATTGAGAATGACATTGTGATGTAATAATGGGAGTTAAGATTTGATGTTAAAATGGGGTTTACAGTGTGACATCATAATTCGATTGACATTGTGATGTCATATTGATAGAACTAAAGTGTTTTAATAATGAGAATGATATTGTGATGTTATAATTGGAGTTAAGATTTGATGTTAAATTGGGGTTTACAGAGTGACATCATAATGGTAGTAACATTGTGATGACATAATGGAAGAACTAAAGTGGTTTATTAATGAGAATGACATTGTGATGTCATAATGGGAGTGCCTATGTGACAAAAAATGGGAAGGACATTGTGACATCATAATGCGAGTGACATTGTGATGTCATAGTGGGAGAACTAAAGTGCTTTAATAATGAGAATGACATTGTTATGTTATAATGTGAGTTAAGATTTGATGTTAAAATGGGGTTTACAGTGTGACATCATAATGCGAGTGACATTGTGATGTCATAATGGGAGTACTAAAGTGGTTTAATAATGAGAATGACATTGTGATGTCATAATGGGAGTTAAGATTTGATGTTAAAATGGGGTTTACAGTGTGACATCATAATGCGATTGACATTGTGATGTCATATTGATAGAACTAAAGTGGTTTAATAATGAGAATGATATTGTGATGTTATAATTGGAGTTAAGATTTGATGTTAAAATGGGGTTTACAGAGTGACATCATAATGGGAGTAAGATTGTGATGTAATAATGGAAAAATTAAAGTGGTTTATTAATGAGAATGACATTGTGATGTCATAATGGGAGTGCCTATGTGAAAAAAATTGGAAGGACATTGTGACATCATGTGAGTGACATTGTGATGTCATAATGGGAGTTAAGATTTGATGTTAAAATGTGTTTTACAGAGTGACATCATAATGCGAGTAACATTGTGATGTCATAATTGGAGTACTAAAGTAGTTTAATAATGAGAATGTCATTGTGATGTCATAATGGGAGTTAAGATTTGATGTTAAAATGGGGTTTACAGTGTGACATCATAATGGGAGAAACATTGTGATGTCATAGTGGAAGTACTAAAGTGGTTAATTAATGAGATTGACATTGTGATGTCATAATGGGAGTGCCTATGTGACAAAAAATTGGAAGGACATTTTGACTTCATAATTTGAGTTACATTGTGATGTCATAATGGGAGTACTAAAGTGGTTCATTAATGATAATGACATTGTTATGTCATAATGGGAGTTAAGATTTGATGTTAAAATGGTGTTTACAGTGTGACATCATAATGCGAGTGACATTGTGATGTCATAATGGGAGTTAAGATTTGATGTTAAAATGTGTTTACAGTGTGAAATCATAATGCGAGTGACATTGTGATGTCATAATGGGAGTAGTAAAATGGTTTATTAATGAAATTGACATTGTGATGTCATAATGGGAGTTGCGATTTGATCTTAAAATGGGGGTCACAGTGTGACATCATAATGGGAGTAACATTGTGATGTCATAATGGGAGTACTAAAGTGGTTTATTAATGATAATGACATTGTGATGTCATAATGGGATTCAAGATTTGATGTTAAAATGTGATTTACAGTGTGACATCATAATGGGAGAAACATTGTGATGTCATAGTGGAAGTACTAAAGTGGTTTATTAATGAGAATGACATTGTGATGTTATAATGGGAGTTAAGAGTTGATGTTAAAATGGGGTTCACAGTGTGACATCATAATGCGAGTGACATTGTGATGTCATAATGGGAGTACTAAAATGGTTTAATAAAGAGAATGACATTGTGATGTCATAATGGGAGTTAAGATTGTATGTTAAAATGTGTTTACAGTGTGACAACATAATGGGAGTAACATTGTGATGTCATAGTGGAAGTACTAAAGTGGTTTATTAATGAGAATGACATTGTGATGTTATAATGGGAGTGCCTATGTGACAAAAAATGGGAAGGACATTGTGACATCATAATGTGAGTGACATTGTGATGTCATAATGGGAGTACTAAAGTGGTTTATTAATGATAATGACATTGTGATTTCATAAAGAGAGTTAAGATTTGATGCTAAAATGGTGTTTACAGAGTGACATCATAATGCGAGTGACATTGTGATGTCATAATGGGAGTAGTAAAATGGTTTACTAATGATAATGACATTGTGATGTCATAATGGGAGTTAAGATTTGATGTGAAAATGGGGTTTACAGTGTGACATCATAATGATAATGACATTGTGATGTCAAATTGGGTGTTAAGATTTGATGTTAAAATGTGTTTACATTTGACATCATAATGCGAGTGACAATGTGATGTCATAATGAGAGTACTAAAATGGTTTATTAATGAGAATGACATTGTGATGTCATAATGGGAGTTAAGATTTGATGTTAAAATGGGGTTTACATTGTGACATCATAATGCGATTGATATTGTGATGTCATATTGATAGTACTAAAGTGGTTTAATAATGAGAATGACATTGTGATGTTGTAATGGGAGTTAAGAATTGATGTTAAAATGGGGTTCACAGTGTGACATCATATTGGGATTAACATTGTGATGTCATAGTGGAAGTACTAAAGTGGTTTATTAATGAGAATGACATTGTGATGTCATAATGGGAGTGCCTATGTGACAAAAAATGGGAACTACATTGTGACATCATAATGTGAGTGACATTGTGATGTCATAGTGGGAGAACTAAAGTGGTTTATTAATGATAATGACATTGTGATGTCATAATGGGAGTTAAGATTTGATGTTAAAATGGGGTTTTCAGAGTGACATCATAATGCGAGAGACATTGTGATGTCATAATGGGAATACTAAAATGGTTTAATAATGATAATGACATTGTGATGTCATAATGGCAGTTAAGATTTGATGTTAAAATGGGGTTTACATTGTGACATCATAATGAGATTGACATTGTGATGTCATATTGATAGTACTAAAGTGGTTTAATAATGAGAATGACATTGTGATGTCATAATGGGAGTTAAGATTTGATGTTAAAATGTGTTTACAGTGTGACATCATAATGCGAGTGACATTGTGATGTCATAATGGGAGTACTAAAGTGGTTTATTAATGATAATGACATTGTGATGTCATAATGGGAGTTAAGATTTGATGTTAAAATGGGGTTTACAGTGTGACATCTTTATGCGAGTGACATTGTGATGTCATAATGGGAGTACTAAAATGGTTTAATATTGAGAATGACATTGTGATGTAATAATGGGAGTTAAGATTTGATGTTAAAATGGGGTTTACAGTGTGACATCATAATTCGATTGACATTGTGATGTCATATTGATAGAACTAAAGTGTTTTAATAATGAGAATGATATTGTGATGTTATAATTGGAGTTAAGATTTGATGTTAAATTGGGGTTTACAGAGTGACATCATAATGGGAGTAACATTGTGATGACATAATGGAAGAACTAAAGTGGTTTATTAATGAGAATGACATTGTGATGTCATAATGGGAGTGCCTATGTGACAAAAAATGGGAAGGACATTGTGACATCATAATGCGAGTGACATTGTGATGTCATAGTGGGAGAACTAAAGTGCTTTAATAATGAGAATGACATTGTTATGTTATAATGTGAGTTAAGATTTGATGTTAAAATGGGGTTTACAGTGTGACATCATAATGCGAGTGACATTGTGATGTCATAATGGGAGTACTAAAGTGGTTTAATAATGAGAATGACATTGTGATGTCATAATGGGAGTTAAGATTTGATGTTAAAATGGGGTTTACAGTGTGACATCATAATGCGATTGACATTGTGATGTCATATTGATAGAACTAAAGTGGTTTAATAATGAGAATGATATTGTGATGTTATAATTGGAGTTAAGATTTGATGTTAAAATGGGGTTTACAGAGTGACATCATAATGGGAGTAAGATTGTGATGTAATAATGGAAAAATTAAAGTGGTTTATTAATGAGAATGACATTGTGATGTCATAATGGGAGTGCCTATGTGAAAAAAATTGGAAGGACATTGTGACATCATGTGAGTGACATTGTGATGTCATAATGGGAGTTAAGATTTGATGTTAAAATGTGATTTACAGAGTGACAACATAATGCGAGTAACATTGTGATGTCATAATTGGAGTACTAAAGTAGTTTAATAATGAGAATGTCATTGTGATGTCATAATGGGAGTTAAGATTTGATGTTAAAATGGGGTTTACAGTGTGACATCATAATGGGAGAAACATTGTGATGTCATAGTGGAAGTACTAAAGTGGTTAATTAATGAGATTGACATTGTGATGTCATAATGGGAGTGCCTATGTGACAAAAAATTGGAAGGACATTTTGACTTCATAATTTGAGTTACATTGTGATGTCATAATGGGAGTACTAAAGTGGTTCATTAATGATAATGACATTGTTATGTCATAATGGGAGTTAAGATTTGATGTTAAAATGGTGTTTACAGTGTGACAACATAATGCGAGTGACATTGTGATGTCATAATGGGAGTTAAGATTTGATGTTAAAATGTGTTTACAGTGTGAAATCATAATGCGAGTGACATTGTGATGTCATAATGGGAGTAGTAAAATGGTTTATTAATGAAATTGACATTGTGATGTCATAATGGGAGTTAAGATTTGATCTTAAAATGGGGGTCACAGTGTGACATCATAATGGGAGTAACATTGTGATGTCTTAATGGGAGTACTAAAGTGGTTTATTAATGATAATGACATTGTGATGTCATAATGGGAGTTAAGATTTCATGCTAATATGGTGTTTACAGAGTGACATCATAATGCAAGTGACATTGTGATGTCATAATGGGAGTACTAAAATGTTTTAATAATGAGAATGACATTGTGATGTCATAATGGGATTCAAGATTTGATGTTAAAATGTGATTTACAGTGTGACATCATAATGGGAGAAACATTGTGATGTCATAGTGGAAGTACTAAAGTGGTTTATTAATGAGAATGACATTGTGATGTTATAATGGGAGTTAAGATTTGATGTTAAAATGGGGTTCACAGTGTGACATCATAATGCGAGTGACATTGTGATGTCATAATGGGAGTACTAAAATGGTTTAATAAAGAGAATGACATTGTGATGTCATAATGGGAGTTAAGATTGTATGTTAAAATGTGTTTACAGTGTGACAACATAATGGGAGTAACATTGTGATGTCATAGTGGAAGTACTAAAGTGGTTTATTAATGAGAATGACATTGTGATGTTATAATGGGAGTGCCTATGTGACAAAAAATGGGAAGGACATTGTGACATCATAATGTGAGTGACATTGTGATGTCATAATGGGAGTACTAAAGTGGTTTATTAATGATAATGACATTGTGATTTCATAAAGAGAGTTAAGATTTGATGCTAAAATGGTGTTTACAGAGTGACATCATAATGCGAGTGACATTGTGATGTCATAGTGGAAGTACTAAAGTGGTTTATTAATGAGAATGACATTGTGATGTTATATTGGGAGTTAAGATTTGATGTTAAAATGGGGTTCACAGTGTGACATCATAATGGGAGTAACATTGTGATGTCATAGTGGAAGTACTAAAGTTGTTTATTAATGAGAATGACATTGTGATGTCATAATGGGAGTGCCTATGTGACAAAAAATGGGAAGGACGTTGTGACATCATAATGCGAGTGACATTGTGATGTCCTAGTGAAAGAACTAAAGTACTTTAATAATGAGAGTGACATTGTGATGTCATAATGGGAGTTAAGATTTGATGTTAAAATGTGGTTTACAGTGTGACATCATAATGTGAAGGACATTGTGATGTCATAATGGAGTACTAAAGTGGTTTAATAATGAGTAGGACATTGTGATGTCATAATGGGAGATAAGATTTGATTTTAAAATGGGGGTCACAGTGTGACATCATAATGGGATTAACATTGTGATGTCATAGTGGAAGTACTAAAGTGGTTTATTAATGAGAATGACATTGTGATGTCATAATGGGAGTGCCTATGTGACAAAAAATGGGAAGGACATTGTGACATCATAATGTGAGTGACATTGTGATGTCATAATGGAGTACAAAAGTGGTTTAATAATGAGAATGACATTGAGATGTCATAATGGGAGTTAAGATTTGATGTTAAAATGTGTTTACAGTGTGACATCATAATGCGAGTGACATTGTGATGTCATAATGGGAGTACTAAAATGGTTTAATAATGAGAATTACATTGTGATGTCATAATGGGAGTTAAGATTTGATGTTAAAATGGGGTTTATAGTGTGACATCATAATGGGAATAACATTGTTATGTCATAATGGAAGAACTAAAGTGGTTTATTAATGAGAATGACATTGTGATGTCATAATGGGAGTGCCTATGTGACAAAAAATGTGAAGGACATTGTGAAATCATAATGCGAGTGACATTGTGATGTCATAATGGGATTACTAAAGTGGTTTATTAATGATAATGACATTGTGATGTCATAATGGGAGTTAAGATTTGATGTTAAAATGGTGTTTACAGTGTGACATCATAATGCGAGTGACATTGTGATGTCATAATGGGAGTACTAAAATGGTTTAATATTGAGAATGACATTGTGATGTCATAATGGGAGTTAAGATTTGATGTTAAAATGGGGTTTACAGTGTGACATCATAATGCGATTGACATTGTGATGTCATATTGATAGAACTAAAGTGGTTTAATAATGAGAATGATATTGTGATGTTATAATTGGAGTTAAGATTTGATGTTAAAATGGGTTTTACAGAGTGACATCATAATGAGAGTAACATTGTGATGACATAATGGAAGAACTAAAATGGTTTATTAATGAGAATGACATTGTGATGTCATAATTGGAGTGCCTATGTGACAAAAAATGGGAAGGACACTGTGACATTATAATGCGAGTGACATTGTGATGTCATAGTGGGAGAACTAAAGTGCTTTAATAATAAGAATGACATTGTGATGTCATAATGTGAGTTAAGATTTGATGTTAAAATGTGATTTACAGTGTGACATCATAATGGGAGAAACATTGTGATGTCAAAGTGGAAGTACTAAAGTGGGTTATTAATGAGAATGACATTGTGATGTTATAATGGGAGTTAAGATTTGATGGTAAAATGGGGTTCACTGTGTGACATCATAATGGGAGTAACATTGTGATGTCATAGTGGATGTACTAAAGTGGTTTATTAATGAGAATGACATTGTGATGTCAAAATGGGAGTGCCTATGTGACAAAAAGTGGGAACTACATTGTGACATCATAATGTGAGTGACATTGTGATGTCATAATAGGAGTACTAAAGTGATTTATTAATGATAATGACATTGTGATGTCATATTGGGAGTTAAGATTTGATGTAAAATTGGGGTTTACAGAGTGACATCATAATGCGAGTAACATTGTGATGTCATAATTGGAGTACTAAAGTAGTTAAATAATGAGAATGTCATTGTGATGTCATAATGGGAGTTAAGATTTGATGTTAAAATGGGGTTTACAGTGTGACATCATAATGGGAGAAACATTGTGATGTCATAGTGGAAGTACTAAAGTGGTTTATTAATGAGATTGACATTGTGATGTCATAATGGGAGTGCCTATGTGACAAAAAATTGGAAGGACATTTTGACTTCATAATTTGAGTGACATTGTGATGTCATAATGGGAGTACTAAAGTGGCTCATTAATGATAATGACATTGTTATGTCATAATGGGAGTTAAGATTTGATGTTAAAATGGTGTTTACAGTGTGACATCATAATGCGAGTGACATTGTGATGTCATAATGGGAGTTAAGATTTGATGTTAAAATGTGTTTACAGTGTGACATCATAATGCGAGTGACATTGTGATGTCATAATGGGAGTACTAAAATGGTTTAATAATGATAATGACATTGTGATGTCGTAATGGGAGTTAAGATTTGATGTTAAAATGGGGTTTACATTGTGACATCATAATGAGGTTGACATTGTGATGTCATATTGATAGTACTAAAGTTGTTTAATAATGAGAATGACATTGTGATGTCATAATGGGAGCTAAGATTTGATGTTAAAATGTGTTTACAGTGTGACATCATAATGGGAGTAACTTTGTGATGTCATAGTGGAAGTACTAAAGTGGTTTATTAATGAGAATGACATTGTGATGTCATAAAGGGAGTGCCTATGTGACAAAAAATGGTAACTACATTGTGACATCATAATGTGAGTGACATTGTGATGTCATAGTGGGAGAACTAAAGTGGTTTATTAATGATAATGACATTGTGATGTCATAATGGGAGTAACATTGTGATGTCATAATGGGAGTAGTAAATTGGTTTTTTAATGATAATGACATTGTGATGTCACAATGGGAGTTAAGATTTGATGTTAAAATGTGATTTACAGTGTGACATCATAATGGGAGAAACATTGTGATGTCATAGTGGAAGTACTAAAGTGGTTTATTAATGAGAATGACATTGTGATGTTATAATGGGAGTTAAGATTTGATGTTAAAATGGGGTTCACTGTGTGACATCATAATGGGAGTAACATTGTGATGTCATAGTGGATGTACTAAAGTGGTTTATTAATGAGAATGACATTGTGATGTCATAATGGGAGTGCCTATGTGACAAAAAATGGGAAGGACATTGTGACATCATAATGCTATGACATTGTGATGTCATAGTCGGAGAACTAATGTGCGTTAATAATGAGAATGACATTGTGATGTCATAATGTGAGTTAAGATTTGATGTTAAAATGGGGTTTACAGTGTGACATCATAATGGGAGTGACATTGTGATGTCATAATGTGAGTACTAAAGTGGTTTAATAATGAGAGTGACATTGTGATGTCATAATGGGTGTTAAGATTTGATGTTAAAATGGGGGTTTACAGTGTGACATCATAATGTGAGGAACATTGTGATGTCATAATGGAGTACTAAAGTGGTTTAATAATGAGTATGACATTGTGATGTCATAATGGGAGTTAAGATTTGATGTTAAAATGGGGGTCACAGTGTGACATCATAATGGGAGTAACATTGTGATGTCATAGTGGAAGTACTAAAGTGGTTTATTAATGAGAATGACATTGTGATGTCATAATGGGAGTGCCTATGTGACAAAAAATGGGAAGGACATTGTGACATCATAATGCGAGTGACATTGTGATGTCCTAGTGAAAGAACTAAAGTACTTTAATAATGAGAGTGACATTGTGATGTCATAATGGGAGTTAAGATTTGATGTTAAAATGTGGTTTACAGTGTGACATCATAATGTGAAGGACATTGTGATGTCATAATGGAGTACTAAAGTGGTTTAATAATGAGTAGGACATTGTGATGTCATAATGGGAGATAAGATTTGATTTTAAAATGGGGATCACAGTGTGACATCATAATGGGATTAACATTGTGATGTCATAGTGGAAGTACTAAAGTGGTTTATTAATGAGAATGACATTGTGATGTCATAATGGGAGTGCCTATGTGACAAAAAATGGGAAGGACATTGTGACATCATAATGTGAGTGACATTGTGATGTCATAATGGAGTACAAAAGTGGTTTAATAATGAGAATGACATTGAGATGTCATAATGGGAGTTAAGATTTGATGTTAAAATGTGTTTACAGTGTGACATCATAATGCGAGTGACATTGTGATGTCATAATGGGAGTACTAAAATGGTTTAATAATGAGAATTACATTGTGATGTCATAATGGGAGTTAAGATTTGATGTTAAAATGGGGTTTATAGTGTGACATCATAATGGGAATAACATTGTTATGTCATAATGGAAGAACTAAAGTGGTTTATTAATGAGAATGACATTGTGATGTCATAATGGGAGTGCCTATGTGACAAAAAATGTGAAGGACATTGTGAAATCATAATGCGAGTGACATTGTGATGTCATAATGGGATTACTAAAGTGGTTTATTAATGATAATGACATTGTGATGTCATAATGGGAGTTAAGATTTGATGTTAAAATGGTGTTTACAGTGTGACATCATAATGCGAGTGACATTGTGATGTCATAATGGGAGTACTAAAATGGTTTAATATTGAGAATGACATTGTGATGTCATAATGGGAGTTAAGATTTGATGTTAAAATGGGGTTTACAGTGTGACATCATAATGCGATTGACATTGTGATGTCATATTGATAGAACTAAAGTGGTTTAATAATGAGAATGATATTGTGATGTTATAATTGGAGTTAAGATTTGATGTTAAAATGGGTTTTACAGAGTGACATCATAATGGGAGTAACATTGTGATGACATAATGGAAGAACTAAAGTGGTTTATTAATGAGAATGACATTGTGATGTCATAATTGGAGTGCCTATGTGACAAAAAATGGGAAGGACACTGTGACATTATAATGCGAGTGACATTGTGATGTCATAGTGGGAGAACTAAAGTGCTTTAATAATAAGAATGACATTGTGATGTCATAATGTGAGTTAAGATTTGATGTTAAAATGTGATTTACAGTGTGACATCATAATGGGAGAAACATTGTGATGTCAAAGTGGAAGTACTAAAGTGGGTTATTAATGAGAATGACATTGTGATGTTATAATGGGAGTTAAGATTTGATGGTAAAATGGGGTTCACTGTGTGACATCATAATGGGAGTAACATTGTGATGTCATAGTGGATGTACTAAAGTGGTTTATTAATGAGAATGACATTGTGATGTCAAAATGGGAGTGCCTATGTGACAAAAAGTGGGAACTACATTGTGACATCATAATGTGAGTGACATTGTGATGTCATAATAGGAGTACTAAAGTGATTTATTAATGATAATGACATTGTGATGTCATATTGGGAGTTAAGATTTGATGTAAAATTGGGGTTTACAGATTGACATCATAATGCGAGTAACATTGTGATGTCATAATTGGAGTACTAAAGTAGTTAAATAATGAGAATGTCATTGTGATGTCATAATGGGAGTTAAGATTTGATGTTAAAATGGGGTTTACAGTGTGACATCATAATGGGAGAAACATTGTGATGTCATAGTGGAAGTACTAAAGTGGTTTATTAATGAGATTGACATTGTGATGTCATAATGGGAGTGCCTATGTGACAAAAAATTGGAAGGACATTTTGACTTCATAATTTGAGTGACATTGTGATGTCATAATGGGAGTACTAAAGTGGCTCATTAATGATAATGACATTGTTATGTCATAATGGGAGTTAAGATTTGATGTTAAAATGGTGTTTACAGTGTGACATCATAATGCGAGTGACATTGTGATGTCATAATGGGAGTTAAGATTTGATGTTAAAATGTGTTTACAGTGTGACATCATAATGCGAGTGACATTGTGATGTCATAATGGGAGTACTAAAATGGTTTAATAATGATAATGACATTGTGATGTCGTAATGGGAGTTAAGATTTGATGTTAAAATGGGGTTTACATTGTGACATCATAATGAGGTTGACATTGTGATGTCATATTGATAGTACTAAAGTTGTTTAATAATGAGAATGACATTGTGATGTCATAATGGGAGCTAAGATTTGATGTTAAAATGTGTTTACAGTGTGACATCATAATGGGAGTAACTTTGTGATGTCATAGTGGAAGTACTAAAGTGGTTTATTAATGAGAATGACATTGTGATGTCATAAAGGGAGTGCCTATGTGACAAAAAATGGTAACTACATTGTGACATCATAATGTGAGTGACATTGTGATGTCATAGTGGGAGAACTAAAGTGGTTTATTAATGATAATGACATTGTGATGTCATAATGGGAGTAACATTGTGATGTCATAATGGGAGTAGTAAATTGGTTTTTTAATGATAATGACATTGTGATGTCACAATGGGAGTTAAGATTTGATGTTAAAATGTGATTTACAGTGTGACATCATAATGGGAGAAACATTGTGATGTCATAGTGGAAGTACTAAAGTGGTTTATTAATGAGAATGACATTGTGATGTTATAATGGGAGTTAAGATTTGATGTTAAAATGGGGTTCACTGTGTGACATCATAATGGGAGTAACATTGTGATGTCATAGTGGATGTACTAAAGTGGTTTATTAATGAGAATGACATTGTGATGTCATAATGGGAGTGCCTATGTGACAAAAAATGGGAAGGACATTGTGACATCATAATGCTATGACATTGTGATGTCATAGTCGGAGAACTAATGTGCGTTAATAATGAGAATGACATTGTGATGTCATAATGTGAGTTAAGATTTGATGTTAAAATGGGGTTTACAGTGTGACATCATAATGGGAGTGACATTGTGATGTCATAATGTGAGTACTAAAGTGGTTTAATAATGAGAGTGACATTGTGATGTCATAATGGGTGTTAAGATTTGATGTTAAAATGGGGGTTTACAGTGTGACATCATAATGTGAGGAACATTGTGATGTCATAATGGAGTACTAAAGTGGTTTAATAATGAGTATGACATTGTGATGTCATAATGGGAGTTAAGATTTGATGTTAAAATGGGGGTCACAGTGTGACATCATAATGGGAGTAACATTGTGATGTCATAGTGGAAGTACTAAAGTGGTTTATTAATGAGAATGACATTGTGATGTCATAATGGGAGTGCCTATGTGACAAAAAATGGGAAGGACATTGTGACATCATAATGCGAGTGACATTGTGATGTCCTAGTGAAAGAACTAAAGTACTTTAATAATGAGAGTGACATTGTGATGTCATAATGGGAGTTAAGATTTGATGTTAAAATGTGGTTTACAGTGTGACATCATAATGTGAAGGACATTGTGATGTCATAATGGAGTACTAAAGTGGTTTAATAATGAGTAGGACATTGTGATGTCATAATGGGAGATAAGATTTGATTTTAAAATGGGGATCACAGTGTGACATCATAATGGGATTAACATTGTGATGTCATAGTGGAAGTACTAAAGTGGTTTATTAATGAGAATGACATTGTGATGTCATAATGGGAGTGCCTATGTGACAAAAAATGGGAAGGACATTGTGACATCATAATGTGAGTGACATTGTGATGTCATAATGGAGTACAAAAGTGGTTTAATAATGAGAATGACATTGAGATGTCATAATGGGAGTTAAGATTTGATGTTAAAATGTGTTTACAGTGTGACATCATAATGCGAGTGACATTGTGATGTCATAATGGGAGTACTAAAATGGTTTAATAATGAGAATTACATTGTGATGTCATAATGGGAGTTAAGATTTGATGTTAAAATGGGGTTTATAGTGTGACATCATAATGGGAATAACATTGTTATGTCATAATGGAAGAACTAAAGTGGTTTATTAATGAGAATGACATTGTGATGTCATAATGGGAGTGCCTATGTGACAAAAAATGTGAAGGACATTGTGAAATCATAATGCGAGTGACATTGTGATGTCATAATGGGATTACTAAAGTGGTTTATTAATGATAATGACATTGTGATGTCATAATGGGAGTTAAGATTTGATGTTAAAATGGTGTTTACAGTGTGACATCATAATGCGAGTGACATTGTGATGTCATAATGGGAGTACTAAAATGGTTTAATATTGAGAATGACATTGTGATGTCATAATGGGAGTTAAGATTTGATGTTAAAATGGGGTTTACAGTGTGACATCATAATGCGATTGACATTGTGATGTCATATTGATAGAACTAAAGTGGTTTAATAATGAGAATGATATTGTGATGTTATAATTGGAGTTAAGATTTGATGTTAAAATGGGGTTTACAGAGTGACATCATAATGGGAGTAACATTGTGATGACATAATGGAAGAACTAAAGTGGTTTATTAATGAGAATGACATTGTGATGTCATAATTGGAGTGCCTATGTGACAAAAAATGGGAAGGACACTGTGACATTATAATGCGAGTGACATTGTGATGTCATAGTGGGAGAACTAAAGTGCTTTAATAATAAGAATGACATTGTGATGTCATAATGTGAGTTAAGATTTGATGTTAAAATGTGATTTACAGTGTGACATCATAATGGGAGAAACATTGTGATGTCATAGTGGAAGTACTAAAGTGGGTTATTAATGAGAATGACATTGTGATGTTATAATGGGAGTTAAGATTTGATGGTAAAATGGGGTTCACTGTGTGACATCATAATGGGAGTAACATTGTGATGTCATAGTGGATGTACTAAAGTGGTTTATTAATGAGAATGACATTGTGATGTCATAATGGGAGTGCCTATGTGACAAAAAGTGGGAACTACATTGTGACATCATAATGTGAGTGACATTGTGATGTCATAATAGGAGTACTAAAGTGATTTATTAATGATAATGACATTGTGATGTCATATTGGGAGTTAAGATTTGATGTAAAATTGGGGTTTACAGAGTGACATCATAATGCGAGTAACATTGTGATGTCATAATTGGAGTACTAAAGTAGTTAAATAATGAGAATGTCATTGTGATGTCATAATGGGAGTTAAGATTTGATGTTAAAATGGGGTTTACAGTGTGACATCATAATGGGAGAAACATTGTGATGTCATAGTGGAAGTACTAAAGTGGTTTATTAATGAGATTGACATTGTGATGTCATAATGGGAGTGCCTATGTGACAAAAAATTGGAAGGACATTTTGACTTCATAATTTGAGTGACATTGTGATGTCATAATGGGAGTACTAAAGTGGCTCATTAATGATAATGACATTGTTATGTCATAATGGGAGTTAAGATTTGATGTTAAAATGGTGTTTACAGTGTGACATCATAATGCGAGTGACATTGTGATGTCATAATGGGAGTTAAGATTTGATGTTAAAATGTGTTTACAGTGTGACATCATAATGCGAGTGACATTGTGATGTCATAATGGGAGTACTAAAATGGTTTAATAATGATAATGACATTGTGATGTCGTAATGGGAGTTAAGATTTGATGTTAAAATGGGGTTTACATTGTGACATCATAATGAGGTTGACATTGTGATGTCATATTGATAGTACTAAAGTTGTTTAATAATGAGAATGACATTGTGATGTCATAATGGGAGCTAAGATTTGATGTTAAAATGTGTTTACAGTGTGACATCATAATGGGAGTAACTTTGTGATGTCATAGTGGAAGTACTAAAGTGGTTTATTAATGAGAATGACATTGTGATGTCATAAAGGGAGTGCCTATGTGACAAAAAATGGTAACTACATTGTGACATCATAATGTGAGTGACATTGTGATGTCATAGTGGGAGAACTAAAGTGGTTTATTAATGATAATGACATTGTGATGTCATAATGGGAGTAACATTGTGATGTCATAATGGGAGTAGTAAATTGGTTTTTTAATGATAATGACATTGTGATGTCACAATGGGAGTTAAGATTTGATGTTAAAATGTGATTTACAGTGTGACATCATAATGGGAGAAACATTGTGATGTCATAGTGGAAGTACTAAAGTGGTTTATTAATGAGAATGACATTGTGATGTTATAATGGGAGTTAAGATTTGATGTTAAAATGGGGTTCACTGTGTGACATCATAATGGGAGTAACATTGTGATGTCATAGTGGATGTACTAAAGTGGTTTATTAATGAGAATGACATTGTGATGTCATAATGGGAGTGCCTATGTGACAAAAAATGGGAAGGACATTGTGACATCATAATGCTATGACATTGTGATGTCATAGTCGGAGAACTAATGTGCGTTAATAATGAGAATGACATTGTGATGTCATAATGTGAGTTAAGATTTGATGTTAAAATGGGGTTTACAGTGTGACATCATAATGGGAGTGACATTGTGATGTCATAATGTGAGTACTAAAGTGGTTTAATAATGAGAGTGACATTGTGATGTCATAATGGGTGTTAAGATTTGATGTTAAAATGGGGGTTTACAGTGTGACATCATAATGTGAGGAACATTGTGATGTCATAATGGAGTACTAAAGTGGTTTAATAATGAGTATGACATTGTGATGTCATAATGGGAGTTAAGATTTGATGTTAAAATGGGGGTCACAGTGTGACATCATAATGGGAGTAACATTGTGATGTCATAGTGGAAGTACTAAAGTGGTTTATTAATAAGAATGACATTGTGATGTCATAATGGGAGTGCCTATGTGACAAAAAAAGGGAAGGACATTGTGACAACATAATGTGAGTGACATTGTGATGTCATAATGGGAGTACTAAAGTGGTTCATTAATGATAATGACATTGTTATGTCATAATGGGAAATAAGATTTGATGTTAAAATGGTGTTTACAGTGTGACATCATAATGCGAGTGACATTGTGATGTCATAATGGAGTACAAAAGTGGTTTAATATTGAGAATGACATTGTGATGTCATAATGGGAGTTAAGATTTGATGTTAAAATGGGGTACACAGTGTGACATCATAATGGGTATAACATTGTGATGTCATAGTGGAAGTACAAAAGTGGTTTATAAATGAGAATGACATTGTAATGTCATAATGGGACTGCCTATGTGAAAAAAATGGGAACTACATTGTGACATCATAATGAGAGTGACATTGTGATATCATAATGGAGTACAAAAGTGGTTTAATAATGAGAATGTCATTGTGATGTCATAATGGGAGTTAAGATTTGATGTTAAAATGGGGTTTACAGTGTGACATCATAATGGGAGTAACATTGTGATGTAATAATGGAAGAACTAAAGTGGTTTATTAATGAGAATGATATTGTGATGTCATAATGGAAGTGCCTATGTGAAAAAAATGGGAAGAACATTGTGACATCATGTGAGTGACATTGTGATGTCATAATGAAAGTACAAAATTGGTTTAATAATGAGAGTGACATTGTGTTGTCATAATGGGAGTTAAGATTTGATGTTAAAATGGGGATTACAGTGTGACATCATAATGTAAGGGACATCAGGATGTCATAATGGAGTACTAAAGTGGTTTAATAATGAGAATGACATTGTGATGTCATAATGGGAGTTAAGATTTGATGTTAAAATGGGGTTTACAGTGTGACATCATAATGGGAGAAACATTCTGATGTCATAGTGGATGTACTAAAGTGGTTTATTAATGAGAATGATTTTGTGATGTCATAATGGGAGTGCCTATGTGACAAAAAATGGGAAGGACATTGTGACATCATAATGTGAGTGACATTGTAATGTCATGATGGGAGTACTAAAATGGTTTATTAATGATAATGACATTGTGATGTCATAATGAGAGTTAAGATTTGATGTTAAAATGTGTTTACAGTGTGACATCATAATGCGAGTGACATTGTGATGTCATAATGGGAGTACTAAAATGGTTTAATAATGAGAATATCATTGTGATGTCATAATGGGAGTTAAGATTTGATGTTAAAATGTGGTTTACAGTGTGACATCATAATGGGAGTAACATTGTTATGTCATAATGGAAGTACTAAAGTGGTTTATTAATGAGAATGACATTGTGATGTTATAATGGGAGTGCCTATGTGACAAAAAATGGGAAGGACATTGTGACATTATAATGTGAGTGACATTGTGATGTCATAATGGGAGTACTAAAGTGGTTCATTAATGATAATGACATTGTTATGTCATAATGGGAAATAAGATTTGATGTTAAAATGGTGTTTACAGTGTGACATCATAATGCGAGTGACATTGTGATGTCATAATGGAGTACAAAAGTGGTTTAATATTGAGAATGACATTGTGATGTCATAATGGGAGTTAAGATTTGATGTTAAAATGGGGTACACAGTGTGACATCATAATGGGTATAACATTGTGATGTCATAGTGGAAGTACAAAAGTGGTTTATTAATGAGAATGACATTGTAATGTCATAATGGGACTGCCTATGTGAAAAAAATGGGAACTACATTGTGACATCATAATGAGAGTGACATTGTGATATCATAATGGAGTACAAAAGTGGTTTAATAATGAGAATGTCATTGTGATGTCATAATGGGAGTTAAGATTTGATGTTAAAATGGGGTTTACAGTGTGACATCATAATGGGAGTAACATTGTGATGTAATAATGGAAGAACTAAAGTGGTTTATTAATGAGAATGATATTGTGATGTCATAATGGAAGTGCCTATGTGAAAAAAATGGGAAGAACATTGTGACATCATGTGAGTGACATTGTGATGTCATAATGAAAGTACAAAATTGGTTTAATAATGAGAGTGACATTGTGTTGTCATAATGGGAGTTAAGATTTGATGTTAAAATGGGGATTACAGTGTGACATCATAATGTAAGGGACATCGTGATGTCATAATGGAATACTAAAGTGGTTTAATAATGAGAATGACATTGTGATGTCATAATGGGAGTTAAGATTTGATGTTAAAATGGGGTTTACAGTGTGACATCATAATGGGAGAAACATTCTGATGTCATAGTGGATGTACTAAAGTGGTTTATTAATGAGAATGACATTGTGATGTTATAATTGCCTATGTGACAAAAAATGGGAAGGACATTGTGACATCATAATGCGAGTGACATTGTGATGTCATAGTGAGAGAACTAAAGTACTTTAATAATGAGAGTGACATTGTGATGTCATAATGGGAGTTAAGATTTGATGTTAAAATGGGGTTTACAGTGTGACATCATAATGTGAGGGACATTGTGATGTCATAATGAAGTACTAAAGTGGTTTAATAATGAGTATGACATTGTGATGTCATAATGGAAGTTAAGATTTTGTGCTAAATGGGGGTCACAGTGTGACATCATAATGTGAGTAACATTGTTATGTCATAGTGGAAGTACTAAAGTGGTTTATTAATGAGAATGACATTGTGATGTTATAATGGGAGTAGTAAAATGGTTTATTAATGTAATTGACATTGTGATGTCATAATGGGAATTAAGATTTGATGTTAAAATGGTGGTCACAGTGTGTCATCATAATGGGAGTAACATTGTGATGTCATAATGGGAGTACTAAAGTGGTTTATTAATGATAATGACATTGTGATGTCATAATGGGAGTTAAGATTTGATGTTAAAATGTGTTTACAGTGTGAAATCATAATGCGAGTGACATTGTGATGTCATAATGGGAGTACTAAAATGGTTTAATAAAGAGAATGAGATTGTGATGTCATAATGGGAGTTAAGATTGTATGTTAAAATGTGTTTACAGTGTGACATCATAATGGGAGTAACATTGTGATGTCATAGTGGAAGTACTAAAGTGGTTTATTAATGAGAATGACATTGTGATGTTATAATGGGAGTGCCTATGTGACAAAAAATGGGAAGGACATTGTGACATCATAATGTGAGTGACATTGTGATGTCATAATGGGAGTACTCAAGTGGTTTATTAATGATAATGACATTGTGATTTCATAAAGGGAGTTAAGATTTGATGCTAAAATGGTGTTTACAGAGTGACATCATAATGCGAGTGACATTGTGATGTCATAGTGGAAGTACTAAAGTGGTTTATTAATGAGAATGACATTGTGATGTTATATTGGGAGTTAAGATTTGATGTTAAAATGGGGTTCACAGTGTGACATCATAATGGGAGTAATATTGTGATGTCATAGTGGAAGTACTAAAGTGGTTTATTAATGAGAATGACATTGTGATGTCATAATGGGAGTGCCTATGTGACAAAAAATGGGAAGGACATTCTGACATCATAATGCGAGTGACATTGTGATGTCCTAGTGAAAGAACTAAAGTACTTTAATAATGAGAGTGACATTGTGATGTCATAATGGGAGTTAAGATTTGATGTTAAAATGTGGTTTACAGTGTGACATCATAATGTGAAGGACATTGTGATGTCATAATGGAGTACTAAAGTGGTTTAATAATGAGTATGACATTGTGATGTCATAATGGGAGATAAGATTTGATTTTAAAATGGGGGTCACAGTGTGACATCATAATGTGATTAACATTGTGATGTCATAGTGGAAGTACTAAAGTGGTTTATTAATGAGAATGACATTGTGATGTCATAATGGGAGTGCCTATGTGACAAAAAATGGGAAGGACATTGTGACATCATAATGTGAGTGATATTGTGATGTCATAATGGAGTACAAAAGTGGTTTAATAATGAGAATGACATTGAGATGTCATAATGGGAGTTAAGATTTGATGTTAAAATGTGTTTACAGTGTGACATCATAATGCGAGTGACATTGTGATGTCATAATGGGAGTACTAAAATGGTTTAATAATGAGAATGACATTGTGATGTCATAATGGGAGTTAAGATTTGATGTTAAAATGGGGTTTATAGTGTGACATCATAATGGGAATAACATTGTTATGTCATAATGGAAGAACTAAAGTGGTTTATTAATGAGAATGACATTGTGATGTCATAATGGGAGTGCCTATGTGACAAAAAATGTGAAGGACATTGTGAAATCATAATGCGAGTGACATTGTGATGTCATAATGGGAGTACTAAAGTGGTTTATTAATGATAATGACATTGTGATGTCATAATGGGAGTTAAGATTTGATGTTAAAATGGTGTTTACAGTGTGACATCATAATGCGAGTGACATTGTGATGTCATAATGGGAGTACTAAAATGGTTTAATATTGAGAATGACATTGTGATGTCATAATGGGAGTTAAGATTTGATGTTAAAATGGGGTTTACAGTGTGACATCATAATGCGATTGACATTGTGATGTCATATTGATAGAACTAAAGTGGTTTAATAATGAGAATGATATTGTGATGTTATAATTGGAGTTAAGATTTGATGTTAAAATGGGGTTTACAGAGTGACATCATAATGGGAGTAACATTGTGATGACATAATGGAAGAACTAAAGTGGTTTATTAATGAGAATGACATTGTGATGTCATAATGGGAGTGCCTATGTGACAAAAAATGGGAAGGACATTGTGACATGATAATGCGAGTGACATTGTGATGTCATAGTGGGAGAACTAAAGTGCTTTAATAATGAGAATGACATTGTGATGTCATAATGTGAGTTAAGATTTGATGTTAAAATGTGATTTACAGTGTGACATCATAATGGGAGAAACATTGTGATGTCATAGTGGAAGTACTAAAGTGGTTTATTAATGAGAATGACATTGTGATGTTATAATGGGAGTTAAGATTTGATGGTAAAATGGGGTTCACTGTGTGACATCATAATGGGAGTAACATTGTGATGTCATACTGGATGTACTAAAGTGGTTTATTAATGAGAATGACATTGTGATGTCATAATGGGAGTGTCTATGTGACAAAAAGTGGGAACTACATTGTGACATCATAATGTGAGTGACATTGTGATGTCATAATAGGAGTACTAAAGTGATTTATTAATGATAATGACATTGTGATGTCATATTGGCAGTTAAGATTTGATGTAAAATTGGGGTTTACAGAGTGACATCATAATGCGAGTAACATTGTGATGTCATAATTGGAGTACTAAAGTAGTTAAATAATGAGAATGTCATTGTGATGTCATAATGGGAGTTAAGATTTGATGTTAAAATGGGGTTTACAGTGTGACATCATAATGGGAGAAACATTGTGATGTCATAGTGGAAGTACTAAAGTGGTTTATTAATGAGATTGACATTGTGATGTCATAATGGGAGTGCCTATGTGACAAAAAATTGGAAGGACATTTTGACTTCATAATTTGAGTGACATTGTGATGTCATAATGGAAGTACTAAAGTGGTTTATTAATGATAATGACATTGTGATGTCATATTGGGAGTTAAGATTTGATGTAAAATTGGGGTTTACAGAGTGACATCATAATGCGAATAACGTTTTGATGTCATAATTGGAGTACTAAAGTGGTTTAATAATGAGAATGTCATTGTGATGTCATAATGGTAGTTAAGATTTGATGTTAAAATGGTGTTTACAGTGTGACATCATAATGCGAGTGACATTGTGATGTCATAATGGGAGTAGTAAAATGGTTTAATAATGATAATGACATTGTGATGTCATAATGGGAGTTAAGATTTGATGTGAAAATGGGGTTTACAGTGTGACATCATAATGATAATGACATTGTGATGTCATATTGGGTGTTAAGATTTGATGTTAAAATGTGTTTACATTTGACATCATAATGCGAGTGACAATGTGATGTCATAATGAGAGTACTAAAATGGTTTATTAATGAGAATGACTTTGTGATGTCATAATGGGAGTTAAGATTTGATGTTAAAATGGGGTTTACATTGTGACATCATAATGCGATTGACATTGTGATGTCATATTGATAGTACTAAAGTGGTTTAATAATGAGAATGACATTGTGATGTTGTAATGGGAGTTAAGATTTGATGTTAAAATTGGGTTCACAGTGTGACATCATATTGGGAGTAACATTGTGATGTCATAGTGGAAGTACTAAAGTGGTTTATTAATGAGAAAGACATTGTGATGTCATAATGGGAGTGCCTATGTGACAAGAAATGGTAACTACATTGTGACATCATAATGTGAGTGACATTGTGATGTCATAGTGGGAGAACTAAAGTGGTTTATTAATGATAATGACATTGTGATGTCATAATGGGAGTTAAGATTTGATGTTAAAATTGGGGTCACAGTGTGACGTCATAATGGGAGTAACATTGTGATGTCATAATGGGAGTAGTAAATTGGTTTTTTAATGATATTGACATTGTGATGTCACAATGGGAGTTAAGATTTGATGTTAAAATGTGATTTACAGTGTGACATCATAATGGAAGAAACATTGTGATGTCATAGTGGAAGTACTAAAGTGGTTTATTAATGAGAATGACATTGTGATGTTATAATGGGAGTTAAGATTTGATGTTAAAATGGGGTTCACTGTGTGACCTCATAATGGGAGTAACATTGTGATGTAATAGTGGAAGTACTAAAGTGGTTTATTAATGAGAATGACATTGTGATGTCATAATGGGAGTGCCTATGTGACAAAAAATGGGAAGGACATTGTGACATCATAATGCGAGTGACATTGTGATGTCATAGTGAGAGAACTAAAGTACTTTAATAATGAGAGTGACAATGTGATGTCATAATGGGAGTTATGATTTGATGTTAAAATCGGGTTTACAGTGTCACATCATAATGTGAGGGACATTGTGATGTCAAAATGGAGTACTAAAGTGGTTTAATAATGAGTATGACATTGTGATGTCATAATGGAAGTTAAGATTTGATGTTAAAATAGGGGTCATAGTGTGACATCATAATGGGAGTAAGATTGTGATGTCATAGTGGTACTAAAGTGGTTTATTAATGAGAATGACATTGTGATGTTATAATGGGAGTAGTAAAATTGTTTATTAATGAAATTGACATTGTGATGTCATAATGGGAGTTAAGATTTGATGTTAAAATGGGGTTTACAGTGTGAGATCATAATGCGAGTGACATTGTGATGTCATAATGGAGTACAAAAGTGGTTTAATAATGAGAATGACATTGTGATGTCATAATTGGTGTTAAGATTTGATCTTAAAATGGGGGTCACAGTGTGACATCATAATGGGAGTAACATTGTGATGTCATAATGGGAGTACTAAAGTGGTTTATTAATGATAATGACATTGTGATGTCATAATGGGAGTTAAGATTTCATGCTAATATGGTGTTTACAGAGTGACATCATAATGCAAGTGACATTGTGATGTCATAATGGGAGTATTAAATGTTTTAATAATGAGAATGACATTGTGATGTCATAATGGGAGTTAAGATTTGATGTTAAAATGTGATTTACAGTGTGACATCATAATGGGAGAAACATTGTGATGTCATAGTGGAAGTACTAAAGTGGTTTATTAATGAGAATGACATTGTGATGTTATAATGGGAGTTAAGATTTGATGTTAAAATGGGGTTCACAGTGTGACATCATAATGGGAGTAACATTGTGATGTCATAGTGGAAGTACTAAAGTGGTTTATTAATGAGAATGACATTGTGATATCATAATGGGAGTTAAGATTTGATGTTAAAATGGGGTTTACAGTGTGAATTCATAATGCGAGTGACATTGTGATGTCATAATGGGAGTGCCTATGTGACAAAAAATGGGAAGGACATTGTGACGTCATAATGCAATTGACATTGTGATGTCATAGTGGGAGAACTAAACTGCTTTAATAATGAGAATGACATTGTGATGTCATAATATGAGTTAAGATTTGATGTTAAAATGGGGTTTACAGTGTGACATCATAATGCGAGTGACATTGTGATGTCTTAATGGGAGTACTAAAGTGGTTTAACAATGAGAGTGACATTGTGATGTCACAATGGGAGTTAATATTTGATGTTAAAATGTGTTTACATTGTGACATCATAATGCGATTGACATTGTGATGTCATATTGATGGTACTAAAGTGGTTTAATAATGAGAATGACATTGTGATAATATAATGGGAGTTAAGATTTTATGTTAAAATGGGGTTTACAGTGTGACATCATAATGGGAGTAACATTGTGATGTAATAATGGAAGAACTAAAGTGGTTTATTAATGAGAATGACATTGTGATGTCATAATGGGAGTGCCTATGTAACAAAAAATGAGAAGGACATTGTGACATCATAATGTGAGTGACATTGTGTTGTCATAATGGGAGTACTAAAGTGGTTCATTAATGATAATGACATTGTTATGTCATAATGGGAGTTAAGATTTGATGTTAAAATGGTGTTTACAGTGTGACATCATAATGTGAGTGACATTGTGATGTCATGATGGAGTACTAAAGTGGTTTAATAATGAGTGTGACATCGTGATGTCATGATGGGAGTTAAGATTTGATGTTAAAATGGGGTCACAGTGTGCATCATAATAGGAGTAACATTGTGATGTCATAGTGGAAGTAATAAAGTGGTTTATTAATGAGAATGACATTGTGATGTCATAATGGGAGTGCCTATGTGACAAAAAATGGGAAGGACATTGTGACATCATAATGCGAGTGACATTGTGATGTCATAGTGGGAGAACTAAAATGCTTTAATAATGAGAATGACATTGTGATGTCATAATAGGAGTTAAGATTTGATGTTAAAATGGGTTTTACATTGTGACATCATAATGCGATTGTCATTGTGATGTCATATTGATAGTACTAAAGTGGTTTTATAATGAGAATGACATTGTGATGTTATAATGGGAGTTAAGATTTGATGTTAAAATGGGGTTCACAGTGTGACATCATAATGGGAGTAACATTGTAATGTCATAGTGGAAGTACTAAAGTGGTTTATTAATGAGAATGACATTGTGATATCATAATGGGAGTTAAGATTTGATGTTAAAATGGGGTTTACAGTGTGAATTCATAATGCGAGTGACATTGTGATGTCATAATGGGAGTTCTAAAGTGGTTTATTAATGAGAGTGACATTGTGATGTCATAATGGGAGTTAAGATTTGATGTTAAAATGGGGTTTACATTGTGACATCATAATGCGATTGTCATTGTGATGTCATATTGATAGTACTAAAGTGGTTTATTAATGAGAATGACATTGTGATATCATAATGGGAGTTAAGATTTGATGTTAAAATGGGGTTCACAGTGTGACATCATAATGGGAGTAACATTGTGATGTCATAGTGGAAGTACTAAAGTGGTTTATTAATGAGAATGACATTGTGATATCATAAAGGGAGTTAAGATTTGATGTGAAATTGGGGTTTTCAGTGTGACATCATAATGCAAGTGACATTATGATGTCATAATGGGAGTACTAAAATGGTTTATTAATGAGAGTGACATTGTGATGTCATTTTGGGAGTTAAGATTTGATGTTAAAATGGGGTTTACAGTGTGACATCATAATGGGAGTAACATTGTGATGTCATAATGGAAGAACTAAAGTGGTTTATTAATGAGAATGACTTTGTGATGTCATAATGGGAGTGCCTATGTGACAAAAAATGGGAAGGACATTGTGACATCATAATGCAATTGACATTGTGATGTCATAGTGGGAGAACTAAAGTGATTTAATAATGAGAATGACATTGTGATTTCATAATAGGAGTTAAGATTTGATGTTAAAATGGGGTTTACAGTGTGACATCATAATGCGAGTGACATTGTGATGTCTTAATGGGAGAACTAAAGTGGTTTAATAATGAGAGTGACATTGTGATGTCATAATGGGAGTTAAGATTTGATGTTAAAATGGTGTTTACAGTGTGACATCATAATGCGAGTGACATTGTGATGTCATAATGGGAGTAGTAAAATTGTTTAATAATGATAATGACATTGTGATGTCATAATGGGAGTTAAGATTTGATGTTAAAATGGGGGTCACAGTGTGACATCAAAATGGGAGTAACATTGTGATGTCATAATGGGAGTACTAAATTGGTTTATTAATGATAATGACATTGTGATGTCATAATCAGAGATAAGTTTTGATGTTAAAATGTGTTTACAGTGTGACTTCATAATGTGACTGACATTGTGATGTCATAATGGGAGTACTAAAATGGTTTAATAATGAGAATGACATTGTGATGTCATAATGGGAGTTAAGATTTGATGTTAAAATAGGGTTTACAGTGTGACATCATAATGGGAGTAACATTGTGATGTCATAATGGAAGAACTAAAGTGGTTTATTAATGAGAATGACATTGTTATGTCATATTTGGAGTACCTATGTGACAAAAAATGGAAGGACTTTGTGACATCATAATGCAAGTGACATTGTGATGTCATAATGGGAGCACTAAAGTGGTTTATTAATTAATTAATTTATTTATTTATTTATTACCAGTTATTTATATAGCGCACACATATTCCGCAGCGCTTTACAGAGAGAATATTTGCCCATTCACATCTGTCCCTGCCCCAGTGGAGTTTACAATCTATTTTCCCTAACACATGCTCACACACATACACAATTGTGGTCAATTTTGAGGGTAGCCAATTAACCTACCAGAATTAATGATGATGACATTGTGATGTCATAATGGGAGTTAAGATTTGATGTTAAAATGGTGTTTACAGTGTGACATCATAATGTGAGTGACATTGTGATGTCATATTGGGAGTACTAAAATGGTTTAATAATGAGAATGACATAGTGATGTTATAATGGGTGTTAAGATTTGATGTTAAAAAGGGGTTTACAGTGTGACATCATAATGGGAGTAACATTGTGATGTCATAATGGAAGAACTAAAGTGGTTTATTAATGAGAATGACTTTGTGATGTCATAATGGGAGTGCCTATGTGACAAAAAATGGGAAGGACATTGTGACATCATAATGCAATTGACATTGTGATGTCATAGTGGGAGAACTAAAGTGCTTTAATAATGAGAATGACATTGTGATGTCATAATATGAGTTAAGATTATAGTTAAAATGGGGTTTACAGTGTGACATCATAATGCGAGTGACATTGTGAAGTCTTAATGGGAGTACTAAAGTGGTTTAATAATGAGAGTGACATTGTGATGTCACAGTGGGAGTTAATATTTGATGTTAAAATGTGTTTACATTGTGACATCATAATGCGCTTGACATTGTGATGTCATATTGATAGGACTAAAGAGGTTTAATAATGAGAATGACATTGTGATAATATAATGGGAGTTAAGATTTTATGTTAAAATGGGGTTTACAGTGTGACATCATAATGGGAGTAACATTGTGATGTAATAATGGAAGAACTAAAGTGGTTTATTAATGAGAATTACATTGTGATGTCATAATGGGAGTGCCTATGTGACAAAAAATGAAAAGGACATTGTGACATCATAATGCGAGTGACATTGTGATGTCATAATGGGAGTACTAAAGTGCTTTAATAATGAGAATGACATTGTGATGTCATAATGGGAGTTAAGAATTGATGTTAAAATGAGGTTTACATTGTGACATCATAATGCGATTGTCATTGTGATGTCATATTGATAGTACTAAAGTGGTTTAATAATGAGAATGACATTGTGATGTTATAATGGTATTTAAGAATTGATGTTAAAATGGGGTTCACAGTGTGACATCATAATGGGAGTAACATTGTGATGTCATAGTGGAAGTACTAAAGTGGTTTATTAATGAGAATGACATTGTGATATCATAATGGGAGTTAAGATTTGATGTTAAATTGGGGTTTTCAGTGTGACATCATTATGCAAGTGACATTGTGATGTCATAATGGGAGTACTAAAATGGTTTATTAATGAGAGTGACAATGTGATGTCATATTGGGAGTTAAGATTTGATGTTAAAATGGGGTTTACAGTGTGACATCATAATGGGAGTAACATTGTGATGTCATAATGGAAGAACTAAAGTGGTTTATTAATGAGAATGACTTTGTGATGTCATAATGGGAGTGCCTATGTGACAAAAAATGGGAAGGACATTGTGACATCATAATGCAATTGACATTGTGATGTCATAGTGGGAGAAATAAAGTGCTTTAATAATGAGAATGACATTGTGATGTCATAATATAAGTTAAGATTTGATGTTAAAATGGGGTTTACAGTGTGACATCATAATGCGAGTGACATTGTGATGTCTTAATGGGAGTACTAAAGTGGTTTAATAATGAGAGTGACATTGTGATGTCACAATGGGAGTTAATATTTGATGTTAAAATGTGTTTACATTGTGACATCATAATGCGATTGACATTGTGATGTCATCTTGATAGGACTAAAGTGGTTTAATAATGAGAATGACATTGTGATAATATAATGGGAGTTAAGATTTTATGTTAAAATGGGGTTTACAGTGTGACATCATAATGGGAGTAACATTGTGATGTAATAATGGAAGAACTAAAGTGGTTTATTAATGAGAATTACATTGTGATGTCATAATGGGAGTGCCTATGTGACAAAAAATGAAAAGGACATTGTGACATCATAATGCGAGTGACATTGTGATGTCATAATGGGAGTACTAAAGTGCTTTAATAATGAGAATGACATTGTGATGTCATAATGGGAGTTAAGAATTGATGTTAAAATGAGGTTTACATTGTGACATCATAATGCGATTGTCATTGTGATGTCATATTGATAGTACTAAAGTGGTTTAATAATGAGAATGACATTGTGATGTTATAATGGTAGTTAAGAATTGATGTTAAAATGGGGTTCACAGTGTGACATCATAATGGGAGTAACATTGTGATGTCATAGTGGAAGTACTAAAGTGGTTTATTAATGAGAATGACATTGTGATATCATAATGGGAGTTAAGATTTGATGTTAAATTGGGGTTTTCAGTGTGACATCATAATGCAAGTGACATTGTGATGTCATAATGGGAGTACTAAAATGGTTTATTAATGAGAGTGACAATGTGATGTCATATTGGGAGTTAAGATTTGATGTTAAAATGGGGTTTACAGTGTGACATCATAATGGGAGTAACATTGTGATGTCATAATGGAAGAACTAAAGTGGTTTATTAATGAGAATGACTTTGTGATGTCATAATGGGAGTGCCTATGTGACAAAAAATGGGAAGGACATTGTGACATCATAATGCAATTGACATAGTGATGTCATAGTGGGAGAACTAAACTGCATTAATAATGAGAATGACATTGTGATGTCATAATATGAGTTAAGATTTGATGTTAAAATGGGGTTTACAGTGTGACATCATAATGCGAGTGACATTGTGATGTCTTAATGGGAGTACTAAAGTGTTTTAACAATGAGAGTGACATTGTGATGTCACAATGGGAGTTAATATTTGATGTTAAATTGTGTTTACATTGTGACATCATAATGCGATTGACATTGTGATGTCATATTGATGGTACTAAAGTGGTTTAATAATGAGAATGACATTGTGATAATATAATGGGAGTTAAGATTTTATGTTAAAATGGGGTTTACAGTGTGACATCATAATGGGAGTAACATTGTGATGTAATAATGGAAGAACTAAAGTGGTTTATTAATGAGAATGACATTGTGATGTCATAATGGGAGTGCCTATGTGACAAAAAATGAGAAGGACATTGTGACATCATAATGTGAGTGACATTGTGTTGTCATAAAGGGAGTACTAAAGTGGTTCATTAATGATAATGACATTGTTATGTCATAATGGGAGTTAAGATTTGATGTTAAAATGGTGTTTACAGTGTGACATCATAATGTGAGTGACATTGTGATGTACTGATGGAGTACTAAAGTGGTTTAATAATGAGTATGACATCGTGATGTCATGATGGGAGTTAAGATTTGATGTTAAAATGGGGTCACAGTGTGCATCATAATGGGAGTAACATTGTGATGTCATAGTGGAAGTAATAAAGTGGTTTATTAATGAGAATGACATTGTGATGTCATAATGGGAGTGCCTATGTGACAAAAAATGGGAAGGACATTGTGACATCATAATGTGAGTGACATTGTGATGTCATAGTGGGAGAACTAAAGTGCTTTAATAATGAGAATGACATTGTGATGTCATAATAGGAGTTAAGATTTGATGTTAAAATGGGGTTTACATTGTGACATCATAATGCGATTGTCATTGTGATGTCATATTGATAGTACTAAAGTGGTTTAATAATGAGAATGACATTGTGATGTTATAATGGGAGTTAAGATTTGATGTTAAAATGGGGTTTACATTGTGACATCATAATGCGATTGTCATTGTGATGTCATATTGATAGTACTAAAGTGGTTTATTAATGAGAATGACATTGTGATATCATAATGGGAGTTAAGATTTGATGTTAAAATGGGGTTTACAGTGTGACATCGTAATGGGAGTAACATTGTGATGTCATAATGGAAGAACTAAAGTGGTTTATTAATGAGAATGACTTTGTGATGTCATAATGGGAGTGCCTATGTGACAAAAAATGGGAAGGACATTGTGACATCATAATGCAATTGACATTGTGATGTCATAGTGGGAGAACTAAATTGATTTAATAATGAGAAAGACATTGTGATGTCATAATATGAGTTAAGATTTGATGTTAAAATGGGGTTTACAGTGTGACATCATAATGCGAGTGACATTGTGATGTCTTAATGGGAGTACTAAAGTGGTTTAATAATGAGAGTGACATTGTGATGTCATAATGGGAGTTAAGATTTGAAGTTAAAATGTGTTTATATTGTGACATCATAATGCGATTGACAATGTGATGTCATATTGATAGTACTAAAGTGGTTTAATAATGAGAATGACATTGTGATAATATAATGGGAGTTAAGATTTTATGTTAAAATGGGGTTTACAGTGTGACATCATAATGGGAGTAACATTGTGATGTAATAATGGAAGAACTGAAGTGGTTTATTAATGAGAAGGACATTGTGACATCATAATGTGAGTGACATTGTGATGTCATAATGGGAGTACTAAAGTGGTTCATTAATGATAATGACATTGTTATGTCACAATGGGAGTTAAGATTTGATGTTAAAATGGTGTTTACAGTGTGACATCATAATGCGAGTGACATTGTGATGTCATAATGGGAGTACTAAAGTGGTTCATTAATGATAATGACATTGTTATGTCATAATGTGAGTTAAGATTTGATGTTAAAATGGGGTTTACAGTGTGACATCATAATGCAAGTGACATTGTGATGTCATAATGGGAGTTCTAAAATGGTTTATTAATGAGAGTGACATTGTGATGTCATAATGGGAGATAAGATTTGATGTTAAAATGGGGTTTACTTTGTGACATCATAATGCGATTGACATTGTGATGTCATATTGATAGTACTAAAGTGGTTTAATAATGAGAATGACATTGTGATAATATAATGGGAGTTAAGATTTTATGTTAGAATGGGGTTTACAGTGTGACATCATAATGGGAGTAACATTGTGATGTAATAATGGAAGAACTAAAGTGGTTTATTAATGAGAATGACATTGTGATGTCATAATGGGAGTGACTATGTGAAAAAAATGGGAAGGACATTGTAACATCATGTGAGTGACATTGTGATGTCATAATGGTAGTAGAAAAGTGGTTTAATAATGAGAGTGACATTGTGATGTCATGATGGGAGTTAAGATTTGATGTTAAAATGCGGTTTACAGTGTGACATCATAATGTGAGTGACATTGTGATGTCATAATGGAGTACTAAAGTGGTTTAACAATGAGTATGACATTGTGATGTCATGATGGGAGTTAAGATTTGATGTTAAAATGGGGTCACAGTGTGACATCATAATGGGAGTAACATTGTGATGTCATAGTGGAAGTAATAAAGTGGTTTATTAATGAGAATGACATTGTTATGTCATAATGGGAGTGCCTATGTGACTAAAAATGGGAAGGACATTGTGACATCATAATGCAAGTGACATTGTGATGTCACAGTGGGAGAACTAAAGTGCTTTAATAATGAGAATGACATTGTGATGTCATAAATGGAGTGCCTATGTGACAAAAAATGAGAAGGACATTGTGACATTATAATGTGAGTGACATTGTGATGTCCTAATGGGAGTACTAAAGTGGTTCATTAATGATAATGACATTGTTATGTCATAATGGAAGTTAAGATTTGTTGTTAAAATGGTGTTTACAGTGTGACATCATAATGCGAGTGACATTGTGATGTCATAATGGGAGTACTAAAGTGGTTCATTAATCATAATGACATTGTTATGTCATAATGGGAGTTAAGATTTGATGTTAAAATGAGGTTTACAGTGTGACATCATAATGCAAGTGACATTGTGATTTCATAATGGTAGTACTAAAGTAGTTAAATAATGAGAATGACATTGTGATGTCATAATGGGAGTTAAGATTTGATGTTAAATTGGGGTTTATAGTGTGACATCATAATGCAAGTGACATTGTGATGTCATAATTAGAGTACTAAAGTGGTTTAATAATGAGAATGTCATTGTGATGTCATAATGGGAGTTAAGATTTGATGTTAAAATGGGGTTTACAGAGTGACAACATAATGGTAGTAACAGTGTTTTGTCATAGTGGAAGTACTAAAGTGGTTTATTAATGAGAATGACATTGTGATGCCATAATGGGAGAGCCTATGTGACAAAAAAAGGGAAGGACATTGTGACATCATAATGCAAGTGACATTGTGATGTCATAGTGGGAGAACTAAAGTGCTTTAATAATGAGAATGACATTGTGATGTCATAATGGGAGTTAAGATTTGATGTTAAAATTGGGTTTACAGAGTGACATCATAATGCGAGTTAAATTGTGATGTCATAATGGGAGTACTATAGTGGTTTATTAATGATAATGACATTGTGATGTCATAATCTGAGTTAAGATTTGATGTTAAAATGGGGTTTACATTGTGATATCATAATGCGATTGACATTGTCATGTCATATTGATAGTACTAAAGTGATTTAATAATGAGAATGACATTGTGATGTTATAATGAAAGTTAAGATTTTATGTTAAAATGGGGTACACAGTGTGACATCATAATAAGAGTAACATTGTGATGTCATAGTGGAAGTACAAAAGTGGTTTATTAATGAGAATGACATTGTGATGTCATAATGGGAGTTAAGATTTGATGTTAAATTTTGGTTTTCAGTGTGACATCATAATGCGAGTGACATTGTGATGTCATAATGGTAGTACTAAAGTAGTTTAATAATGAGAATGACATTGTGATGTCATAATGGGAGTTAAGATTTGATGTTAATTTGGGGTTTACAGTGTGACATCATAATGCGAGGGATATTGTGATGTCATAATGGAGTACTAAAGTGGTTTAATAATTAGTATGACATTTTGATGTCATAATGGGAGTTAAGATTTGATGTTAAAATGGGGGTCACAGTGTGACATCATAATGGGAGTAACATTGTGATGTCATAGTGGAAGTACTAAAGTGGTTTATTAATGAGAATGATATTGTGATGTCATAATGGGAGTGCCTATGAGACAAAAAATGGGAAGGACATTGTGACATCCTAATGCTATGACATTGTGATGTCATAGTCGGAGAACTGAAGTGCGTTAATAATGAGAATGACATTGTGATGTCATAATGTGAGTTAAGATTTGATGTTAAAATAGGGTTTACAGTGTGACATCATAATGCGAGTGACATTGTGATGTCATAATGGGAGTACTAAAGTGGTTTAATAATGAGAGTGACATTGTGATGTCATAATGGGTGTTAAGATTTGATGTTAAAATGGGGGTCACAGTCTAACATCATAATGGGAGTAACATTGTGATGTCATCATGGGAGTACTAAAGAGGTTTATTAATGATAATGACATTGTGATGTCATAATGGGAGTTAAGATTTGATGTTAAAATGTGTTTACAGTGTGACATCATAATGCGAGTGACATTGTGATGTCATAATGGGAGTACTAAAATGGTATAATAATGATAATGACATTGTGATGTCATAATCTGAGTTAAGATTTGATGTTAAAATGGGGTTTACATTGTGACATCATAATGCGATTGACATTGTGATGTCATATTGATAGTACTAAAGTGGTTTAATAATGAGAATGACATTGTGATGTCATAATGGGAGTGAAGATTTGATGTTAAAATGTGTTTACAGTGTGACATTATAATGGGAGTAACATTGTGATGTCATAGTGGAAGTACTAAAGTGGTTTAATAATGAGAATTACATTGTGATGTCATAATGGGAGTTAAGATTTGATGTTTAAATGGGGTTTACAGTGTGACATCATAATGGGAGAAACATTGTGATGTCATAGTGGAAGTACTAAAATGGTTTATTAATGAGAATGATATTGTGATGTCATAATGGGAGGGCCTATGTGGCAAAAAATGTGAAGAACATTGTGACATCATAATGCGAGCGACATTGTGATGTCATAATGGGAGTACTAAAGTGGTTTATTAATGATAATGACATTGTGATGTCATAATGGGAGTTAAAATTTGATGTTAAAATGGTCTTTACAGTGTGACATCATAATGCGAGTGACATTGTGATGTCATAATGGGAGTACTAAAATGGTTTAATGATGAGAATGACATTGTGATGTCATAATGGGAGTTAGGATTTGATGTTAAAATTGGGTTTACAGTGTGACATCATAATGTGAGGGACATTGTGATGTCATAATGGAGTACTAAAGTGGTTTAATAATTAGTATGACATTGTGATGTCATAATGGGAGTTAAGATTTGATGTTAAAATGGGGGTCACAGTGTGACAACATAATGGGAGTAACATTGTGATGTCATAGTGGAAGTTCTAAAGTGGTTTATTAATGAGAATGACATTGTGATGTCATAATGGGAGTGCCTATGTGACAAAAAATGGGAAGGACATTGTGACATCATAATGTGAGTGACATTGTGATGTCATAATGGGAGTACTAAAGTTGTTTATTAATGATAATGACATTGTGATGTCATAATGGGAGTAAAGATTTGATGTTAAAATGGTGTTTACATTGTGACATCATAATGCGAGTGACATTGTGATGTCATAATGGGAGTACTAAAATGGTTTAATAATGAGAATGACATTGTGATGTCATAATGGGAGTTAAGATTTGATGTTAAAATGGGGTTTACAGAGTGACATAATGGTAGTAACATTGTTTTCTCATAGTGGAAGTACTAAAGTGGTTTATTAATGAGAATGACATTGTGACATCATAATGCAAGTGACAATGTGATGTCATAGTGGGAGAACGAAAGTGTTTTAATAATGAGAATGACATTGTGATGTCATAATGGGAGTCAAGATTTGATGTTAAAATTGGGTTTACAGTGTGACATCATAATGCGAGTGACATTGTGATGTCATAGTGGAAGTAATAAAGTGGTTTATTAATGAGAATGACATTGTGATGTCATAATGGGAGTGCCTATGTGACAAAAAATGGGAAGGACATTGTGACATCATAATGTGAGTGACATTGTGATGTCATAATGGGAGTACTAAAGTGGTTCATTAATGATAATGACATTGTTATGTCATAATGGGAGTTAAGATTTGATGTTAAAATGGTGTTTACAGTGTGACATCATAATGCGAGTGACATTGTGATGTCATAATGGGAGTAAAGATTTGATGTTAAAATTGTGTTTACATTGTGACATCATAATGCGCGTGACATTGTGATGTCATAATGGGAGTTAAGATTTGATGTTTAAATGGGGTTTACAGTGTGATATCATAATGGGAGAAACATTGTGATGTCATAGTGGAAGTACTAAAGTGGTTTATTAATGATAATGACATTGTGATGTCATAATGGGAGTTAAAATTTGATGTTAAAATTGTTTTTACAGTGTGACATCATAATGCGAGTGACATTGTGATGTCATAATGGGAGTACTAAAATGGATTAATGATGAGAATGACATTGTGATGTCATAATGGGTGTTAAGATTTGATGTTAAAATTGGGTTTACAGTGTGACATCATAATGTGAGGGACATTGTGATGTCATAATGGAGTACTAAAGTGGTTTAATAATTAGTATGACATTGTGATGTCATAATGGGAGTTAAGATTTGATGTTAAAATGGGGTTTACAGTGTGACATCATAAAGGGAGTAACATTGTGATGTCATAAAGGAAGAACTAAAGTGGTTTATTAATGAGAATGACATTGTGATGTGACAATGGGAGGGCCTATGTGACAAAAAATGGGAAGGACATTGTGACATCATAATGCTATGACATTGTGATGTCATAGTCGGAGAACTAAAGTGCGTTAATAATGAGAATGACATTGTGATGTCATAATGTGAGTTAAGATTTGATGTTAAAATGGAGTTTACAGTGTGACATCATAATGCGAGTGACATTGTGATGTCATAATGTGAGTAGTAAAGTGGTTTAATAATGAGAGAGATATTGTGATGTCATAATGGGTGTTAAGATTTGATGTTAAAATGGGGGTCACAGTGTGACATCATAATGGGAGTAACATTGTGATGTCATAGTGGAAGTTCTAAAGTGGTTTATTAATGAGAATGACATTGTGATGTCATAATGGGAGTTAAGATTTGATGTTAAAATGGGGTTTACAGTGTGACATCATAATTGGAGTAACATTGTGATGTAATAATGGAAGAACTAAAGTGGTTTATTAATGAGAATGACATTATGATGTCATAATGGAAGTGCCTATGTGAAAAAAATGGGAAGGACATTGTGACATCATGTGAGTGACATTGTGATGTCATAATGGGAGTACTAAAATGGATTAATGATGAGAATGACATTGTGATGTCATAATGGGAGTTAAGATTTGATGTTAAAATGGGAGTCACAGTGTGACAACATAATGGGAGTAACATTGTGATGTCATAGTGGAAGTAATAAAGTGGTTTATTATTGAGAATGACATTGTGATGTCATAATGGGAGTGCCTATGTGACAAAAAATGGGAAGGACATTGTGACATCATAATGTGAGTGACATTGTGATGTCATAATGGGAGTACTAAAGTGGTTCATTAATGATAATGACATTGTGATGTCATAATGGGAGTTAAGATTTGATGTTAAAATGTGTTTACAGTGTGACATCATAATGCGAGTGACATTGTGATGTCATAATGGGAGTACTAAAATGGTATAATAATGATAATGACATTGTGATGTCATAATCTGAGTTAAGATTTGATGTTAAAATGGGGTTTACATTGTGACATCATAATGCGATTGACATTGTGATGTCATATTGATAGTACTAAAGTGGTTTAATAATGAGAATGACATTGTGATGTCATAATGGGAGTGAAGATTTGATGTTAAAATGTGTTTACAGTGTGAAATTATAATGGGAGTAACATTGTGATGTCATAGTGGAAGTACTAAAGTGGTTTAATAATGAGAATGACATTGTGATGTCATAATGGGAGTTAAGATTTGATGTTTAAATGGGGTTTACAGTGTGACATCATAATGGGAGAAACATTGTGATGTCATAGTGGAAGTACTAAATTGTTTTATTAATGAGAATGATATTGTGATGTCATAATGGGAGTGCCTATGTGGCAAAAAATGTGAAGAACATTGTGACATCATAATGCGAGCGACATTGTGATGTCATAATGGGAGTACTAAAGTGGTTTATTAATGATAATGACATTGTGATGTCATAATGGGAGTTAAAATTTGATGTTAAAATGGTCTTTACAGTGTGACATCATAATGCGAGTGACATTGTGATGTCATAATGGGAGTACTAAAATGGTTTAATGATGAGAATGACATTGTGATGTCATAATGGGAGTTAGGATTTGATGTTAAAATTGGGTTTACAGTGTGACATCATAATGTGAGGGACATTGTGATGTCATAATGGAGTACTAAAGTGGTTTAATAATTAGTATGACATTGTGATGTCATAATGGGAGTTAAGATTTGATGTTAAAATGGGGGTCACAGTGTGACAACATAATGGGAGTAACATTGTGATGTCATAGTGGAAGTTCTAAAGTGGTTTATTAATGAGAATGACATTGTGATGTCATAATGGGAGTGCCTATGTGACAAAAAATGGGAAGGACATTGTGACATCATAATGTGAGTGACATTGTGATGTCATAATGGGAGTACTAAAGTTGTTTATTAATGATAATGACATTGTGATGTCATAATGGGAGTAAAGATTTGATGTTAAAATGGTGTTTACATTGTGACATCATAATGCGAGTGACATTGTGATGTCATAATGGGAGTACTAAAATGGTTTAATAATGAGAATGACATTGTGATGTCATAATGGGAGTTAAGATTTGATGTTAAAATGGGGTTTACAGAGTGACATAATGGTAGTAACATTGTTTTCTCATAGTGGAAGTACTAAAGTGGTTTATTAATGAGAATGACATTGTGACATCATAATGCAAGTGACATTGTGATGTCATAGTGGGAGAACGAAAGTGTTTTAATAATGAGAATGACATTGTGATGTCATAATGGGAGTCAAGATTTGATGTTAAAATTGGGTTTACAGTGTGACATCATAATGCGAGTGAAATTGTAATGTCATAATGGTAGTACTAAAGTAGTTTAATAATGAGAATGATATTGTGATGTCATAATGGAAGTTAAGATTTGATGTTAAATTGGGGTTTACAGTGTGACATCGTAATGCAAGTGACATTGTCATGTCATAATTGGAGTACTAAAGTGGTTTAATAATGAGAATGTCATTGTGATGTCATAATGGGAGTTAAGATTTGATGTTAAAATGGGGTTTACAGTGTGACATCATAAAGGGAGTAACATTGTGATGTCATAAAGGAAGAACTAAAGTGGTTTATTAATGAGAATGACATTGTGATGTGACATTGGGAGGGCCTATGTGACAAAAAATGGGAAGGACATTGTGACATCATAATGCTATGACATTGTGATGTCATAGTCGGAGAACTAAAGTGCGTTAATAATGAGAATGACATTGTGATGTCATAATGTGAGTTAAGATTTGATGTTAAAATGGAGTTTACAGTGTGACATCATAATGCGAGTGACATTGTTATGTCATAATGTGAGTAGTAAAGTGGTTTAATAATGAGAGAGACATTGTGATGTCATAATGGGTGTTAAGATTTGATGTTAAAATGGGGGTCACAGTGTGACATCATAATGGGAGTAACATTGTGATGTCATAGTGGAAGTTCTAAAGTGGTTTATTAATGAGAATGACATTGTGATGTCATAATGGGAGTTAAGATTTGATGTTAAAATGGGGTTTACAGTGTGACATCATAATGGGAGTAACATTGTGATGTAATAATGGAAGAACTAAAGTGGTTTATTAATGAGAATTACATTATGATGTCATAATAGAAGTGCCTATGTGAAAAAAATGGGAAGGACATTGTGACATCATGTGAGTGACATTGTGATGTCATAATGGGAGTACTAAAATGGATTAATGATGAGAATGACATTGTGATGTCATAATGGGAGTTAAGATTTGATGTTAAAATTGGGCTTACAGTGTGACATCATAATGTGAGGGACATTGTGATGTCATAATGGAGTACTAAAGTGGTTTAATAATTAGTATGACATTGTGATGTCATAATGGGAGTTAAGATTTGATGTTAAAATGGGGGGTCACAGTGTGACAACATAATGGGAGTAACATTGTGATGTCATAGTGGAAGTAATAAAGTGGTTTATTAATGAGAATGACATTGTGATGTCATAATGGGAGTGCCTATGTGACAAAAAATGGGAAGGACATTGTGACATCATAATGTGAGTGACATTGTGATGTCATAATGGTAGTACTAAAGTGGTTCATTAATGATAATGACATTGTTATGTCATAATGTGAGTTAAGATTTGATGTTAAAATGGTGTTTACAGTGTGACATCATAATGCGAGTGACATTGTGATGTCATAATGGGAGTAAAGATTTGATGTTAAAATTGTGTTTACATTGTGACATCATAATGCGCGTGACATTGTGATGTCATAATGGGAGTTAAGATTTGATGTTTAAATGGGGTTTACAGTGTGACATCATAATGGGAGAAACATTGTGATGTCATAGTGGAAGTACTAAAGTGGTTTATTAATGATAATGACATTGTGATGTCATAATGGGAGTTAAAATTTGATGTTAAAATTGTTTTTACAGTGTGACATCATAATGCGAGTGACATTGTGATGTCATAATGGGAGTACTAAAATGGATTAATGATGAGAATGACATTGTGATGTCATAATGGGTGTTAAGATTTGATGTTAAAATTGGGTTTACAGTGTGACATCATAATGTGAGGGACATTGTGATGTCATAATGGAGTACTAAAGTGGTTTAATAATTAGTATGACATTGTGATGTCATAATGGGAGTTAAGATTTGATGTTAAAATGGGGTTTACAGTGTGACATCATAAAGGGAGTAACATTGTGATGTCATAAAGGAAGAACTAAAGTGGTTTATTAATGAGAATGACATTGTGATGTGACAATGGGAGGGCCTATGTGACAAAAAATGGGAAGGACATTGTGACATCATAATGCTATGACATTGTGATGTCATAGTCGGAGAACTAAAGTGCGTTAATAATGAGAATGACATTGTGATGTCATAATGTGAGTTAAGATTTGATGTTAAAATGGAGTTACAGTGTGACATCATAATGCGAGTGACATTGTGATGTCATAATGTGAGTAGTAAAGTGGTTTAATAATGAGAGAGATATTGTGATGTCATAATGGGTGTTAAGATTTGATGTTAAAATGGGGGTCACAGTGTGACATCATAATGGGAGTAACATTGTGATGTCATAGTGGAAGTTCTAAAGTGTTTATTAATGAGAATGACATTGTGATGTCATAATGGGAGTTAAGATTTGATGTTAAAATGGGGTTTACAGTGTGACATCATAATGGGAGTAACATTGTGATGTAATAATGGAAGAACTAAAGTGGTTTATTAATGAGAATGACATTATGATGTCATAATGGAAGTGCCTATGTGAAAAAAATGGGAAGGACATTGTGACATCATGTGAGTGACATTGTGATGTCATAATGGGAGTACTAAAATGGATTAATGATGAGAATGACATTGTGATGTCCATAATGGGAGTTAAGATTTGATGTTAAAATGGGAGTCACAGTGTGACAACATAATGGGAGTAACATTGTGATGTCATAGTGGAAGTAATAAAGTGGTTTATTAATGAGAATGACATTGTGATGTCATAATGGGAGTGCCTATGTGACAAAAAATGGGAAGGACATTGTGACATCATAATGTGAGTGACATTGTGATGTCATAATGGGAGTACTAAAGTGGTTCATTAATGATAATGACATTGTTATGTCATAATGGGAGTTAAGATTTGATGTTAAAATGGTGTTTACAGTGTGACATCATAATGCGAGTGACATTGTGATGTCATAATGGGAGTTAAGATTTGATGTTTAAATGGGGTTTTACAGTGTGACATCATAATGGGAGAACATTGTGATGTCATAGTGGAAGTACTAAAGTGGTTTATTAATGATAATGACATTGTGATGTCATAATGGGAGTTAAAATTTGATGTTAAATTGTTCTTACAGTGTGACATCATAATGCGAGTGACATTGTGATGTCATAATGGAGTACTAAATGATAATGATGAGAATGACATTGTGATGTCATAATGGGTGTTAAGATTTGATGTTAAAATGGGGGTCACAGTGTGACAACATAATGGGAGTAACATTGTGATGTCATAGTGGAAGTAAAAAAGTGGTTTATTAATGAGAATGACATTGTGATGTCATAATGGGAGTGCCTATGTGACAAAAATGGAAGGACATTGTGACATCATATGTGAGTGACATTGTGATGTCATAATGGGAGTACTAAAGTGGTTTAATAATGAGAATGTCATTGTGATGTCATAATGGGAGTTAAGATTTGATGTTAAAATGGTTTACAGTGTGACTCATAAAGGAGGTAACATTGGTGATGTCTTAAAGGAAGAACTAAAGTGGTTTATTATTAATGACTGTGATGTGACATGGAGGGCCTATGTGACAAAAAATGGAAGGACATTGTGACATCATAATGCTATGACATGTGATGTCATAGTCGGAGAACTAAAGTGCGTTATAATGAGAATGACATTGTGAAGTCATAATGTGTAAGATTTGATGTTAAAATGGAGTTTACAGTGTGACATCATATGTGAGTGACATTGTGATGTATATGTGAGTAGTAAGTGGTTTAATAATGAGAGAGCATTGACATGTGATGTCATATGGGTGTTAGTTGTTAATGGGTCACAGTGTGACATCATAATGGGAGTACATTGTGATGTCATAGTGGAGTTTTAAAGTGGTTTATTATGTGATGATTGTGATGTTAATGGGAGGTGTATGGGTGTAGTTAATGGGGTTTAGATGTATTAATATGATTAATTTTGATTCAAATTTGATATAGGTATTAAAATGTTATGATTCGTACAATGTTATGATCATTGTAATGCATGATATGTTTCGTTTATGTATAACGTAATTTGATGATATTGTACCCATGTTGTTAGATCAAATATAACACACATTATGTCATCACAATGTTTCATTAAACAATTTAATCATTAGAACATGTTTACATATGATTATCAAACTGTATCATTTGATAGCTAATGTGTAATCTATGTATTGAAGCGAATGTATGATTCATTATTTATCGATTTGATTGTATGCGATGTGATCATAGGTGTGGACAATAGTTTATATAATGATGTCATGTTGATATTTAGATCAATGTGTATATGTACAAATTGATTATATTCTATTATCATTCGCATGTTTAGACACTATGTACTCACTTAGTAATCACACTTTAACTCCCATTTAACTCTAACTGTCTAGAAGACATCATTATGATTTCTTCTAAATTTGAATCATATCTGCATCATATGTTAACATGTAGTACTGATGTATGACATATGTAACTATTGTTGTATATAGGACTTACAATATGGTACATCAACTCAAATGTATCTCATGAATCATAATTTCTTACTTCACTTTGACTACAATGATTATGTACTCCCATTATGTTGTCACACTGTGACCCCATTTTACATCAAATCTTAACACCCATATGACATCACATTGTCATATCATCATTAATCCATTTAGTACTCCATTATGACATCACAATGTCACTCGCATATGATGTCTACACTGTAAGAACATTTAACATCAAATTTTAACTCATTATGAATTACATGTTTATCATGTATAAACCACTTTGTATTCACTATTGTCATACATGTTTGCCATATGATGGTTCACAATGTATCATTATGATAATTTAAATCATTTATGAATACATTGTAACTCGATTATGATGTACACTGGTTAAGCTACCTTGTTATCAATATTTCTTATACAATGTTATGATCATGTAATGTTATTTATTAATCGTTAGTACCATAGTGTATGACTAATGTCACACATTGTATTGATAATTGTCTACATTTTTGTAATAGGCACTCATTATGAATCAAATGTCATTCTCATTAATAAACACGTTTATTACTTACATATGACATACTGGTATCAATGTTGTTCATATGTAGACACATGTTAGACTTCATTTATAAATTCCTGTATGACATCACAATGTATTCATCATTATCATGTTAGTACTCATTATGTACAGCATCAATTGTCATACACATTGATGTAACATTGTCATTCAATTGTTTTCATAGGCACTTCATTATGACATATGTGTATCTCATTAATAAACCACTTTAGTTCTTCATTATTACATCACAATGTTACTCCCATTATGATGTCAACTGTAAACCCCATTTTAACATCAAATCTTAACTCCCATTATGACATCACAATGTCATTCTCATTATAAACCACTTTAGAACTTCACTATGACATCACAATGTTACTCCCATTATGATGTCACACTGTGACCCCATTTTAACATCAAATCTTAACACCCATTATGACATCACAATATCTCTCTCATTATTAAACCACTTTACTACTCACATTATGACATCACAATGTCACTCGCATTATGATGTCACACTGTAACTCCATTTTAACATCAAATCTTAAACTCACATTATGACATCACAATGTCATTCTCATTATTAATCGCACTTTAGTTCTCCGACTATGACAACACAATGTCATAGCATTATGATGTCACAATGTCTTCCATTTTTTGTCACATAGGCCCTCCCATTGTCACATCACAATGTCATTCTCATTAATAAACCACTTTAGTTCTTCCTTTATGACATCACAATGTTACTCCCTTTATGATGTCACACTGTAAACCCCATTTTAACATCAAATCTTAACTCCCATTATGACATCACAATGTCATACTAATTATTAAACCACTTTAGTACTCCATTATGACATCACAATGTCCCTCACATTTATGATGTCACACTGTAAACCCAATTTTAACATCAAATCTTAACACCCATTATGACATCACAATGTCATTCTCATCATTAATCCATGTTTAGTACTCCCATTATGACATCACAATGTCACTCGCATTATGATGTCACACTGTAAAAAACAATTTTAACATCAAATTTTAACTCCCATTATGACATCACAATGTCATTATCATTAATAAACCACTTTAGTACTTCCACTATGACATCACAATGTTCTCCCATTATGATGTCACACTGTAAACCCCATTTAAACATCAAATCTTAACTCCATTATGACATCACAATGTCACGCGCATTATGATGTCACAATGTAAACACAATTTTAACATCAAATCTTTACTCCCATTATGACATCACAATGTCCACTCGCATTATGATGTCACACTGTAAACACCATTTTAACATCAAATCTTAACTCACATTATGACATAACAATGTCATTATCATTAATGAACCACTTTAGTACTACCATTATGACATCACAATGTCACTCACATTATGATGTCACAATGTCCTTCCCATTTTTTGTCACATAGGCACTCCCATTATGACATCACAATGTCATTCTCATTAATAAACCACTTTATTACTTCCACTATGACATCACAATGTTACTCCCATTATGTTGTCACACTGTGACCCCCATTTTAACATCAAATCTTAACTCCCATTATGACATCACAATGTCATACTAATTATTAAACCACTTAGTACTCCATTATGACATCACAATGTCCCTCACATTATGATGTCACACTGTAAGCCCAATTTTAACATCAAATCTTAACTCCCATTATGACATCACAATGTCATTCTCATCATTAATCCATTTTAGTACTCCCATTATGACATCACAATGTCACTCACATGATGTCACAATGTCCTTCCCATTTTTTTCACATAGGCACTTCTATTATGACATCATAATGTAATTCTCATTAATAAACCACTTTAGTTCTTCCATTATTACATCACAATTGTTACTCCCATTATGATGTCACACTGTAAACCCCATTTTAACATCAAATCTTAACTCCCATTATGACATCACAATGTCATTCTCATTAATAAACCACTTTAGAACTTCCACTATGACATCACAATGTTACTCCCATTATGATGTCACACTGTGACCCCCATTTTAACATCAAATCTTAACACCCATTATGACATCACAATGTCTCTCTCATTATTAAACCACTTTACTACTCACATTATGACATAACAATGTCACTCGCATTATGATGTCACACTGTAAACTCCATTTTAACATCAAATCTTAACTCACATTATGACATCACAATGTCATTCTCATTATTAACGCACTTTAGTTCTCCGACTATGACATCACAATGTCATAGCATTATGATGTCACAATGTCCTTCCCATTTTTTGTCACATAGGCCCTCCCAATGTCACATCACAATGTCATTCTCATTAATAAACCACTTTAGTTCTTCCTTTATGACATCACAATGTTACTCCCTTTATGATGTCACACTGTAAACCCCATTTTAACATCAAATCTTAACTCCCATTATGACATCACAATGACATTCTCATTATTAAACCACTTTAGTACTCCAATTATGACATGACAATGTCACTTGCATTACGATGTCACACTGTAAACCCCAATTTAACATCAAATCTTAACTTCCATTATGACATCACAATATCATTCTCATTATTAAACTACTTTAGTACTACCATTATGACATTACAATTGTCACTCGCATTATGATGTCACACTGTAAACCCAATTTTAACATCAAATCTTGACTCCCATTATGACATCACAATGTCATTCTCATTATTAAAACACTTTCGTTCTCCCACTATGACATCACAATGTCACTTGCATTATGATGTCACAATGTCATTCTCATTAATAAACCACTTTAGTACTTCCACTATGAGAAAACAATGTTACTACCATTATGTCACTCTGTAAACCCCCATTTTAACATCAAATCTTAACTCCATTATGACATCACAATGTCATTCTCATTATTAAACCATTTTAGTACTCCCATTATGACATCACAATGTCACTCGCATTATGATGTCACAATGTAAACACCATTTTAACATCAAATCTTTACTCCCATTATGACATCACAATGTCATTATCATTAATAAACAACTTTAGTACTCCCATTATGACATCACAATGTCACTCACATTATGATGTCACAATGTCCTTCCCATTTTTTGTCACATAGGCACTCCCATTATGACATCACAATGTCATTCTCATTAATAAACCACTTTAGAACTTCCACTATGACATCACAATGTTACTCCCATTATGTTGTCACACTGTGACCCCCATTTTAACATCAAATCTTAACTCCCATTATGACATCACAATGTCATACTAATTATTAAACCACTTTAGTACTCCATTATGACATCACAATGTCCCTCACATTATGATGTCACACTGTAAACCCAATTTTAACATCAAATCCTAACTCCCATTATGACATCACAATGTCATTCTCATCATTAAACCATTTTAGTACTCCCATTATGACATCACAATGTCACTCGCATTATGATGTCACACTGTAAAGACCATTTTAACATCAAATTTTAACTCCCATTATGACATCACAATGTCATTATCATTAATAAACCACTTTAGTACTCCCATTATGACATCACAATGTCGCTCGCATTATGATGTCACAATGTTCTTCACATTTTTTGCCACATAGGCACTCCCATTATGACATCACAATATCATTCTCATTAATAAAACAATTTAGTACTTCCACTATGACATCACAATGTTTCTCCCATTATGATGTCACACTGTAAACCCCATTTAAACATCAAATCTTAACTCCCATTATGACATCACAATGTCATTCTCATTATTAAACCACTTTAGTACTTCCACTATGACATCACAATGTTACTCCCATTATAATTTCACACTGTAAACACATTTTAACATCAAATCTTCACTCCCATTATGACATCACAATGTCATTCTCATTATTAAAACCACTTTAGTACTATCAATATGACATCACAATGTCAATCGCATTATGATGTCACAATGTAAACCCCATTTTAACATCAAATCTTAACTCAGATTATGACATCACAATGTCATTATCATTATTATACCATTTTAGTACTCCCATTATGACATCACAATGTCACTCGCATTATGATGTCACACTGTAAACACATTTTAACATCAAATCTTAACTCCCATTATGACATCACAATGTCATTATCATTAATGAACCACTTTAGTACTCCCATTATGACATCACAATGTCACTCACATTATGATGTCACAATGTCCTTCCCATTTTTTGTCACATAGGCACTCCCATTATGACATCACAATGTCATTCTCAATAATAAACCACTTTATTACTTCCACTATGACATCACAATGTTACTCCCATTATGTTGTCACACTGTGACTCCCATTTTAACATCAAATCTTAACTCCCATTATGACATCACAATGTCATTCTCATCATTAATCCATTTTAGTACTCCCATTATGACATCACAATGTCACTCACATGATGTCACAATGTCCTTCCCATTTTTTCACATAGGCACTTCCATTATGACATCATAATGTCATTCTCATTAATAAACCACTTTAGTTCTTCCATTATTACATCACAATGTTACTCCAATTATGATGTCACACTGTAAACCCCATTTTAACATCAAATCTTAACTCCCATTATGACATCACAATGTCATTCTCATTAATAAACCACTTTAGAACTTCCACTATGACATCACAATGTTACTCCCATTATGATGTCACACTGTGACCCCCATTTTAACATCAAATCTTAACACCCATTATGACATCACAATATCTCTCTCATTATTAAACCACTTTACTACTCACATTATGACATCACAATGTCACTCGCATTATGATGTCACACTGTAAACTCCATTTTAACATCAATCTTAACTCACATTATGACATCACAATGTCATTCTCATTATTTAACGCACTTTAGTTCTCCGACTATGACATCACAATGTCATAGCATTATGATGTCACAATGTCCTTCCCATTTTTTGTCACATAGGCCCTCCCATTGTCACATCACAATGTCATTCTCATTAATAAACCACTTTAGTTCTTCCTTTATGACATCACAATGTTACTCCCTTTATGATGTCACACTGTAAACCCCATTTTAACATCAAATCTTAACTCCCATTATGACATCACAATGTCATACTAATTATTAAACCACTTTAGTACTCCATTATGACATCACAATGTCCCTCACATTATGATGTCACACTGTAAACCCAATTTTAACATCAAATCTTAACACCCATTATGACATCACAATGTCATTCTCATCATTAATCCATTTTAGTACTCCCATTATGACATCACAATGTCACTCGCATTATGATGTCACACTGTAAAAACAATTTTAACATCAAATTTTAACTCCCATTATGACATCACAATGTCATTATCATTAATAAACCACTTTAGTACTTCCACTATGACATCACAATGTTTCTCCCATTATGATATCACACTGTAAACCCCATTTAAACATCAAATCTTAACTCCCATTATGACATCACAATGTCACGCGCATTATGATGTCACAATGTAAACACAATTTTAACATCAAATCTTTACTCCCATTATGACATCACAATGTCACTCGCATTATGATGTCACACTGTAAACACCATTTTAACATCAAATCTTAACTCCCATTATGACATAACAATGTCATTATCATTAATGAACCACTTTAGTACTCCCATTATGACATCACAATGTCACTCACATTATGATGTCACAATGTCCTTCCCATTTTTTGTCACATAGGCACTCCCATTATGACATCACAATGTCATTCTCATTAATAAACCACTTTATTACTTCCACTATGACATCACAATGTCACTCGCATTATGATGTCACACTGTAAACCCAATTTTAACATCAAATCTTGACTCCCATTATGACATCACAATGTCATTCTCATTATTAAAACACTTTCGTTCTCCCACTATGACATCACATTGTCACTTGCATTATGATGTCACAATGTCATTCTCATTAATAAACCACTTTAGTACTTCCACTATGAGAAAACAATGTTACTACCATTATGTCACTCTGTAAACCCCATTTTAACATCAAATCTTAACTCCCATTATGACATCACAATGTCATTCTCATTATTAAACCATTTAGTACTCCCATTATGACATCACAATGTCACTCGCATTATGATGTCACAATGTAAACACCATTTTAACATCAAATCTTTACTCCCATTATGACATCACAATGTCATTATCATTAATAAACAACTTTAGTACTCCCATTATGACATCACAATGTCACTCACATTATGATGTCACAATGTCCTTCCCATTTTTTGTCACATAGGCACTCCCATTATGACATCACAATGTCATTCTCATTAATAAACCACTTTAGAACTTCCACTATGACATCACAATGTTACTCCCATTATGTTGTCACACTGTGACCCCCATTTTAACATCAAATCTTAACTCCCATTATGACATCACAATGTCATACTAATTATTAAACCACTTTAGTACTCCATTATGACATCACAATGTCCCTCACATTATGATGTCACACTGTAAACCCAATTTTAACATCAAATCCTAACTCCCATTATGACATCACAATGTCATTCTCATCATTAAACCATTTTAGTACTCCCATTATGACATCACAATGTCACTCGCATTATGATGTCACACTGTAAAGACCATTTTAACATCAAATTTTAACTCCCATTATGACATCACAATGTCATTATCATTAATAAACCACTTTAGTACTCCCATTATGACATCACAATGTCGCTCGCATTATGATGTCACAATGTTCTTCACATTTTTTGCCACATAGGCCCTCCCATTATGACATCACAATATCATTCTCATTAATAAACCATTTTAGTACTTCCACTATGACATCACAATGTTTCTCCCATTATGATGTCACACTGTAAACCCCATTTAAACATCAAATCTTAACTCCCATTATGACATCACAATGTAATTCTCATTATTAAACCACTTTAGTACTTCCACTATGACATCACAATGTTACTCCCATTATAATGTCACACTGTAAACACATTTTAACATCAAATCTTCACTCCCATTATGACATCACAATGTCATTCTCATTATTAAACCACTTTAGTACTATCAATATGACATCACAATGTCAATCGCATTATGATGTCACAATGTAAACCCCATTTTAACATCAAATCTTAACTCAGATTATGACATCACAATGTCATTATCATTATTATACCATTTTAGTACTCCCATTATGACATCACAATGTCACTTCGCATTATGATGTCACACTGTAAACACATTTTAACATCAAATCTTAACTCCCATTATGACATCACAATGTCATTATCATTAATAAACCTCTTTAGTACTCCCATGATGACATCACAATGTTACTCCCATTATGATGTTAGACTGTGACCCCCATTTTAACATCAAATCTTAACACCCATTATGACATCACAATGTCACTCTCATTATTAAACCACTTTAGTACTCCCATTATGACATCACAATGTCACTCGCATTATGATGTCACACTGTAAACCCTATTTTAACATCAAATCTTAACTCACATTATGACATCACAATGTCATTCTCATTATTAACGCACTTCAGTTCTCCGACTATGACATCACAATGTCATAGCATTAGGATGTCACAATGTCCTTCCCATTTTTTGTCTCATAGGCACTCCCATTATGACATCACAATATCATTCTCATTAATAAACCACTTTAGTACTTCCACTATGACATCACAATGTTACTCCCATTATGATGTCACACTTGTGACCCCCCATTTTAACATCAAATCTTAACTCCCATTATGACATCAAAATGTCATACTAATTATTAAACCACTTTAGTACTCCATTATGACATCACAATATCCCTCGCATTATGATGTCACACTGTAAACCCCAAATTAACATCAAATCTTAACTCCCATTATGACATCACAATGTCATTCTCATTATTAAACTACTTTAGTACTACCATTATGACATCACAATGTCACTCGCATTATGATGTCACACTGAAAACCAAAATTTAACATCAAATCTTAACTCCCATTATGACATCACAATGTCATTCTCATTAATAAACCACTTTTGTACTTCCACTATGACATCACAATGTTACTCTTATTATGATGTCACACTGTGTACCCCATTTTAACATAAAATCTTAACTTTCATTATAACATCACAATGTCATTCTCATTATTAAATCACTTTAGTACTATCAATATGACATGACAATGTCAATCGCATTATGATATCACAATGTAAACCCCATTTTAACATCAAATCTTAACTCAGATTATGACATCACAATGTC